>JAKWBJ010000521.1:0-440000 GCA_023159175.1 Wohlfahrtia magnifica
CGATCGCCGTAGACTGACGGCCACTCTTTGCTCATTTTCGAAGAAAAATGGCCAATTATGCCTCTGGAACAAATTCCGCACCAAACAGTGACTCGTCTTGGGTGTATCGGCTTTTCAGTGTATGTGTGCGGGTTTTCTGTGCCCCAAATGCGACTATTTAGCTTGCTTACATACCCGCCAAGATCAAAATGTGCTTCGTCCGAAAAGATGAATTTTTTTGCCAAAATCGGCATCTTCTGTAAGTGGATCGCAGGCCCACTTAGTGAAGCGTATACACAACCATATTCATTCAGCGGAAGGATAAAAATAATTATCTGTCAAATCAGACATGAGCTAAATATTACCATTCACGAAATAAGCACTAGTTTAAAAAAAACGTTAGATGGCGGACCCTATATTAATGGGACAGCATATTGTTCTCATCATACACGAGCAGTAGTTGCAAACTTAGTGTTAAATTCAATTTTCTTTTGAAGCCTGTAATCGTTATAGTAATTGTAACAATTAACATTCATCTTGTATTGGGCAACTGTTCAATCTTTTAAAAAGCTGAGGCTGTTATTTTTGTAAAACTGTTTAAATTTGATTTTAAAAAAAATGTTAGCAAAGACAGAGATAAGTTTTTTGTGCTAATTAAACATTACTTTTACGTGAAAATATCATGACCTACTCCACACTATCATTTTTAATGGCTGTGATCGTACAACCACAAATGACGCCTAAACTTGCACGTGTGGCCGTCAAGCCAGAAAATAGCAATAAAAAACATGAAAAGATAGCGAACTAAAAATAAAGTGGAAAAACGAAACCTACCTAACTCGGTAGGTGTATCACTAAGGCCTAATATTCTGAAGCTATAAAATTTTTTTTTAAGTTTTTCGAACAAAAGTGAAAATCACATGAAAGGTTTTCACCATCATATTAAAAAATTTTAAGGAGTACTAGAATTAAAAATAAATGCTTCAATTTTAGTAGCTAAGCAATCCCCTGGCAAATATTTTCTTGTACACAACCGATATGTCTCATAGTATACTACCATTTTCATTCTACTTTCACAAGAACGACTTTAAAAGGGCATAGGTTAGGAGCTAAAAATCTTATACATATGAGTTATATATACAATGATTAAATTCCATGATTTCTACAACAAACTCATGTTTTCATATTTTTACAACAGAATTTGTTTAAATAAAAAACTACTTGATTGGATGATCAATTGAAGTGATTTAGGTAATCAATCAATAAAAGCAACATTTTAGCTGGAAATTCAATATACATTTTATTAAATTTACTGTGTCTGTTAAAAAATATCCCATGTTGGAAATAAAAAGGAACCTTGAAAACACATACAGTCAGACAAACAGACATAAAGAGTAGCAGTTAAGCAAATATGTAAGAAAAAAGATCCATTTACCACTCGGAATATTGTCATTTTCATTCTGGTCTCATCATTAACAGCAATAGCGACAGTAACGAATTGGGCAATTTGATGTTAAAAAATAAAACAAAATAATAATCAAAAAAAGAGACGATGAAAATAATAAACAGTAAAAAAATGTAAAGTGTCTTTCAATAGTAACTTCTGAACATTGACCTAGCGGCCATATTGTAGCTGCAATTGTCAAATTGGATGTTATATGTTTTGCCCAATAACCTTCGAGTTCATTGATTCAGCAGATAATGAGACAAAGAAATGCAAGATCTGATAAAAACACTGCCGTTGTCAGTGAGAGTGTACAAGACAGTCTGAGTCGGTAAATTTCGCTAAGCTTACAAACACGTGTCAATTTTCGGATCATGAATTGGCCTGCAGCTATACAAAATTCAACTGACCCAAGCACTTAAGGTAAGCGACTATAAATAACAATATGTGTTCGCTAAATGGGCTGTGCAATTGAACAATTGAAAACTGACCGTAATTTTCATTTAAGAATCATGTTCGGTGGTGTGGGACAATACCAGTTCTTAGAGATCAAAGGCTGTCCAATGCATCACTGTTAAGCTAGCTTTATGAATAATGGCATATAATGGATACGTGCCTACAACAACATACACATCCCGATATTTATATAGCGGGAACTGGCAATAGCATAATAAAGTTTGACACTTTTTAGCCTAAACATACTCACAACGTTTTCATATTCGAGTGCTATTTGTTTTGTTTACAGTGAGTTAAAAAAATCAATTTGGGAAAGAAAAGAAATTTCAAGAGAAGGTTTCCTTTGGATTATTTTTCATAACTTACGATGTGGATTATCTCAACAAAAGTGTGTCAATGTTTTTTGTATGACGATAAAGCACCATTAAAAACCACACATTATTGCTGGTAAGGTGAATTCAATCGTGGTCGTAATTGGGTCGCCGTGATTTGTGCCACACGTGGTAGTAGTTTGTGCCACAAAACATTGATTGATGCATTGCAAGATCATCATGTGACATATTGTGAGATAGAGGCATCCTTGCACATTAGTTACACTTCAATACATACGATTTTGCATGAACACTTAATTGAAGAAAATGTGTTCTCTTTGGATACCCCATAATTTATCAATCCCTCAAAAAAAGGCTCGCGTCGATTGGTGTAAGGAAATGATTGAAAAATTCGAACGTGATGCTTCAAAAAACGTGTATAAAATCCTGACAGGAGGTGACGAGTCATGGATATGACGAATAATGGATATGAGCAAACAAACAAACCAGCAATCGATTGTGTGGATATTTTAAGACGAGCTAAATCCAATAAAAAGTTTTCGTGGAAAAAGCACAACGAATCAAGGAAAATCATTCTCCATCATGACAATGCAAACTCTCTTACATCTCGTCGAACAGTTGAATTTTTGAACTGTCAAAACATCGAATTTATGTCTTATACTCCGTGCAGTCCTAATTTGGCACCCAATAACTTCTTCTTGTCCCTGAGTATCAAAGGTAAGCAGCGTTTTCAATAATTTACGACCGCCGAAAAAGCAGCTGAATCCTTCAAAAAACATGTTTTGGAGGTGTCTTCAGAGCAATCGAAAAACTGCTTTGAGAAATGATTTGAACGAGTGCACAAATTTATTGATCATCAAGCAGAATATTTTCAAAAACAATAAAGCCATTTTCATTTAAAAATATTTGTTATTATTCCCGAAATATAAATAGTACCCCTCGCATAATGCGAAGCTGCACACATTTTCTTTTATTTAAATTTAAAGATAGGATGCATGTAATACAAGACCCTATAGTTGTTGTAGGAGTCTGTTTCCCTTATTTTGTGGCAACTGAAGTTGTTGTCGTTTGTTAATTTTATCGCGATGTATCAGCCAGAAGTGTCAAAAAAGAAAAATATGCAGGAGGGTAGCAAAAACAGCAAAAGAAATTAGTTTAATTAAATTGTTTTTTTTTTTCGTCGTTACGCTATATATTTTATGCTTCTCGCCTTAAGTTTTTAAGGTAGCTAAGAGCATTAAAAAAACCTCAAATGTTATTCCCTTTAAAACAAATCACCATCAGTATAAAAACCAACTCAAAATAACAACGGCAGCACCTTAAAAGTTAAAGGCAATATAAAAAATAACAGCAAGTGAAAACAACAAAAAAAAAACAGGCATTAAACCAGAAAACAAGAACCTGTTAACTGCATTGCCTTTAATATACAGAAAATTAAAAAGGAACCAACATTATAGGCTATGGCTTTAGGAAGAATAATACCATTAAATATCTGAATATGTGTGTATACCTTTAAAACCTAATTATGAATTATTTTCGCAACTCACTGTACTAAGGCTGAAGATAATACCACTGATTTCGCAAGCATCGGATGCCTAAAGCAAGATTTTCCTATAAATCTTTATATAAATTTTGTATTTATTTTTATAATAATTTGGCGTTAATCTGATATTATTTAACTTTATTTAATATTTATCATCCTCTATAAAAAAGATTTTATTATTTTTTCTTCTCTATTTTTTGATTGATTTTTCTGTTTTCCTTTATATTTTTAAATGTAACAATTATGTTACGAGGGTAATTTCATAATTTGCCGAACTAACAAATTAATACAAATGATGCAAATGTCTCCTTCTTGCTCAACATATTCTACTTTAAGCTCGATAAACTTATCTCAGTGGTATTCAATATCATCGATACCATGTTTATAGCAAAAAATTATTGGAAAATTTGTTTAATTATATAAATGAATGTTTATCAAATACTATGCATTGTTTAGTTCTGTATATTGACTTAAGCAACGAATTTGACACTCTCAAGCATAGTAATTTGTTACAAATGATGGAGAGATGTAGTATCAGAAGGAATTCTCTGACATGGTTTAAAAACCACCGAAATTGTAGACCCTACAGGTTTAGAATAAATAACAACATGAGGGATGAAGAGACCATAAACTATGGAGTACCCCAAGGTTCAAAACTGGGACCATTTTCTTCTTCGTTATTCTTCTAAGAAGCATATTAGCTTTCCACACAGCATTCATTACTTTGTTTCAGTTTCAGTAAACAAGTTGATTTTTCAAACTAAGTAGATGATGAGTCCACTGTAGCTTCACTCCGCATGATTGTGTAGTAGTAAATATCATTGCTAAGTTGTGGTGGTAATCTATACTTAGCACTGTAATTTTTATTTATTAAACTAAATTCAATATTTATATGTAAAGGGTCCACCAAATATTTTTTTTTTCAAAATGCTATAAAAAAAAATAATGAATATTTTCTCAAATTTCTTTTTTTATTTGAAAGTACAATCCTTCCGGTTAATAATGGAAAATAATTTCATTCAAATGGCTGCCTCGGCTGGCCATGCAGTAGCCTACACGATCGGTCCAATTTTTAAGCACATTATCCATTGTGTGCAGCTGTATTTCACCAATGGCTTCACAAATATTGTCCTTTAAAGCGTCAATTATCTCTGGCTTGTTGGCGTACTACTTATCTTTGACGGCACCCCACAAATAATAGTCCAACGGTGTCAAATCGCAGCTCCGAGGTGGCCAAACGATATCAGTTCTGCGGATGATAATGCGATCTTCAAAAACATGGCGCAAAACATCGAGTGTAGTTTCGTCTGTGTGACACGTAGCGCCGTCCTGCTGAAATCAAATGTTGCTAATATCCTCCTCGTCAATTTTTGTTCAACATGGCCCGATAACGATCGCCATTGGCTGTAACGACCACTGCTTGCTCATTTTCGAAGAAAAAATGGCTCAAAGATGATTTTTTTTTTTTTTGGTAAAATCGGCGTTTTCTGTAAATCGATTGCAGGCCCAGATTCTCAGCGTTGTTCAAGCGTATACAACCATATTCATTCATCGGAAGGATAAAACTAATTATCTGTCAAATCAGACATGAGTTAAATGTTACCATTCACGAAATAAACACTAGTTGAAAAAAAAACGTTAGATGGCTGAACCTTTATTTGCATTCGATTTTTAAAATTTCTTTTAACTTTAAAACCATACATCGCCTTATTTCTGGTAAGAATTTCTGCTTCTTAAATCTATAGAATATCTAAATTCAAATTCAAGGAAATGTTTAAAAAGAATAGGTTACAAAAGCATATTAAAATAATGAAAATTGAATTTTTCCTCCTTTTTTTTCATTTGTCACATGATTTTGAAAGAAACTTTTTCTGTCTCTGATGATGATCATAATGTTCACTTTATTTTCATTCATACAACACTCATACTTGCATATACAGATGTAAATGAACGGAAAGACTCTTTCAAACACTCACTTCAATATTAAACAGATACATTTACATTTCATTAAGTAGCAAAAGCAGGAGTAGAAAGCCTTAAAGAATTTTTCACAGAATATACAGCACCATGAATTATCAAAGTCACACCACTGAAGCCTGAGAATAACTGCAAGATATGTACATATAAACAGACATACGTACATAGCTACGCAGCTTATTTTGGATATACATACAAATATATTTTTCTTATTTAATTATATATGAACCGTGTACTGCCGTTTGTAATTTTCTTCATTCCTTTGCTACTTGTTTTTGATATCCACAAAAATTTTCTGCATGTTTTCTTTGCTTTTTGTTCATTAACCGCATATGTGAAAATGTTAAATTCGCCTTTTGTGGTGGTTAAACAAAAATACACTAAAATTTTTCAACGAATATTCGGCAAGTTATTAAAATTTTGTGACTATAGTGGAAAATAAGTCCTCTTAAATATGCTGCAAGTTATTTAATTTTAAATTTAAAAAAAATATTTATTTTTGTTATGGTCTTTCATACAAAAGAGTTATATTTTCGCCAAAAGACGTTCAAAAATTATTCTTGTAGGTTAACTGAGTCCAGGTGCATGTTTCGGTAAGGATATGATATAATCTCTACTTATTTAACAAAGGTTTATATGAAAACAATCAGAACTTGTTAATGAATAATAAAATTAATATAAGGGTCGAAAGATAATTATAATAATTTTTTAAATTGATTACTATATTGTAACGAAAATCAGTTTAGAAACACCTTTCGTCTTTTACATCGCCGAAACAAAATAAGCAACAGCTACATATGCAAAGCTTGTTCAAATAAAACAATAAAAGCTACAGCAACAGAATTAGCGGTAAAGAAACAAACAAAACATAACAAAAACACAAGAATGTAAATAATTTTTTACGATTGAACTGTTTTATGTGAACTGAATAGAGAGAAATGAAAATATGAGAATCACATCCGAAACACCGAAAAGATCGAGAGCTTTCAAGACGTTATTTACACAGCCATATAAAAAACACATCAATGCAGACAACAATTCAGTTTATGTGTTGTAGGCTCAAATTTTTTTTTTTTTTTCAGAGTAACGTGATAACGTGATAACGAAAGAGGTAAAAACTTTTTTAAAATCTTGTATTTATGAGTTCGTAGATTGTAGTTTAAATAAAATAAGTCTTGCCTTTAGTCTTAATTAAAATGCTTTATTTAAACCAGTTTTGTGCTCCACTGCTTGTTACCTTTTTACAAGCAACAACAATTTCTCTTTTTAACTATTCCATCTGTTTACCACTTTGTAAACAGCAACAATTACTCGACAGATTTTTCCACTCAAATATCTTCCAATCCGATCGTAATTACAGCTAAGGTTCGATCGCAACCTCTTTAACCAGAGTTTGAACTCTCTTTACACTGAGTTCAAACCAATAACTTGTTCGATGAGTTTACACCAAATAAACTGAATATTGTTCGCACCGATGTACTTTTTATATGGCTGAGTAAACAACACTTAGAAAGCTCTCGAACCTCTCGATATTTCAGGTAGATTCCATTTCTTTCTTTTATTCCCTTTTTAGTTCTTATGTAGCCATGCGAATGTAAACATCTACTTCCTTTAACTCTTGTTATTTGTTGTTGTTTGTTATTATCTGTTACTTGTTTTCTCTTCTTCATATTTTTGTTGTTGCCGTATATTTTTATTTGTAAGAATTTGAATTTATTTTCTACCTGTCAGCTTAATTATCTGTACATAAGATAGTTGTTTTTGTACCTTTCGTTTATTTATTTTTAGAAATGTTATAAACGACAGGGATGCCAAACCTAATTTTTGTAACAATATGTTTAATAGTTGTTGTTGTTTACAAGGTTGTAAATAGAGAGAGCAACAAAGTATTGAATTACTATTGTTTGAAAAAAGCCTAAAACCAGGGGTACACATAATTGTGAAAATAAGATTAAATTTTTTTTAATGCAATATACGAACTCATTAATAAGCGTTTTTAAAAAGTAAAAACTAACAAATATATGAGCCGTTTATTTTGAAAATGGTTTAGATATATTTATTTAATAAAAAAAATATTACACTGTCGACAAAAAAGAACGAGGCTGAATTACCCAGAAAGCGATATTATTTTCCCGATAGGAGCTGTCGAACACAACAAGCATCTGTATTCGAAATTTTCGAATCGCCCTCAGTCTTGATTTTTTCTCTTTTCCGTGTTTTTTATGTTTTTGTTGTTGCCATATTTGTAAGCATTTCAATTTGGTTTGTTATTGTTGTTTTTATGCCTTTCGTTTATTTATTTTTAGAAATGTAATAAATTACAGGGGTGCCCAACCTCATTTTTGTAACAATATGTTTACTAGTTGTTGTTGTTTACAAAGTTATAAATAGAGAGAGCAACAAAGGATTGAATTGGTATTGTTTGAAAAAGACTTAGAAGCAGAGGTACCAATACAAGATTTATTTTTATTTTAAATGCAATATACGAACTCATTAATAAGCGTTTTTAAAAAGTAAAAACTAACAAATATTTCAGCCGTTTATTTTGAAAATGGTTTTGAGATATTTAGAGGCTTAAATTTCCTTAAATAAAAAATAATGGCAAGCATTACGAAATATATTTGTAATATTCTGTTGTCCTAGAGAGTGCAACTCAATAATCCATTAGTGTTTACGGGATTGATTAAAAGAGGAAGAGCTCTTTTACATCACCTTTAGAATTAATAAATTATTTTTATTTTTCATTTAAATTTTTAGAATTCTTTTATCAAAATGCCCAGCTGACTTGAAAGAAGAGAAACAGACCTTTTATATGATATATATACATATGCTTATATCATTTAAATAACCTTAGGAAATCTGTGTATTATTCTTAAACAAACACATTCTTCACTCAATTTTTTCCATATTTTTCACGTCATATGCACTATATTCGAGTACAAATTAATTGAGAAACTATTTTGAGTTATGAATTAAGTGAATCTTTGGTTTTAGAAATCAATTAGAAACTAACGGATTTGTTAATCTTTTTTCATTCATAATGAATAAATTTTTATTTCCGAAATTACTTGGTCTTTCTCGGCTGTAGTAATAAATCGATAATTTTGAATTCAGCAGCTCGATCTACCGAAGTTTTGTAATATGTTTTGTATTGTTCATCCATTGTAACTCTGATCCAGCATATATTTAACCAATCAACGACTTTACCATTGGTATTGCAAAAATTTCTGATAAATGGCATATATTTCACTGCCACCAGACTGAACAATTCTCATCTTTTAAACTTCCTTGACCAGTTTTATTGATTTATTTTGACCAGTGCACATATCACTATAAGCTCTAGTTTCATCGCAAACCTATATACCATATTCATACATGAAATCAAACGTTCACAAACGATTTTAAAAGATGTTGTACAACCAATTAAATATTCCCGTTTTTAAAACCAATCTTTCACTTTCTTGCAGCATTATGCATCGGCTCGTAAGAGCTAAACCACGCACACCTTGTTTCGATATAATTTGACAGCTTGTATTTGCTCTGAAAAATGCTTCTCTGACAACCATTGTCTAAACTTTCTGGATAAGATATTAAGGACCGTTTTCTTTTTTTTTTTTTTCTAATAATACATGTCAGTGTGGACCACTGTGACTTGGTTGCTAAGACACCCGACTACTCCCAGGCCAGATCATCCAACAATTGTCAACAGAGCCAGCACGGTTAACGGCTGGTTGTAAGTATAACGCTATGAAAAACTTGTCTAACTTATGTATTCGGCGTCAAACCTTTAAATGACAAATCGTCGAAAAGGCGAAGGGACGCAGAGTGGGCCTGAACATCACGATCAGGCTACTGATATACCACCAAATTTTAAAACCACTTATGTCCTATGCCTTTCCAGTTTTGTTCGGGATTTCCTTAAGCCAGTTGCAGAGGCTTAGGAAATTGGAGAGGATGAAACTCTGTTCGTGCCAGGGTTTCCGTACTATTGTACGGGCTGACGGCAGTGTCCGTAAACTTGCATGTGGGACAATTTACCTTAAGATTGATTTCAGGAGTATCGATGTTTTTCTGGTGGTCTCTGCGCTCAGATTCTTGGAGCAAGCATCCTCTCTGCTCAGCCACTTTGTTATGGGCTGTTTCGATGGGGTCTCCGATCTTGAGATAATACTTAGAAACCGGTACTCGTCGGTGGATCTCTTGGCACTGAGGGATGGTAATCTCCTCTATAGGGATGCAGAGCTACTTTTTATCATATGACGGTAAATACTTTTAATCCTGAGAATCTGGTATACATAACTACCTAGTAGATAATTTTTTCCATTATTTTGTTATATAATTTTAAGATTAGTTTTTAGGATTAATTTTAAGTATTTTATTAGTTTTTAGTTACAAAATATGAATGTATTCCTTTTTTTAATCTTTTTATGTAGTGAACTGATAAATTCTACATTTAGAACCTCAGCAACAAGACTGTAGTTAGATAAGGATAGACTTTACCTTAAAATTACCTAATACATTAAGATACTTTAGAATATGGAACGTAGCTTAAGAAATACTGTGGAATGACAATATTGGTTTAATAGATACAATGAATGTACCTTTAAATGCGTTAAAAAAAATCAAATGCAATTCATTGATTGATAGAAGTAGATTTCATCCAATGGGGATGATGCGGGAAGTACAAAAGCATTCATGGCAGAAAATATTTGGTTTTTATAGCCCACATACATACACATACATATCAGTGTTAATTTAAAATTGTCATTTGCATTAAACTCTTGTTTTTTATTTTCATTTAAATAAAGCATTTTTCTATTTCCTTTGAAAATGTTATCGAAACGGATTAAAATGCAATACAAATATTAAAACAATTGCAACGAACTTATAACAATCGAATAAAGATTTTTAAATATTTAAATTTAATTAAATTGTATTTAAAATAAAAGAACAAAAAAGCTTGACACCTAATTCTCGTTTTACTTGAACTTGAAATACCACAATTAAAAAAAATAAATTAATTCTTGTTTCCATGAATTTTTTGAAATAACGCAATGCTTTGTATCACATATTCGATAATTTTTCTCGCTGTGTACATTTCTAGATTATGTATGTACTCATTATTATATTGTTACGAAATTTACCTTTTCAAAAACGTGTTTTTATGAGTTCGTAGATTGTAGTTAAAATAAAATAAATTTTGTGTTTGGTTTTAATTAAAAATCCTTCATTCAACACAGTTACGTGCACCACTGCTTGTAATCTTTTTACAGGCAATAACAATTTTTATTCTTAGTTACTCTGTCTGTTTACAATCTTGTAAACAAAAACAATTACTCGACAGATTTGTCTTCCTAAAGATCTTTCAGGTTCGATCACAACCTCTTCAACCAGAGTTTAACCACACTGAAGTCTCTTACACTGACACGTTCGCTGAGTTTACATCAAATAAACTGGTCGTTGTTCGCATCGATATGCTTTTTATATGGCTGAGTAAACAATACATCGAAAGCTCTCGAACCTCTCGATTTTTCAGGTAGATGCGATTTCTTTCTTTTAATTTCTTTTTAGTTCCTTTTTAGCCATGCATATGTAAACATCTACCTCTTTCAGCTTTTAGTATTTGTTGTTGCTTGTTTATTGTCTGTTACTTGTGTTCTTTGCTGTTAGTTTGCTGTTGCTGATGCTGTGTTATTTTTATTTATTTTATTTCTGCTAATAATGCTCGTTGTTGTCGATTCTGGCTATTTGTAAACATCATGTATAGTTCTTCTTGCAGCTTTTGTTTATATATTTTAGCGAAGTAATAAACGCAGAGGTTCCCAATCTTATTTTCGTAACAATATAATGAAATTATATGAAATGAAATGAAAACTAATTTTCTTTTTAGGTGAAGTTTTTGGAAACGTATCTATTGTGTTAAAAGAGAATCAGGTGTATTTAAGATAATTTTTTTAAGTCTGCAATCATATGAATATATCGAATTGGCAGGTGTATGAGTAATGTGAAAAAAATCAAATATTAATTATACGCCAGAGTGATTTGGTAAAGAGCTTGAACATGATAAACATGATACGATTGTTTTCAATTAAAAAAATAAATAAAATTTTAGTGTCAAATAATCTTAACTGAGTTTTTTCTTTATTTTATATTTTTAACACAGTGTCAGGTTGTAACATAACAAAAACGACTTTTTACAAAAATTTGATTTTTTTTGCTAAATTTAAAAAAAACTTATCTGCATTTTTCTATTGCCCCTAGACACTAAAATAAACTCTTGACATTGTACAATATTTGAATATTAGAAAATTTTTTAATTAATTCCTACATAAATATACGACTTTTTAAAGTGTTACCAGCTTAACCCTCATCTTACTGACATAAAAATTTAACAAATTTTACTAACACGTGTCTTTGAAGCACATATATGAAAACTGTAAAAAAAGGTCTAAAACAAATACAAACAAATGTACATTTATTAACAAATATTTTATTCAGAACAGCTTTCACATAGAAACACTTTTAAGGTACATATGTATGTATGTTCACTGCAGGCATCCCTTATACATTGGTGACACGATTACTTTATAATACGGTATTCTTTTGGATCAAACAAATAGAATTATTGGCAGTATAAATGATTGAATTTGGTACGTTTTCATCTTGCAGAACGTTTTCATCTGCATGCATTGACTTATAGAAAGTTGCAATTCATTTCTTGACCTTTGATGACATTGAGGAGCAAATATTATATTAATTCCCGTAACATTCCATGGAGAAACATGGGGACTACTTCTCGCAGTCAATGAACTGCACCCGATTCTATTCTTAAACTCATTGAAAGGGACTTACAGGTTAGCACGGGCTCCGAACGGTAAATGCATTTAGAGAAGTTTTCAATAGTAGTAATACTCATAACCAGTTACTGGCTAATATTATGAGGTGATACCGCTGTCGAGAAACTATTTTCTTTTTTTTTAGGACGACCTTTTTTGAATCGACGACCTTCTGGTTGGTAGACGGGTGTGTTACCTACCATACCACAGCGGCAATAAGTCTCTTAAGATAGTGGCTGAAAGTTTGATTTCACTGGTTATAGTCAAAATTTTTTTTAACCGACTTATAAAATTTTAAAATCATTTGGTAATTAATATATACAAATTAAGGTAACCAATTATTATCATTAGCTAACTGTGTGAGTGACAAGCTGCTAAACACAACCGTTTTTATTTTATTTTATTTTATTTTAAAAAAAGTGATTTTTTAATTTTTTTTTTTTAAGAAAAAGAAATGGTTACAACTCAAAAGCTGGTCTGTTCTCTTTTTTTTTGCTAGCTTGGTAAGATTGTTATCTTTAAATATTAGGTGTGTTCTGAGATATTTATTAAAACCCCAATATTTTTGTCAGTTTTCAATTTTAGTGGAATAGAACGTATAGAGAACAAAACTAAACAAGAAAATTGAAGCATCCAGGGATAGGTGTAAGTGTCCCCTTCTACCCTATATATACTTATACTGCTTTATTTTGCCGTCTGTAGAATATGTTTTACATTTTAATGAATTTACTCCAGAAAAATTTTATGTTGCGTAAAGTTTGCGCTTTAGGTATTTAGTTAACAGTAGGTAGTGATTATTTTTTCTACAGCCAGTAATGACATTTTCTTACAATATACACTATATGTAATAGGAAAGGCTAATAAAGAAGTGACATTTAAACTCAATTGTTAAAATATACTACAGCAATAGCAGTCGCAAAAAAAATATTTTTTTACAAAAACATGGAGAACTTCAGTTATATATAATTGGCCGAAGAATATTTTAGAAACAAAAATGATTAATTAATTATCTCATTTCATCAAATCAATAAAAAACGTTACAAAGGGGTTAAATATAGTAGACAAAATTGTTGTTTACGTAATGCAATCTGGTTAGAAGGCCCTTCATGAAAAACAAACAAAAATAGGTCTGGAAAAAAGGAATAAGGTTTACAGATTTTATAGAGAGCAAAACACCCGAAAAACTTCAAGAAATCTTACAAAAGAAAGCTCTATTTAATATATTATTGGCAACGTCAGATCCGTCCACCTTTAGTATTCGACATCAATGAAAAGTGGAACATCAAGTCTCAAATGAAGACGTCAAAGAACTACTACAGGGCAGAAACAATTCAGAACAGAATTTGGAATATTTGCAAACAATGTTCGTTTCAAATTAATAATAATTATAAATACCAAGTTATTTAAAAAAAAATAATTAATTAAATAATATAATAAAAATAAATAATAATAAAAAATAAATAATAATAAAAAATAAATTAAAACAAAATAAAGTCTTACTTGTCATCTATATATTACAAAAAAAATTACTAAAATACCTTAATCGGTTCAAAAGTTACAGAATTTTAGCCAAATTAGAAAACAATTTTCAGCCACTGTAAGACGCAGCCAAAATCTGTGTTGGAATCAAACAGCCGAAGTAATAGGCAATTCTGCAACCGAGATGTGAGACAAGGATGTGTTCTCTCGCCATTACTTTTCAATACCTACTCACTGTATATTCTCGATGTAGCTTTACCTTATCTAGATACATCTGTTATCCTATATTATAGACTGTTTAAATTAGCTAACTATTCACAGTCACAATTAATGCATAGTAATATCCCTTGAAACATATACACCAGCACGTGTCTCCAGCGTTGTCAAATGTGCAGATTTAACTTTATTTTGCAATTGTTTTCTAGCATTGAGCAGTTTGGAAGTTTTTTGTTTACAAAATAAGTTTTCTTGCAAATTTTGCAGATTTTGCAGTTTAACTTTTTACTTCCAATTTTGTTATTTTGATTTCAATTTCTGACGCTAAAATTTCAACTCTATTTGCTTAATATAACTGTGATGAGTTTCACTCGTACCTTTTTTAATACGACAAGGAAAGAAAGAATTAACACAGTGTGTGATACAAAAATGTAAGTCTAAGAAAGTGGCGGTTTTTTGGGGAATCAATTTAGAAATATATATTTTTACCGCAAAAGAACAGTAGGATCAAATTACATACTACATAAGTGCTTTATTTACCATTGTGTTTAATGGGTAATACACCCGCCTACATACCAGAAGGTCCTCAGTTCAATACCAGACCAGACCATCTGAAAAAAAAAGGTTTTTCCAACAGCGGTATCACTTTATAACATTAACTAGTAACTGGTTGTGAGTATTACTACTATTGAAAATTCTCTAATGCATTCGCCGTTCGGAGCCGACATTAAACTGTAGGTCCCCTTCAATGAGTCCAAAAATTGAATCGGGTACAGCTTATTGACTGAGAGAACTCCCCGTGTTCCTTCATGGAATGTTATGAAAAATAATATATATGCCATATTTAATCCTTCATGGAATGTTATTGGAATTAATATATACTTACAAAATATCATTCATACGGACGTACAACATACGTACGTACTTATTGTTCTTTTGCCAAAAGTATCCAATTCGGTCACAGTGTAATTATATCATAAACCGAAATCGGGTAAAATTGAAATCAAATGAATCTTCGAATCGAACAATCAAATTAGACAAGATTTTTATATTTTTTTTTTTATTAATGTTGTTACAACAATAAGTTGCGCACCCCAGCGTTTATTACAAAGCTAAAATAAATAAACAAAAGCTCCAAATCTACAATAACAAACATTAGCAGAGGTAAAGTAAATAAAAATAACACGGCAAAAACAATAATAAAGGAGGAAAGAAAACAAGTAACAGGCAATAAAAAAGCGACAACAAATACTTAGAGCTAAAAGAGGTAGATGTTTACATACGTATGGCTACAAAAGTACTAAAAACGAATTAAAAGAAATGGAATCTACCTGAAATATCGAGAGGTTCGAGAGCTTTCGATGTATTTTTTACTCAGCCATATAAAAGCACATCGATGCGAACAAGAAGCAGTTTAACTAAAGTTTACTCAGCGAGTGTGTTATTGGTGTAAAGAGAGTTTATAAGGAGTAAACTCGTGATGCTAGTAGTGAAGTAAAAACCAGTTTAGTTGTAGCTAACTCACTAAAGAGAGTTGAGTGTGAATAACCTCTCGTTGAAAAGGTTGCGATCGAACCTAAGTTATAACTACGGTCGGCGTGGGAGATCTCTAAGTAGAAAGATCTGTCGAGTAGTTGTTGTTGTTTACAAGATTGTAAACAGACAGAGTAATTAAGAATAGAAAATTGTTATTGCCTGTAGAAAGGTTACAAGCAGTGGTGCACATAACTGTGTTGAATAAAGGATTTTAATTAAAAACTATACACAAAATTTATTTTATTTTAACTTCAATTTACGAAGTCATACATACACGTTTTAAAAAGGTAAAAGTGTAACAAATACTTAATTACTTTTCAAATAACTTCTTTGATTATCAAAATTTTAAAATCATTGGCGGATCTGAGTTTTATTTGTCAATTTAACTCGGTTTTGGTTTACAGAACATATCTGTATATGTACATATATTTTTTTTTTACTTTTGAATTATATACAGTTTTGTTGCTTGAAAAACAGTTTATTTTCTTCATAATTTTAAGTTTTTCTTAAAAAAATTACGGCAACACTGCGTGTCCACCAATTTAAATATCTCGGACACTGGTTTAGTAAAAATCACGAATTTAATATAACGCTTAGAACACTCTTTGCATGGTGTTATGTCTTCTAAGTGGTTAGTTATTGTGTAGAAACATAAAGCGTTAATCTAGCAGACTTTTCATTCTATTAACTTCTACATGTCTTGCTTGGAAGTGATCGTATTGTCACTGTATACTTTAGCAAATATATGTTACAACCACTTGTTTGTATTAAGATCCCATAGGAAGTTAGAATTCTTAATAATAAATTTAAAAAATAACTTCACAACTGAAAGGTCTTTTTTCTCGTTTAATTATTTCGTTCAAGTATTTCAAGAATTTTTTTTATATATATTTTCGTTTCCTCTCTGATTTAAAAATAAATATTGTAATTTTAATGGTGATTTAATTAAAACTAAAATTGTTGACCAAAAAGCCGCAAATTCCTTTTAAATCCCTCATAAATCCAGAGAAAAAAAAGAAGAAAATTATGAAGTTGATGTTGTGTGGTGCTGAAGATGATGTTGCATGATTTAATGGTCATAAATAACAATAAGTTTTGTTTTTATATATTTTCTCATCGTAAACCCAAAAGAATTTGGTTCTGAAAACAACAAAAAGAATGCAAAAACAACAACAACAACAAAAAGGATAAGAAACCCATTATTATTTTGCAAGTCAACTTTTTTAAAAATATTTTTCCATTAGAAATTCACAGGCATCCAGTCACTTACGGGGATATCCATATAGAAGTACAACATAATTGTTCTTAAGAAAAGCACCTACAACGTGACGCTACTTTTGTAATTCTATATCAAAAAAGAATTTCTCTTATAAAATAAATTTAAGAAGGAGTCAATTCTAAAATTTGTTAACAGAAATTTTACTTACAACTCTTCTGAACTGAATTTAATCAGACGGTTGGCTCCATGCTTAAGCTTAGTTATGATTTTGAATAAATTTTGCAAAATGTCGCTTTGATGCCGCAGTTTAGTTAAAATCGGCCAATACGATGGGTACTATTTATATTTTGGGAACTGGCAACACTAATGGCAATAGCTAAAATCTGGCAACACCATAATAAATTTCGATATTTTTTTGCATATACATACTCACAACGTTTTTATATACAAGTGCTATTTGTTTTGTTTACAGTGAGTTAAGGAAATCAATTTGATCAAAAAATTGAAATTTCAAGAGAAGGTTTTCGTTACAATATTTTTCACAACTTTTGACATAGATTATCTCAACGAGAATGTGTCGACGAACTCAGATCTTTGTATAGCGATAAAGCATCATTAAAAACCATACTATATTGCTGGTCATAGTTTGGCTGTCAACGTATTCCGTGAGGGGCGTCCAAAATCGGCTGTTTTTTCTCTCAAAACATCGACGCAGTGCGTAATCAGATAATGCAAGATCTTCGTGTGACGTTTTGTGAGATAGAAGCATCCTTGCACATTAGTTCTACTTCAATACATACGATTTTGCATGAACACTTAATTATAAAACAAATTTGTTCTCGTTGGATACCTCATTATTTATCAATCGCTTAAAAAAAGCTCTAGTCGATTGGGGTAAGGAAATACAATCATACACATTAGAGCGTGGTACTTCAAAAGATATGTGACAGGTGACGAATCGTGGATATATATGTATGAGCTGAAAACAAAACAGCTATCGAACGAGTGAAGGTATTCTAAAACGAGCTAAATTCAACAAATTTGTTCGCCGAAAAAGCACACCAATGCAAATGGTCGCCTGATTCTTCGCCCGATTGGATCATGAGGCCACTATTCCGCTTGAGCAATGAAGGACGATCAATTCGAAGTAGTACACGACCATTTGTTTGCCGGAAGCTTACGGAGAAATTTGTAAGTTCGTCAACTGCCGAAGACGAATCATTCTCCATAATGACAATGCGAGCTCTCACACATCTCGTCAAACAGGTGAATTTTTGAGCAGTCAAAACATCGAATTGATGTGTCATCCTCCGTACAGTCCTGATTTGGCACCCAATGACTTATTCTCGTTCCGAAAAATCAATGGTAAACTTCATGGTCAGCGATTTAGGAGCACTGAAGAAGCAATTGAAGCGTTTAAAAACCATATTTTGGAAATGTCTCAAGAGGAATGGTAGAACTGCTTTGCGAAATGGTTTTAACAAATGCAAACGTCCATTGATCATCAAGAGGAATATTTTGAAAAAAATCTATAAATTTGTTATTACTTTCTTTTTCTGATATATAGAAATAGTACCCCTCGTAGTTTTACCTACCTTAAGAAAATTTGGTAAGAGACATACTTTGGTCCAGCTTATGAAATCAGACTAATAAAATAAGTTCATATTATCATACGTCATACGTGTTTGCGAGCTCCAATTCGAGTTTCTTTTTCTAGCTTTTCGACCGTTATCTCACCAATGGAAGCTGTAATGTTATCTTTCAAGGCTGGAATAGCGGCTGGCTTGTCTCTGTATATGCAAGACTTTTCACATATCCACTCAAAAAAAGTCTAGTGCGTTAAAATTGCATGTTCTTGAATGCCAATAAATTGACCTAAAACGTCAGATTAATTGCTCGCCAATCCGAATCTCAATGGGTTTATAATATCGCGTGCCGTGTAGCATATAGCACCAACATTGCGGTTTTCGTTTTTAAAGAAGTACCGTTCAATGGTGTCATCGGAACAGAAGCCGAACTAAGCTGTGAATTTTACAGGATTCATAGGCAGCCCCCGAACAGCCTCTGGATGCTATCACATCAAATTCGGCAACTCTGTTTGTTAATGTAACCATTAAGCCGAAAACAAGCTTCGTCACTAAAAATAATTTTTCGGTAGAAAACTGTCTCTTCATCGAAGTTTTCTGAAGCCAATTCAACACATAAAGGAAGTTATCTCATAGTAGTAATCTTAACATATTGCAATCTTCATTGACAATGACCGATACAGTAGCAATATTCACCTCGGTACGCACTTTTCGTTACAACGCTAATGATTTGCAAGTGTTGTGTGTTTGTTCGTCTAAATTTCACAAAACATTTTTTATGCTGCTTACCGATATAGATGAACTATAATTTTAAATGATAGACGCAAATTGAAATGCTTCGTAAAAAGCTACGGAAAATGTCATACATGCTACATCCAACTAAATACACCACCTATGGCTCAATATACATACATATAGTGAGTTCATGCAAGTATACATATCGATTGCTGAATTGCATTTAAGGCTTAATAGCATACGAAAATGTTCTGTCTCCATTTACTATTATAAATCAAAGAAACACAACAATTTACTATATAAGCCATTATCTGACTAAGAAATAGACCATAACCACAACACACGAAGTCATGCACAACGAAAGTGAAAGGTAGAACGATTCTTCAGTTCATAAGAAATACATTTAATGTTACAGTGCCTACAATCTAGAGCAAAATGCCAAAGCAAAGAATTAACGAAAATTGGGTAAAAATTAAAAAATAAAATTTGAATTAGTTCATATTGTGAATATATTTATGAACCAGGTTAAAAAATCATGTTTTTATATTTTTATTTCATATTTATATGGTTACGAACACGAAAAACCTGAAGAGAAATGCCCACTATATCAGGGATTTATTAAGACAGTGGTTTAACAGAGATTTATTGCGGGATGATTTTAGCTAAGGACTTTATTGCTTTGTGTCGGGACTTGCCATTGTTGCCATAATTACCTTTATTAATATTAGAGTACTGCCGCCTGTATGCGTAACGGAGTTGCCAGCTCGATTCTTTTTGGGATATTTTGGTTTTAAATTTGAATTTACCGTACATAAATCAAAATTTGTAGCAACTACAAGAACATTCGAAATTGATAATGAAATACTCTAAAATGCGATGAATTGCGGTTGGTGAGTTAGTTATCATTTGGTTGTCAAAAGGTAAAAAGGTGTTGTGAAAGTGAATTAGCTGTATTAATACATAGTGTATTAAAGTTACAATGGAATTAATAAAAAAAAGACAAACAATGACAAGTACTGTTTTATTTCATTTTAGCGAAATATAAACGAATTCAAACGTTCTAAAAAAGTTAAAACGTAACAATATTATTTTTATATACATATTTGCATATGTGTGTTTATGTATAAGCGATATTTTTTTATTTATGCAGTTATTATTTAATGCAATATGTGTTTAATTTTATTTGATTCTGTTCACAAGCCTTATCGCTTAGAAGATTCTTATTGTGAATAATAATTCTATCTATAAAAATAAATGTGTGTTTGTATGTACATATACACGTTTGTATTTATGGATGTATGTATATATGTATATTTGTTTGAAGTCTATAAAACACTGAAGGGCTGAACGGATTTTCCTGAAATTTTTACAGTATCTCTCTATATGTCTAGAAGGAGTTAAAGGCTATAAAAATTACTTAAACCCTAACTGAGCGGTGCCACGACCATAGAAAATAAATATTTATCTGTCTATATCCTCAAAACGGTAACTGTAAGAGTCTCAAAATTTGGCAAGGTACCTCCGTATGAACTAAATATTAATTTTTATATACTTAGGAATAATTATAGTTAAGTTTTTTAACTTGGTCTGACTGACTTCATAGCAGAGTACGAAGAGTGCTCGTTCGTAAAGTATGATTCTTTTTGAGAGCAGATTTTAATATAATTTAAAATACGACTTGCGAGAAGAATCAAAAAACAAAAGAATTTAAAAATAAAATCCAAAATGCAACCCGAGCATAAAAACGAGTTGAAAACGAGCAATTCTTTTTAGTAAATGTTGTTTACTTGTTGGTCGCTGCACTCAAAATATACATGCATACACACATACGAATGCCTTACGGATTTACACATTTAATCTTACACAAACAACATACAATGAAATGAATTGCTCGTTTTTAATTCTTTTTTAATTATTTTTAATTCGTCCGTAGTATAAAATTCGTGCTCAAATTTAAGATTAAAATTAAAAAAAACTTTAAATTTGTGCTCACGATTCGAGCAAAAAATATGTAAAAAAAGGTAAGATTCGCGCTCACGAAAACAAAAATAAAACTTACCAGCCCGCGTCTGCCCACGAGTCAAGCTTTTACGTACTATGTTTCATAATCAATATAAATTATTGGTGGTACCCCCATACAAACTAAGTATGAACTTTTTTATATCTTGATAACGGTTATTGCTAAAGTTTCTTAATTTTATCTGAATGACTTTATATCCAATACGTATTATCAAGCAAAAATTGGGCGAAATTGGAAAGTGGACATGGTATCTTCCATATTCATCAAACATATTGATTTTATATACTTTCTGAATGGTTAAAATTGAAGTACCTGCATTTGGTCCAAATTAATCGTAGTCAGAACAAATCAATAGTCAAAAAATGTACAAAACTGGATAAGTGGGCGCGTCAGCACTCATACATAGTAAACAATTTTTTTATATCTTTAGAAGTATAATAGTAGAGATTTTTAATTTTGGTTCAAACACATTGAGGGTGTACAGTACACATCATCTGTAAGTAATTGAATAAAAGGACGCGGCACTTTCTATTTATACTAACTACGGATTTTTTTGTATGTGGAGAACAGCAGTTAAAGCTAAGTTATCTATCCATATCACACAAAAAGCGGAAAAGAGTAGATAAGCGGATATTACACAAAGCACACCGGTTGAAAACTATCTAAGGCATATTCTGCAATTTCTCTCTGGATGTGTAGGCTATCTTAAATGTTTGAATTTGAACCGGGAATGGATAATATTGGGAAGAAGAATTAAAAATAATGACTAAGGTAGTAATTAAGATAATAATTAACATAGAGCTAGCGAAGCGCACCAGGTTTCATCTAGTCTGTATATAAAACATTAAAAAGTAATAATTAAAAATATTTTTTTTTCAAACAAAGTTTTTATATAGGGTCCGCCAAATTTTTTTTTCTTTTTTTTTTTGAAAAATAGGCCATTGACTGTAACGGCCACTCTTTGCTCATTTTCGAATTATGCCTCTGGACCAAAATCCGCACCAAACAGTGACTTTTTTCGCTTCGCTAAGTGGGCCTGCGATCGACTTACAGAAGATGCCGAGTTTGCCAGAGAAATCATCTTTACAGATGAAGCTCATTTTGATCTTGGCGTCTATGTAAACAAGCAAAATTGTCGCATTTGGGGCACAGAAAACCCGCACGCATACATTGAAAAGCCGATATACCAAAGACGAGTCGCTGTTTGGTGCGGATTTTGGTCCAGAGGCATAATTGGGCCACTTTTCTTCGAAAATGAGCAAGTAGTGGCCGTTGCAGTCAGTGGCGATCGTTATCGGGACATGTTGAACGAATTTTTGTTCACAAAAATTCAAGAGGAGGATATTAGCAACATTTGGTTTCAACAGGACGGTGCAACGTGTCACACAGCCGAAGCTACACTCGATGTTTTGCGATCGCATTATCAGCCGCAAAGCTGATGTCGTCTGGCCACCTCGGAGCTGTGATTTGACACCGTAGGATCATTATTTGTGGGGAACCGTCGAAGATAAGTGTTACACCAACAAGCCAGAGACAATTGACGCCTTAAAGGACAATATTCGTGAAGCTATTGTCGTGTAGGGTACTGCATGGCCAGCCGAGGCAGCCATTTGAATGAAATTTTTATCCATTATTAACCGGAAGGATTGTATTTTCAAATAAAAAGAGAAATTTGAGAAAATATTCAGTAGTTTTTTTATAGCATTTTCAAAAAAAAATTATTTGGCGGACCCTTTTCTACTAGATGACCCTTTCGAATTTTTGCACTCCTATTAGTAATTTTTGTAACATAACAAAGTGAAAATAGTGAATAGTAACAAATTCAATCGTTGGTAAATTATAAGAATTCATTTTTTTATTATACAATTTTATAATATTTCTTTAAAAATATTCTTTGGGGTTCTGAAGTGATTATTCTTTACTCTTTGTGCGTACAAATATTTAACAAAAACAAAAATAGCTTTAAACGCATGTACTCGTTAAAATCTTCGCATAACTGTCCATGAGAAAAACAGGTTCTGGTTATACAATCCTGCTTTTGAAAAGTTTGATTTTATTCCTTGTTCATAGTCATGGCGAAGGCAACTTTTATAGGAAATTTTCTTTTTATCAGTTTTATCGGAATGAATAATTTTCTTAAAATTTCTGAGGTGGTAAGCTGGATGGATTTCATGTATTTCAAAATTCTGTTGGATACAACTGAGCATTGTCTTCTTTCTCCTATTGAACACAATTAGCGCTAAAAGAAATCTTTTCTTCTCCAAGAAACTAATTGTAAATAACATGGACACATTATTGGCGTTGTGTAATTTAGTCATTGATTTAGCTTCCGTTAAAAATGGCGGTAATAATTGTATCACAACTACAACAATGATGCTTCGAGATTTTAAACGCTTCGTTATTGCAACTTGTTGGAGCTTGCTAGTTACCGTTACACAGTTTTAGCAATCTATCCGTCATTTGTCTGATATTTTAAGCCTATTTAGAGGTTTAACCATAAGAGCATAAGGGCAATCTTTTTACAGTATTTTCAACAACGGTTGTTCTATTGGAGTTTTTCACAACTGGTAACATCTAGCGAAGATCGCCACGAAACAGAATTATTTTTTCTCTATATGAATGATTATTATTTATAATGTCCTTTTAAAAGCGTTTGACAATGCTGAGTGCACGTTTGAGTACGAGTACCATTGAAATATCATCCCAAATGAAGAGACCTCTTGTAAGAAGGAGATGTGCATCCTTTGATGAGACCGATGTGTCTAAGACAGGTACACGTAACCAAATGTAAAATTCTGTTATAAAGTTTGACATCATTTGATCCTATATGTGAAACTCAGTATTACAACATCTAATAAAATAAACATTGCATTGTCGACAGCATATGGTAGTAAAGATGTTTTTAACCGTCAAAAAAAAAAAACTCTTAAAAATGATATATCTGATGCCGAAAAGATATTTAAAAGCAATTACTTGTCTTAATCTGCATAACTCGTTGTTTTTACACTATTTGCGCACTTGTTCCTTAAAGGCAATATAACTGTTAAAGTTCAACATCACCTGGCACTATACATTAAACAACTCTGTATTAATACACCTGACTTGCGGACAGCATGCAGTACCGAGCAAGGAAATTGCAAACAAAAAAAATTGTGTTTGAAAAGATTATCCTTAAAACTAATTATCAATCATTAATTTTGATACAGTAATACGGGAGATATTTGCAACCGATAAAAAAATATTTTTTAGAAATAATGTAACATTTGTAACATTTGTGATGAGTTTAAAGTTAAACCGATAATTCGAAGACTTCTTATTCCACAATATACTTTGTACTATAGAATATCATTTAGTTGGGATCAACCAACAATTATTTTTTTTTTGTCTTTTCGTTTAATTATAATTTTTATTTTTATTAACAAATATTTGAAATGTGATATTGTCGGTTGGTATTTTAGTAATTAAGAAAGAATATTTCATTCATTTATAAAATATTTTTTTTATATTTTAAAATTTATTTTAATTAAAAAACTATAAAAATAAAATAGAAAAAACCACTCTATTTTATTTTTCTTTGAAAGCAATTAAAAATAAATATTTCATACTCCCAAACACAGAGGCATTAAAACTATTGAATATGTCAAGAAAATTAATTATCCTAATGGAGACATACATACATATGTACATATGT
This sequence comes from Wohlfahrtia magnifica, assembly GCA_023159175.1. Classification (NCBI taxonomy): domain Eukaryota; kingdom Metazoa; phylum Arthropoda; class Insecta; order Diptera; family Sarcophagidae; genus Wohlfahrtia; species Wohlfahrtia magnifica. Next base: position 25,050 of record JAKWBJ010000521.1, read on the forward strand.
TATGTTTGTATGTATAAATTTAAAACTTTTTGGGGGGCTAAGCAAAAATTTTCAAATTTTAAACATTGGAAAGGTTTAGTGTCAGAAATAAGAAAATATTATATGATGACTTATTTTGCATCAGATTTTTTTGTTGATGAAAATATAACAAAAACTAATTGCATATAACGGGTCCGCCATCTAACGTTTTTTTTTTTCAACTACTGCTTATTTCTTGAATGGTAACACATAGCTCATGTCTGATTTGACAGATAATTAGTTTTATCCTTCCGCTGAACGAATATGTTTGTGTATACGCTTGAACAATGCTGGGAATCTGGGCCTGCGATCGACTTACAGACAATATTTATTTGAAAACCACTTAAAACTGTTACTATTATTATGTGCAGTCGCTTTATTAAATTGACGTCAACGTTTGTTATTTGTGCCGAAATATCTGCATTTTGGAAGAAACGCCTTGCAATGTTGGCGTCATGATAAATGTAGAACTCATTCGAAGAAAAGAATCCATTTATGATCGATTGAAATGCCGAGTTTTTACTCACTTAAAATAAAATTATAATTTTTTAGAAAAGGCCCCAAATGCCCACGTGGTTCATAAAAATACTCTGTTATAATTTACAGCAAGTAGTTTTAATACATATAGTATGTATTCCATGTATCTATAAACAGAAATCAATTTATTTTTAAAAGGAGCAAATATGAGTAAGACTTTTTTCTCAGCAATAGTTGATGGAATGTTTGTATTTTTAAGAAACATAAAAAACTTCGTTTAACTTTGCTTAATTCTCTACTATAAGTTTACATATTTCCCAAAAATGACTGATTTTTAACCCCTATTTCAAACAACATTAAAAATTTGTGCATTGACTAAACATAAAAATAAAAAACGCAAAAATATTCTCACCTTAAAAAAACTATAGAAATTTCACTTTGCAAAGTAACAAAACCTGTGTTTTTACTTTTAATAAAAAAAACACAAAAAACTCTTACTTTGGAAGAACGTAGCAACACAACGGAAAATGATGTTCAAAATATGTTTATGCCTAGTGATGTAGAATTTTATCTCCTTTAACGGGTTGTAAACTTATTTAATGTTTTCTGCATTTTTTTTTAATTAATTTCCAATTTCGGTACCAAATACCCCAATGTGCGACGACTTTAGCTGTGTGAAAATACTGGAATTTTTATTATTTTTATTAATTTATACCGCAAACTTGCAATGACTGGCCTAGAGCTTTATTAATAATCGTTGCAAAAGCTTAACAAACAGGAAACTGTAATCGTTGAAATTTAAATGCCATATCAATGGGTATCTTTTACTACCACTCATAAAACATATTGACCTTAAAATTTCCCATTTAAAATTGTTGCTTCAATTACATAATTCATTAATCTTTTAACCGCAAGTCTTGTTTTTTATAGGAATTCACAAAAGTACGAGTATGACGTATATACTTGAAATTTTTTCAATGTTTGTTGAGTCCTTGCACGTTAGAAGCAAAAGTTAAATTATTATTTTCTTTAGAGAATTTCAACAGTAAATTGTTAAACATGTTATCTGTTTTATACATATTACGTCACTGTAACTGTTAAGAACTATGAGACGTCATCATTTTTAGAATGTGAATCTATTCCACATTACGTCGCCAACAAAAAAAGGATCTTTACATGACTTTTATGGTGACAAATAAATTGTTATAAACTGAGTAAAAAATAACAATAAGTTTAGGGTTTTTAAACAAAAATAATTTGACTTGTGTATGTATGTTATAATGGCTAAAAGGCGTCACATGGCCAGTGATATCATCTACAGAAATGAAAAGACAAAATTCAGAAATTTTCACTTTAACCGTTCTCAAGATATACAAAAATCAATATTTACTTTGAATGAGGTACCACCTTTACTCGCTTAATTCCGCCAATTTTTTAAATGATGATTTTTGTTAACTAGGAAGCCATTTGAACTAAATTTTGTGTCTAATTCTGCCCATTTTTAACTGATGATTCATAGTGACTACCAAGTAATCTCGACAAAATTCAAAAACTATGTTGCAACCATTCTCGAGATATACAAAAATCAATATTTACCTTGTGTGGGATGTACTATGTCAACTTATCTAATTCCGTTCACTTTTTGACTGATGATTTGTATTGGCTACGAACCTATTTGGATCAAATTTAAAGACTCTTACTGTTACTGTTTTGAAAATATAGACAAATAAATGCATTTATGGGCGTGGCATCTCCTGTTTAAAAAAAAAACAATCAGTGAAAGCAGACCTTTCCAATGCATGTATTTGTTTGTAAACCGGCTGAGTAGTTATCGATTTATTCAATGGCGAACAGAGAACAATTAATTTTTGATATGTACATATTAGCTAAAACCCGGCGTACTTCGCTACCCTTATCATAATTATTTTCCTAAATGCTATTTAATACACACATTCATTTATACAGGGTGCTTTTTTACAGTTACACAAGTTTAAATCATAATTAAACACATACATATATTCTTAATATTAATAAAACGGGCTTTGTTGGATAGAAAAATTTTTAGACATTAATATCTGAAACACCAATTTTCACAAATTTATTGCAGCGTATGCAGCCGTATTTTGCCAAAAAATCTTCGTATATTGATTTCTAGGTGTTCAATTGTCTTAGACAAATTGACAAGTAACTTTTACATAACCCCAAGTAAAATAATCTGATGGCGTTAAGTCACACGATATTGGTGGCAAATTAGTTAGATCATTAAGTTAAATTAAATCAAAAGTTCTTTTGAGCATATCAATTGTAGCACGTGCAAGATTAACGCCAGCTAATTGAGGTACGAAAAAAATTTATAACCATATCCCTATACCGTTCACCATTGACTGTGAAATTTTGACCATCATGGGTTTTGAAAACATATGGGCTAAAGACACCGCCAGCCCATAAAGCGCACCAAACAGTATATTTTCTGTTGATATAATGGTGTTTCGACAAAAGCTTATGGACTATGCTTACTCCAAATACCACAATTCTGCTTATTTACGTAACCCGTTCAACCAATAATGGGCTTCATCGGAAAACAAAACAAAATAAAAAAAAATTTGAGAGCAAAACCAAATTTTGGGGCTGCTCTGGTGTGCGTATATCCATAATGAAATTTCAAACCAGACTTAACGAAAATCAACTATTAAATCGGTTGTGAAATAAGGCAGAGTTGCCACCTCAAGTTTATAAACCACTTTTTGACTGATGGTTTGTATTGATTACAAAGTTATTCAGACCAAATACTTAAACTTTATCTTTAATGAAATCAATATTTAGTTTGTATTGTAGGTGCCACGTCCACTTGTCAAATTCGGCCTAGTTTTTAACTGCTGATTTGCAATGACTATGAATTTATTTGTGCTTAAAGAAATAGTTTCTAAATCTGTGATAATTTTGAAGGTGTAGAAAAATAAATATTTACTTTGTATGGGCGTGTCACCGCCCAGCGGGAATTTAGAATTTTATACAGTCTTTAGTTCATTTATGAAATGCAGAGAGATACTGCAAAAATTGTGAGAAAATCGGTTTCACCCATTAGCTGTCCATAAGGTTCAAACATACAAACACACATTCATATTTATATACATATCTGTTATATATATACGTATAACAGAGGATTATAAAATGCGTTCTAATTGATATTTACCGAAAGGTGAATTCAATACCAAGGTTTTGATGTATATGCGGTTTTTGCAGTTCTATTAATTCGCGAGATATTGAGGTTGCAGTGAATCTCTTTTTATTGCATAAGTTTCACTTGAAAACGAAATTTGTTACAGCATTTAAACTCTGTATAAGTTAGAGAATAGTTTTAAAACTCTGTATATTAAAAGTATATGTAGAAGGCTGACATTTGGCTTACTGTGGCTTCACTATTGTTCAACTGAGAAGTGCCACGCCTACATAAAATTTATATTTATGTGTCTATATCTTTAAAACGGTAATATTAAGGGTCTTTAAATTTGGCCCAAATAGCTTTGTGGTCAATATAAATCATCAGACAAAAATTGGGCCAAATTGGATGAGTGGGTGTACCACCCTACCATACAAAGTAATTATTTATTTTTGTATACCTTTGGAACGGTAATAGTGCAAGGTTCTGAATTATATCTAAATAATTTAGTAGTGTGGGCGAAATTCAATAATTGGGTGTGGCATCTCCCATACAAATTACATAATGATTTTCGTACTTATATCTTGGGAATGGTTATAGTTGAAGTTTCTCTTTATAGTTTTCTAAAAAAAATAAATAAAATGTATTATGTAAAATAAAAATTTTTTCATTAACAAAATAAAGTTTTGAAACATAACAGAGACATTCTAATATAAATAAAATATAAATGTTTTCCACACCTATCATTTACATGTATTTTATGCCAAAAAACCAGATGTTTTTAAGAAAGAAACAAAAATTATTTTTAGAAAAATATGCGCTTGTACTTTCAACCATCAAATAATTTTATGGCCTGCAACAACCAACCAGCCAAAATGGGAAATTTTAATTAAATTTTTTGATAAAATTTTGTCACATAAAATCGTTGATGTCCTTAAAAAGGAATCGACATAAATGTTGATGATAATAATGATTATAATTTATGCAAAATGTTGTTCATACACATAAACTAAAACACGCATTTATTTCTTAATATAGATATACCACATACAACATATATATGTATAAATGTATACACAAATATATATAAACGATAATTGAAAAAATGTTATTTAATAAGAGAAGAAAATTAAGAAGGAAATGTATGAAAAGCCAAAATGGCTTTAAAAGAAATATAATTACTAACGAAATGCACTATTCAATGGCTATCACACCGTACTCCAGACATTTTATACAATACTTTTACTTGCCCAAACTTCAAGTTTTATTTTTTCTTAGTTGTGTTTTTTATTATATATATATATATTATATATTATATATATATATATATATATATTAAATATATATATATATATATATATATATATATATATATATATGTCTGTATAAATGATATGCCAAATATAATAAGTCATTGTGAAATAGCTTTATATGCGGATGATACACTTATAAACATTGAGGGTAATACAGATGAACAATGTTATGAAGGACTCGGTAAAGATATTGGAAACTTGAACAAATGGCTGCGGATGAATAAACATAAACTAAACGGGAATAAAACTAAAATAATGGAAATTAAAACTACGACCAACATTACCTTCAAAATTAATAATGAAGAAATAGAAATAGTAAATCAAATGAAATACTTGGGCTTTGTAATATTTGCAAGGAAATTGGAAAAATCTTCTTCAGAAGATTAAGAAAACAAATAAATACATTAACAGCAATCTCAATGTACAACACAATGATAAAACCTCATTTTGAGTTCGATTCAACAATTCTTTTTTCATGTTGCACGAGTCAAAAAATTGATAGATTGCAAAAATTACAAAATAAATCAATGTGCATTATATTGAAATACAACAGGTATACACCGATAAACTTTATGCTTGACTCTCTAAAATGGGTAGATATAAAACACAGACTGAAATTAAATAACATAAATTTTATTCAAAAAATTAAAATTGGAATGGCACCGCAATATATACGAGGGCGGATTGATATTGAAGCTATCTAAGTAGGAAAAAAACATTTTTTTTCAAAAACCATGCGTTTCTCAACATAGTCTCCTTTTAGCTCAATACACTTAGACGATTTTTCAACTTTTTTATACCATCTGAATAATACGATTTTGGGAACTCCTCAAAAAACGCATTAGTTTCGGTAATCACTTCTTCGTTTGGGATGAATCTTTTTCCTGCGAGCAATTTTTTCAAATTTGAAAATAGGAAAAAGTCACTAGGGGCTAAATCTGGACTATAAGGTGGATGATCAACCAATTCGAAGTGGATTTCTCGTAGTTTTAGCATCGTATCTAATGGTATGTGAACCGGTGCGTTGTCTTGAAGAAAGAGCACTTTTTTCTTGTTTAAATGTGGCACAATGGGGTAAAAACTCGTGAATTCCTTGATGGAATACCTTTCCACCCAAATAGGTCCGATTCCCCCAGAATTTTATCTTTTACCCGATTTTTCTAATATCTTATGTGTCTATGGCCAAATATGGCCTTTTTCAACGGGGTATATCTCGGTCCACAAGGACTTTTGGGTCATGGGGTAAAAACTCGTGAATTCCTTGATGGAATACCTTTCCACCCAAATAGGTCCGATTCCCCCAGAATTTTATCTTTTAAACGATTTTTCTAATATCTTATGTGTCTATGGCCAAATATGGCCTTTTTCAACGGGGTATATCTCGGTCCACAAGGACTTTTGGGTCATGGGGTAAAAACTCGTGAATTCCTTGATGGAATACTTTTCCACACAAATAGGTCCGATTCCCCCAGAATATTATCTTTTACCTGATTTTTAAAATGTATTTTATATTACTATATGCTACAATTTGTACAATAACAATAAATATTTTACATTTTCTTTAGTAAATATTTTAGGATTTCTTCATTCACATTACTTTTTTAGATTTTAATGTTTTTGAATTATCTTTCAAATTAAAATATAACACCTAAAAAAATGTGGCTTCGTAAAGTTAAATTCTTTTTTGCAATGTTAAATTCTTTTATTTCTACTCTTATTGAAAAAAGAATTTAACTTACGAAGCTAACTTCACACTTTTTCATGTTAAATAACAGTGATTGTTAAAATTACAAAAATGTTAAAAAAAGAATTTAACTTACGAAGCTATCTTCACACCCTTGAGTATTACTGATACTAATAAAGAAAGATAATAAATATAGCGAAACTATAAATAGTACCATACTTACATACACCGATTTTTGGTTATATATACATATGTGTCAAATTATTTGAAGTATATGACTAATTTGGTCAAATATCCAGCAGGCTTTTATAACTCTTGATTAATTTTAATCAAACTTAGTTCCATTTAAGGTAAGATATGTACTGAAGCATAGCATGAAACTTAGTAATGATAACCGTGAAACCTTCATTATTATTTTTATTGATTTCGTTTCTATTAATACAGAAGACTAACTATGGAAAGAGAACAGTCAACATTCGATAGTAAGCAGACAAGTGTAATGAAGTTTGTGTGTTCACTTATATCGGGTGAGCCAACTATCGGTTTAAGCTTAAACCAGCGGTTATTTCGAATCTGGCAATACTTATGTCATTCTATTTTGTCAAAAAATTCAGTATATTATCTCCACTGAACGTAATGAATCGATATACGCTTGAGCAACGTTGGGATTTATTGGAAATTTATTTCCAAAACAAAGACAATTGATTGGAAATTGCACGAAAATGCCGTACAAAATTTGATCGCAGAGAAGGACCAACAGTGCGCGGTATGCGCAAGTTTATTGCTAAAGTTCGCGAAACTACTTTCATTTTTGATGAGCCAAGACGTAAGTGTGCTTGTACCGTGCGTACACCAGAAAATATCGAAGCTGTGGCTAAGAGTGTGCGTGAGAATCCATCAACATCAATTGGTCATCGTTCTCAAGAATTGAAAATTTGACTCACCAGCTTACGTCGAATTTTGCGAAATTATCTCAGTATGACGTCTTACAAAGTTCCATTGGTTCAAGAGCTGAAGCAGCATGTCCATTTGCTTCGCTAGATGGGCCAACGAAAAACCGCACGACGATGTCGACTTTGCCAAAAAAAAATCATCTTTTCGAATGAAGCTCATTTTCATTATGGTGGTATTTGTGGCTCAGAAAATCCAAACATGGTCTTACAGAAGCTAATGCACCCATTACGAGTGACTGTTTGGTACAGCTTGTGGAGCGGAGGCATCATTGGCCCATATTTTTTTGAAAATAAGAACGGCGCAGCTATAATAACCGATTTTTGTGCCCGCTCTTCATTGTCTTGATGTGAGCAATGTTTGGTTTCAGCAGGATGGTGTAACTTGCCACATATCTCATGCCACAATCAATTTATTGTGTCAAACCTTTGATGTCTGTTTAATTAGCCGATATGGTGATGTCAGCTGGCCGCCAAGAAGCTGAGATTTGGCACTGTTGGACTATTTTCTGTGGGGGCCGTTAAAGACAAGTGTTATACCGACAAGCCAGAGACAATTGAGCATTTGAAGGACAACATTCGTATTGCCATTGCCAAGATACGTTCCCATATACTCGAAAAAATTCTCAAAAATTGGTCCGATCGAATAGGGTAATGTGAGGCCTCAGCAGCGGCAGCCATATGAATGAAATAATATTTCGTTTCTTCGGAACTATTGTACTTCACAACAAGTAACTAAATTTGGCAAAATATCAAACCATTTTTGTTTTATTATATTTTTAAATTTAAACTTTTAAATGGCCGATCCGATATAAGAGCATACTAACATTTGCAAATGTAAAACAGAACACGTCTTGAACAAATATCGATAAAGTTAATGCAAAAACAATGTGGTTTTAAGGATCAGTGTTTCCAAAGGCAAATCATTTAAGAACTACGTAAAAACATTCACAATGAACTTAAGCGAGAAAAAAAAGGTAGAAAATTCTAAAAAATTTAAAGCTTAAAGATTTCTATAATGATTCTTCCTTCTTCATCATTCAACTAAATATATATGTATATATATGATGTGAATAAAGAATAAATAAAATATTAACGTTCATTATTAAAGTTTATTAAAGTTTTATATTATTTCAAATTGTAAATAACAAACTAAAATACATATTGAATTTGATTTACTACTAGTGCTTTAGTACATACGTACGGCAACGCATGCAAAAGTTTACATGATTTTACCAGATTGACAATATTGCTATTGCGAATTAATAATAAAAATCGTTTCAATGAACAATCTCTTTGTATTAACGAAGTGAAACAAATTGTTCTCACTCATGGTATGAATAAAGCAACAGTTTTTTTGGTGTCCTGATTTTTATTCGAGAATGTTTATGGAGGGTCTTGTGTTCATGCAACTCTTTAATACAGTGGCTACAAGCCAAGCTCGGACACTATAATAAACTGGTTTTGTTGATAAAAATCAAAGTAATAAGAAATAGGTAAAGAAATATTTTGTTTGATTTTTTATTATATACATATATACGAGTACATTAATCTATTAAAAATAGACAACAAAATTAAAATTCAGTAGTTGTAAGAAGAAATAAACTAAAAAACTTAAACTTGTTAAAAAAAAATTTATACAAGCGAAGCTCAGACGGCTACATAAATGTCTGAGAATATTACTTATTATTATAAAATTAATATTTTGTGTGCAGACCCTTATTTTTTATAACCATTAGGACTCTCTTGGGAATAGATTCGACCAATTTTTGGCAGTAACCAGCTGGTATTTTTTCCCATTCTTTTAATAAAACCCTTCTTAAGTCAGATTTGCTGGAAACCGACTGATGCTGAACTTTTTTTATTGAAATAATCCCACAAATTTTCAATAGGATTTACTTTTTGGAAAGTTTTCTTTTAAAATGTTTAAATAAACATTTAGATCCATAATAGTATCAATAAAATGCAAAGACCCTGGACCTGATGCAGAAAATTAGCCCCAGACAAGCATTAAACCACTCCCATGCTTTACTGTCGGTTTCAAGTTATTCAAGCGTAGTTCCTGATTTTGTTCCCTCCATACTATTGGTTTATCATCCGACCCAAATACGTTAAAATTGCTTTCGTTGGTGAACATAACGTTTCACCAAAAAAAAAACCCTTATTTTGGCTCTATTTTGCAAACATAGGTCTTTTGGTTTGATGGCGCTTACTAATAAAATGTTCTTGTCTAGCTCTTCTACCATTAAGACCAACTCTGTAAAGCAAGACTTAATGTTGGTGGGCTTGTTTTCTTATCAGGGTCACTTTCAGCAATAGCAGCAAGTTTTGGATTACTAAGAAAAGGATTTGTTTTTATTTTTCTGACAAAAAAAAACGTTTTTCTACTTCAGAAAATATTTCGTTGAGGGCATGTTTTTGTCTAGTTTGCACCGTTTTGTTGACTTTGAAATGTTTTATTATGTCGTGCACAGTTGAATGACTTCCGCTAAGAATTTTTAAAATTTCTAGAACACTTTTTCCGTTTTTTGCATGCTCAATAATAAGCTTTCTTATTTCGATACTAGTTTTTCCCCGTTATCTTCTTGATTTTAGCTCTGTTTTTTCTGTATAATTTTCAAAAACTGTAATAAAGAGTTATCCTCTAAATATCAACGAAGTTGGCTGCATTGCAGAATAAAAGTTACTGTCCGAGTTTGGCCTGTAAAAGTCATTTTGACTTCCAAAGCGTTTTCAAATTTCTGAGTTGGAAGATATACACAAATAAAAAAATAATTAAATTTTTTTAATAATTTGAATGTATGATTTTTAAGCGATGGAAAATATTTTTGTATAGTGTCCGAGCTTGGTTTAGAGTCAGTGAATATATTATTTAGATCTGATGGAAAAAGTTCTTACAGTTGCGTAAATATGAGATTTTTATGATTTGGTTACAAAGGGTAATATGACACCGACAATAACAATTCCAAATAACCGAATCCAAAAACAGCCACGAATTAAATGTATAATTACCTCGTAGCACAAGAATCAATGAATTCCTTGGATCATCTCTTCCAGACTCCAAAGCAGAACAGTTTGTTCATAATCACTATCAAAAGTATAAAATAATTTAAATTCATCTGTGTACATAAGAATATTACAATTAGAAATCTCTTTAGAAAGGTCATTATGGAATATTGAGAACAGATGAAGAGCCCAGAGGCTACCCTGTGGAAAACCAGAAGAAGCAATACATTCTGAGACAGAAAGAACTCTCTAAATTCTTAGAGAGAAGTAAAAGTCTATCCAACAATAAACTCGATCAGAAATACCAATCAGTACAAGTTTGTGAAGCCAAATTTAATGATCAACTCTACCAAAAGCCTTACTAAAGTCTAAAGCATAAGTTTTATATAAATATAAATTACATATTTGGCTTCCTGAAATAAAGCCCCCAGAAGCCTGCACAGAAACTTACTGTGATAGTTAGTTACAATCAATCTACAAAACTATGCTGAAATGGGGATATTATAGATTTCTGATGAAAAGAGAGACATTGCACGAAGCTTAGCAATATCTATATCGAGCCATAACCGCCACAAGAACGTAAGTGCCATGAATTTCGATTGTGGTTTTTTAATAAAAATATATTATAATATATAAATATATAGTATTCGATCATTCCCACTAGCACACAAAACTTTTTAACTGTAAAATCTACCTTTATGATTTTACAGCAAAAACAAAAAAATCTTATGTACTAACTACATTAGAGCAAAAATACTTAAAAAAAAACCTTCCGCTGGAAAATTTGTTTTTGTCGCTTAGGTCTTTTTGGCGGCTATGGCTCGACCTTATTCAATATATTCGACTTATTAACCGACTTATGCAAAGAAATATTATAAGGCCCTTCCAAAAAAAAGAGGAAAATGACATGTTTCCAAAATGTTGCTAAAGAAAAACGTCAAAGGATTACTCAAAACAACAGCGGAAATCCTCAAAGTTCAGGCAGAAACCTTATCAGATTCTAACAAATGTGAAGATTTCAAAGTCTAAAGAAGAATATAAAAATAGAAAATAGAATATGAATATAAAACAATGCCATCCGAATCAAAAAACGGGGTCTTATGCATACGAAGCATAGACTGGAAGAAGTCGGCAAACATATTTGAAATATCAAGATAATCGGAAAATGATCCTTACCCGTAGATTACATCAGTAGAAAATGTAGATGATGATTCGTTTGATACTCGACTTAGGGTTATTATGTTTAGTATTACATAAACATACATATAAACAGGCGAAAGTGCTTCATTCGATTATGGAGTAGGTTCTTTATAAACCTAATTTCTAAGCTTGAGACATATGTTAGACTTTTATTTTTAAACATAACACCATCCCAAATCCAGCCCCTTACCGCCAATAACATTGGCGTAGGGGATAAACAGCCAAAGAAACAACACAAAAATTGACAATGATAATAAGAAAGAAACAAAGAAATATTATGTCTCATATTGTATAAAGGAAGACTAAATAATTTATTACCATGAGCAGAAGTATAAGTGCGTACGTGAGCAAATTTACACTGTCATGTGAAGAAGTGCAATACAAGGTATCATATAATATATTAGCTTTATACATATGTAGTCGTATAAAGCCTTAAGGTGGTACCAATTAAAGTTTAAAATCTAATATTTAGCTCGCATAGTATTGGTATCAAAATGAATTATGACTCATGATCATTCAGGTGATCATGCGGATGCTGTGATAAAGCATTGTATTTGTGTAGACCGTACTAAAAAATTGAGTTTTCTTAATTTTGGTATCTGATAGGATTAAAGGATAAAATTAAAATGTAAGTTATTTTGTTATTTGCATCCCATATAATTCTTTTTGTTACTTAAGCTAACGAAACTCTTATCAAGAAATATCAGCTAAAATTCTTTTTTATTACAGAAAATAATATTCTAGCAAAAATGCTACTTATTCATACTTCAAACTAATTCTTCTGAACAAATTTATCATAACTACATACGTATTCCAATGGTAGATTATACACATCCACACAGTTAAAAACGTACACATTACTAAGAATTTATTCATTTTAAGTGAGGTTGGATGAATTAGGTTTTTTTTTGCTTTTACTAGGAAATTTTTCAGCATAAAGCGTGTTTTTTATAGAGGTATAGAACTTTAAGTTGGCATTACTTTTCAAGATGGCGACCGATTTAACAGCTGTTAAGTGATTTATTCTCAGTTTGGCTTGGCAATTCATCATGAATAGACTTACTCCCGGCGTAGATTCGTCGAATGGGCTCAAAACGAGATTACGGTTGTTCCCGATTTTCATAAGCGAATTTTATTCAGCGATGAAGCGCATTTCCAGTTGAATGGCTACGTCAACAAACAAAACTACCGCATTTGGAGAGAAGGTAATCCCCAAATGTATGTGGAAATACCGTTACATCCAGAAAAACTGACTGTTTGGTGCGCTTTATGGGCTGGTGGAATCATTGGTCCGTCCGTTTTCAAAAACGATGGTGGCCAGAACGTTACAGTCAATGGTGATTGGCATAGAGCCATGATTACTAACTTTTTCATTTCTGAATTGAATAACCATGATGTCCAGGAGATGTGGTTTCGACAAGACGGCGCAACATGTCACACAGCTCGTGCCACAAGAGATTTATTGAAAGACACGTTTGGTAACCGCCTAATTTCACGTTTTGGACCTGTGAATTGGCCTCCAAGATCTTGTGATTTAACACCACTAGACTACTTTCTTTGGGGCTATGTAACGTCATTGGTCTATGCGGTAAAGCCACAAACGCTTGACCATTTGGAAGACAACATTTGCCGTGGAAATATTGGAAAAAGTCATCAAAAATTGGACGTCCAGATTGGACTACACCCACGCCAGCCGTGGCGGTCATATGCCAGAAATCATATTTAAAATGTAATGCCACAAGATTATGTTTCGAATAAATAAAATTTATGTCAATCGAATAATCCATTGTTGTTTTATTGCAACTTAAATTTCTATACCTCTATAAAAAACACCCCTTATCAACTCTAACGTTAGCTCAGGTGGTATTTTTATATTTTACTAGACTTCCCGCGATGCTGGGAGCCTTTATTTTGTTTACGTATAAAATGTATTTTTCTCTAGATATATAAAAATCAGTAGTAACTTTACATGGCACTTTTTAAATTCCGCCAGTATTTCGACTGATGATGTGGTTTTACTACGAAGTTTTTTAAGCCAAAATCAAAAACCTGCCAGTATTACCGTTCTTATGATATACAAAAATCTATATTTACTTTCTATGGGATGTGCCACTCCCACAAAGTTATTTTGACCAAATTTAGAAAGGTTTACTATTACCGTTCCATAGATATAAAAAATCAATATTTACTTTGTATGGGCGGTGTCATATTTTGACTGGTGATCTGGATTTACTACGACTACCAAATATACACAAAAAACAGTATTAACTTTATATGGGAAGTGCCACTCCCACTTATTGAGTGATGATTTATAATGACCACAATGTTATTTGGACCAAATTTAGAAAGTTCACTATTTCCGTTCCATAGATATAAATAATCAATATTTATTTTGTATGGGCGATGCCATATTTCGACTGATGATGTGTATTGACTACGACTGCCAAAGATACACAAAAAACGGTATTAACGTTATATGAGAAGTGCCAGTTCCAGTTATCCAATTCCGTCACTTTTGGCCTGATGATTTTTATTGACCAGAAATTTATTTGGACTAAATTGAGCAACTCTTACTATAACCGTTTTAAAAATATAGTGGCACCGCTTTGTTGAACAAAAACCATTAGTGAAAGTGTCCAATATTGAGGTATCATTTTAATTTTAATAAAAAAAGACTTTTCAGATACTAAAAATATTTTTACTGCTGTTTATTACAAATAGGTACCGGTTGAAAATAAAATATTATGTTGGTCAGACGACCCTCCCTACTGGCTCGGCAGACTCCCAAATTTTACCATAATTATCATTCAATTTGATGTACCATATAAATGTTTTATTTTTTCAAACTGTACCGACGCACAGGGGAGTATTTGATGCTTAAAGTGGGAATCAATACAGAGAACCTTTCTCGAGAACTACATTCAATGGATTTTAATCTATTTTGGTTAGAAATGTATTAATCAATATCCATATCATGTTAAGAAAAAAAAAGAAGAATTATAAATAAAATTTCGAAACTTTTACTAGCTAATGGATAGACGACCTGTGTTATCAACCCATAACAATTACTGAATACAAACAGGTGCTTAAACCAATATGGACATATGGTATCCAACTATTGAACTGCTCAAGACCGAGCAACATCATGCAAATCCAGAAATTCTAAAACAGAACGTAATATATAAAGGCTTCTGAAAACGGTAAACTGTATTGATGCCGGATATGCGGATATGATAATTTCGCCTGAAGTTCTTACGACAAGGCATTCTATTTTTATGCCATACATCACCTACAAAAAATTTGTCGCATTAACTTCATAATCACTATTGTTATCCTAAGCTCTACAAATTGAAATATCGAAGTTACAGAGTACAAGTGATATGATTAATAGATTACGGAAATTACAGAAATAGAACTCGAAAAAAATTAAAAACAAATGGTTTTTGATAGGCAACCCTCTTAAAATAACACAAGTCGACAACATTAAATGTTAGTTTCAGCTTAAGTATTAATTTTTGCGTAAAATTTAAAACAGACTTGACTGGTAGTATGTGGTCTCTGCGATTTCAATTTATATCTTTTACTGAGCTCAGTTGTGGCCATGTTGATCGCAAAACTTTAGTGTCTCTCGAGGAAAGAATAATATTGTACAATCGGGGAAAGAAGAAACTGTAGTCATCTTATCTTATACATGATAAAACGATTAGTGTCGCTCATGTTGATTTGATTTGAAACTAAAACAATCTCATCCAGTTCTGTTGCCTTAAAAATCAATGAATTTGTAGATTAAAAACTATTACTCTATTACCCTAACCGAACAGCCCAACTTTGAAAAAAGATAAATCGGCGTAGCGTAGTCTTGAAGAAGAAAATATTGCATAAAGCTCTAAACTAAAGGTAAAGAGCTTAAAAAGAATATGTTAAGAAACGCTTTTATAAAAGCAAAAAAAATCTTTTAAAAAAACATACGCATACCTGCGCTTGCACATATTCGTATTGATTTCCTATAAATTTTCTGACATAAATATTTGTTAAGAATAAATAAATTCATGTTTTCTTTGCATTATTGCTGTTGTTATTTTCTTATGGATTACACAGAAAGAGATAATAAGCATTAATGATAGTATTTTTATACATACATATCGCACGCTAAATCATAAATAACTCAAAACTTTCAAACAAAACTTTCAGGCAAAGAAGAATTTTAACAGAATTCTGAATCACATTTTGCAAGAAACATTCGCTTATCTCGTCAATGCAGTGCCGAATTTCATCTTTCAGAGTGTCAGTTGTTTATGATTTGTTCACGTAAACCCGTTCTATCAAATGGCCCCAGACAAAATAATTCAGCGGCCAACTGACATCGCCAAATCGCGAAATTACGTGACTGGGAAATTTCCCATGAAATGAATGAATTATTTGGTTAGCTGTGTGGCTTGTGGCGCCGTCCGTTGCGGTCATAAAAAAATTGGTTATCATGGTTTGGAAGCGTAGAGAATTCACGGTGACGGCGTTTCCTTGCTTATTTTCGAGAAAATACGTGCCCATGATGCCGCCTAACCATAAACCGCACCATAGAGTCACTTTCTTTGAATGTAATGGTTTTTCGAGGACTGTTCGTGGATTTTGTGAGCCCCATTTGCGACAATTTTTTGTATTTACATCACCGCCTAACTAAAAATGGGCTTCATCACTAAAGATGATTTTGTTAAAAAATGTGGTTTAAAAATGTTGTGAAAAACGCGGACGTCTGCCGATATGCTAGAGGTGGACATTTGCCTGACATCATATTCCGTTATTAATCCCCTTATATCTATTTTATATTGGTATGAATAAAACTGAATTTGTTAAAAAAAAAAAAATTGTTTTTAAACCAATTTACTTCCTAACCTCAAATTTGCTCACAGTATATTCAAAAAAAGTAAGAAAATATAACGCAAGAAAATATTGTCGAATTAATAATCTAGCAGATATTTTTAACTATCTTTTAATAAATTTAGACACGATGCTCACGGTAGCTCGCAAGTCTACCAAGGTTGTGCCTAAGGAAGCAAAATATATGTTTCTTTCATCATCTGATAAGGTGGATTTCAACGTATGCAGTGACCAATATACTGATAAAACACAAAGAGATAGCGAACAAATACATAATAATAGATCTTTAAATTGATACATGCGTATCGCAGCCTTCTAAATATTTATGATTATTTGCATTTTTTTCCCCCGTTACTCTTCTTGAGAGCATATAGCTTCCACAAAGCATATCCGTCTAACGCGGTTTACAGCTGTTGACCTTGCCTCTTCCCATGTTAGGTTGTTCTGTCTCAGTTCTTGGATAATTGTGCATCTCTAGGTATTTTTTGGTCGACCACGACTCCTTGAACCTTGAGCATTCCACTCGAGTGACATTCTAGTGATACTTTCTGGACTTTTTTGGATGGTGTGACCGATCTATCCCCACTTTCTTTTCCTTATCTGTTTCAGTATGGGTTCCTCATTAGTCATGCTCTAAAGTTCTATGTTACTTAAGGTGTTAGGAGAGAATATTCTGCATATGATTCTGAGGCACTTGTTAATGAATACCTGGAGTTTCTGTGTGATGTTATTCGATACAAGCTAAGTTTCACTGCCATACAGCAGTACCGATTTAACACATGAGTTGAATATTCTGAGCTTAGTTTGTCTGGATGTATGTGAGCTTCTCCATACTGACTGCAATTGTCCATAAGCCGCCGACGCTTTATTCAGTCTGTTATCTACGTTTGTTTCTGCGCCATCGTTTGTAGTCATTGTACTTCCTAGGTAGCAGAAGCTATCTACATACTCGACTGGCTGAGCTTGTAGCAGGATGTTTTCCGTGCTCGTATTGTTTATTCTCATGGCCTTAGTTTTCTTGATGTTGATCTCAAGCCCAACACTACGAGCCAATCATTCCAGGTTCTCCAGTTTCGACTTCATATTTGAAATCTTATGCGAGAGTAGACAAATGTCATCCGCATAGTCGAAGTCTTCGAGTTGGCATGAGAGACTCCATGCGATTCCTCTTTTTTTCGAACAGACTTTGTTCATTTTGCGATCCAGCACGATGGTGAATAGCTGAGGTGATAGTGGGCATCCTTGTTTAATTCCAGCATTGGTGCGGAATGGTTGGCTGATGTTTCCGTTGTGGAGAACTGAAAGTTCTGCATCCTCGTACATCGCTCTAATTATTCGAACTTTCTTCTTAATGATTTTAATAAAACAAAATTATTATGTTATTTTATATTTTTCAATAAAAACTAAAGTTTTTTGATTGATTCATAATACCAAGACTACGACCTTTCCAAAGATACTAATATCTTATACCTAAACTCAGCGGCTTAATTGATTCCAAAAATAGTGTAATCCTGTCCCATAGAGCATTGCTATAAAATTAAATTAATTTGTTGTGAAGGCTAATTATGTAACCAATTCTATTACAGTGTTGCCCATAAGGTTGTTTTGTTGCCTTACAACTATGGCGTTAAAAAGACTCACGTTTAACTGAACATTATAGTTGATTATGCTTAAGCGACACAAGTAACGTAACTGTATTTTACCACTTTTATAAAGAAGGCAGATATGCAAACGAAATTTAAATGGCCGCTAGAGATTCGATCTGAAAATTGATTTGCGCAAAAAGTGATTTTGATTTTTGAATTGTGGCTTTTCATAAGTTAGTGTGCGATATGTATGCATACATGTATTTATAAACGATTATATACTCTTCTTCTTATTTAACTTTATTTTCTCTTTCTTTTTATTATTTTCTTACAGATGCAAATACCGATACAATCATCAATAAATAGCTGTACTTAAGCAAGAACAAACTCAGAAAAAAATAAATAAATAAAACGAGGGGAGAATTAAGAACAACAAGAAAAATAATGAAAATGATGATGATGATTATGATGATGATAATCACCATATGTTTACAGTTTTTAAAAACGAATGTAATGCCAATCAAGTAATGGAATTTGTAACGGTAAGTCATTTTTCAATAATAACAACAACAATAATAAAAAATATAAAAAATAAAAAGAAGTTAGAAAATATGTCTGTTTAACTCATATATAGCATAACATACAATATGACCTGATTTTAACCAAATTGGTCTTAAAAGAAAATATAATATTGGGTGTACTAACTGCAAAATGTGAGATTTTTTTGTGACAATTATTGCGAGATATTGGCAAAATATAAATTTATTTAAAGTATTAGCTATCGTGCCGTTACAGTATGATGGGTAAGAACCCGCCTACCAACCAACAGGTCCTCGGTTCAATCCCAGGGCAGACAATGACTTTTTTCAACAGCGATATCAACTCATTACATTGCTAGCGACTGGTTATGAGTATTTACGCTATGAAAAACCTCTGTAACTAAAGGGGGTGATACATTGGCAAACATTTGTTTGCAAACAGCGCAAATAGCCAATCGCATACATGGATAACTTACTTTGCCTTGAATGCCATTGGCTATTTGCGATGTTTGCAAACAAATGTTTGCTAATGTATCACCTCCTTAATACTATAAACCAGCCATGCTCGTTCATACTGTTCAGCTTCCGACGTTTTGCGGCAGTTTATTTATTATAAACTACAACCAGGGTTGCTAAAAAAAATACTACCACAAATTTTCTAAAAATGTTCCAAAATCAACTGTATCGCTAACCTTTATTACATAATCTTTCAATTATGTAATATCATACAATATTTACTGATATTGCTTTTATAATTCCTGGAAATTTGTTTTTCTTTTATTTTTCTATAAAATAAAAAAACTTAAGAAATTGTAATAAATTAAAAATGCTAAAAAATCTTGTATCAAAAAAAATCATGCGCTTTGTTTAAATTATTACAAACGGCAACCATAATTACAACAAAAATCATGTGCGTGAAACACAAGATTTATTCAGTAGCTTGTTAGCCGTCATCGAAAAATGGGTGTAGCGCATTTTTTTGCGTTTTAGTTTCAGTTTATTTATCATTTTATTCGTAAGTGTACTCCTTGTGCGCACCCTTTTTTAATCACATTCAAGGCTACCGAACATCGGCCATACAACTACGAAAGACGCTGGCCACAAAAGTGGCCAAGTACCTAGTTACTTAATTATTTTAACGACTACAACTACAAAAAAGTCTAAACAAATGTACATAAAATGTGTGTCATGTATTGCGTTTTTAAAACGCCTACTAATGCATCTTATTGTATTGACAGCACTAAATTGTTTGTTGTCGTCAAGAAAAATAAAAATTAGTTTAAGTTGGCTACGGTCTGCAATGGTAGTTGTGTATTCAGAAGCTGTGCTGCCGCTAAAATAATTATTATCATACGCACACATGTATTCTATTTTGAAAGTGTTTATAGCATAATGCACCTGCCGTTCGGAGCTGGCATTAATCTGTTGGTCTCTTTCAATAAGTCTTAAAATAGAATCGGGTGCAGCTTATGGATTGAGAGAATTGTTCTGCTACACTAGTGATGCCACGGGAATTATGTAAGTGTATGTAACGTTAGATAAGAGTTTTTTGCATCCTGGTGGCAACATATGGATTTTTTCAGCCAGTGCTCGCTTTAAAAAAATAATTGTGTTCGATATATAGGTTCTTTGTGATTGTATGAACATAATAGATGCAACCAAACAGATTCTTACCCTGGCACTTTGTTTATTTGGCTATGCTGTGCATTCGGCTGATTTGGCAGTCTTCACATATGATTTCTTTTGCTACAGGCTATCGTAATGACTTAACTTCTTTTTATTTATTTATTTATTTATTTTTTTTTTTTTTTATTGTGCGGACTTTGTCTTTTGTGTCGAATTCAGCACTTTTGAACAGCGTATCCCAATGTGCAACAGCGATGAAGTTATGTACCAATGCCGGTAACCTCTTTGCATATATGATGCGCAACTTAACTCTTTTTGGATTAAGTTCAGAACCAGGGTACATCTTCTGCATTTTGGGTTTCTGTATCTGGCTGCGACTCTCTTTCTGGCTCCATATAGAGTATGCTTGCCAATTGTCCGAACAGTGAAATTGTTGTTACTGGTGATTCTTATGTTCACAATTCGGTGCGGTTACGCCATTAGGGTCGCATAACTTCAGAATTCCAATACGCTAAGCTATTTGTCGCACACAATCAGATTGAGCATCTAGTGAATATATCGTTTGTAGCTGAGATTCTTGTATCACTCGGTAATTCTGGCTATTGTATCATTTCTGCCTCTTCTTTATTCTTCGCTCTTCATGGCATATCACTCTGTTTTTGTTTTCAGCTGAATTCAACGTTTTCCTTGGATATTTGAACTGGAAACTTTTATTCCTCGACTCAAATGTGGATGCCATGGTAGAGATTTTCCTACGAAAAGCAAGACTTTCAGTCATTCCTTAAAAGACTGCGAAATAGCTTTAGTTCGATTCCACTCGATTATAAGAAATGAATTTTTGCAGAATTATTTGCAAATAATTCTTGCTTGCCGGAGGGATTTTAACCACTGCCAGCACTTGAAAGGGTATTAATAAAACGATGAAAATTCAGATGAAATGCGATGTCAAGCTGAAATTGCAAGAACGCATTTCAGATACAAAAAGTGCTTTAGAGTCATGACGTCAAAACAAATTTTCGCTTCTTCGATAATCACCCTCTAAAATACCATATAACTTATTAAAATTACAAAACCATGTATAAAGATAGAGATCTGTTGTGAATCTCAGATTTTGGAGTTATACACCTAATATATAAATCTTCTTATGCAGATATACCTGTACATACCAGTGCAGCTACGTTCTTCCAAAGACACTATAAAAAAATACACTAAGTGTTAATCTAACAGTACCAATAACAAAAATAAAAGCAGGGAAAATTACCCCAAAGCAAAAATATTGATAAAAGTGAGAAAAACTCAAAAATTGTTTTAATGATTGAAATATTTCATCGACACATGAAGTGGAAAAAATCCAAAAAATCAACACTAAGATACTGAAAAAGTATCTGCAGAGATAGATTTTTTATTTTACTTACATTTTTACAGTCATTCTTGCTTGTTTTTTTTTTTCTTGTTTTTTGATTAATCGTCAAACATGTTATAAATCACGCTCATCATCATTTTCAGAAACTTCTATCCTTATTGACTTTACAAGCACAGAGCAGACTTGATAGATATACTACCGACTTATTGGCTATACATTTTTTTTTTTTTTGTAGTTGCTGTTTGCAAAAATACTAAAGTACTATAATATAAAAAGCGAATATAAACTAATATTACTGCTTTTCATTATTGGTTTCGCTTTGCGAAGAATTTACTTTTTGTGTTTTGTTTTAAAATTGTTGGGGTCCAACGAAAAACATTAAGATGATGATACAGTGGCTTAAAATGAATTCTTGCTTAGCGAAAATGTACTAGGCTTTATAATGTTCTTATTTTACCATCCCGAAGATGTCCAGAAGAGAATGTGTGCAAACAATAATAAACTTTTTTTTTATAATTCTTAAATAAAAATAAAATTAATTTTTTTTTCTACTTTGAAAACATTTATTTGACAAACCGTTTGTATACAATGGCAGTCTTTTTTATGAAGAAAATGCTAAGACGACGTTAGAAGTACGATGCTGATTTATTTATTGAGATGTACTATAATAAATATCACCTAAACAGTATAACACCATATGGAAGGTTCGAAGACTCTTATTAGCCTACTACATGGATATGTGATTCAAAATATTTACAAAGTTAGACAAGTCATTTACTCGTGATTGACTACTCATAAAAAACAAACAAATAAACTTACAGAGAAATTTACAATATTGGGTTAACTTGGTTAAGTTTGGTTCAAAATTTGAGCACAAATTAAAAAATTTTTCTTATATTTGAAACGAGCTTTAACGAAACCAAATAAGTGCCGTTTTGATCGACAAGCTATTGCCATTTATTGTGGTAAAGCCATTATTCTATCACCAATTGTGTTCTGAAAACCTTTACGGAATTTAAACACCATTAATGGCTCCATCTCTGCTTCTGCATGATCATTAAGGATGTATGGGGTCTGGCGTTGTCTTGTTGAAACAAAACATGAAAATCAATCGAAATCAGCGAAACCTTAGTGAGCTTTCATACGTAATCCACTTTTTAACGCGCGTGATGATTTGCTTCAGAAATGGTTAGCTTTCGTTTCGTTTTAGCAGTGAATCGCAAACAGATATTAGGTCAATAAATTCGGTAAATAAATCAAATTACTTTGTTTATCCAGCTTTCTTCTTTGATATCTGTTTAGGTTTCTATATACATAAAAATAAGTTGTCTTTTATTTGTGTTTTAATAAATCGAGAACCATTCAACCAATTTACAAATCAATACTCGAGTTGGAAAATTGTACTTTCACAGATTGTCTTTTTTTAAACGGGTGATGCCATGCACAATTAATCATTTCTCAACATCTTCTAAACGGTAACAATGAGACACTCCTAATTTGATACAAAGAGGTTTGTAGTCAACACAAATCATAAGTTACAACATGGGTGGTATTGGATAAGTGAGCATAGTACCTTCTATATAAATTAAATGTAACCTTTTGTATATGATGCAACCGGTTAGAGTGGAAGTTTCTGAATTTGGTCCATATGAATTAACAGTTAGTACAAGCCATCAGTACAAAGAGGGCGGAATCGAATGCCCACATGGATGTACCTCCAACACAAATTGCGCGATATCTTGGGAACTATTAAAAATATACTTTTCTACTATCACTTTTCCCATAAAAATAATATGCATTATCGTATATCTCAATTAATATGTATATCAGAGGGAGACTTTAATCGCCGTCTTAGCACTTTCTTTATAAAGACAAATAGGGTCAGTACTTAAACTCGGACTCTACCTGACGTTGCCAAAGCACTAGTGAATACAATGCATCCACCATCACCCCTATACATGATATGCACCACATGTGAGTACCAATTCAAAGTCAAATTATTTGAACACGACCCTTACCTTAGTGAGGTGTCGGAGACTATTTAAACTCCTACCGATTTATGGGCCAGCATAGCTTTCTACGCGACTTGAGTTTAAACCACAACCACCACGTTGCTCCTTCAAGGGAGCCTCGCCCAGATCCCTAGGGCTTCCGACATCCATTGTACCAGAAATAAGCCTCCGGTCAGACTTTGTAGCATAAATGCTACTACCAGCTTAAGTCCCAAACGATTAGAGACTGGTGGCCAATAAAGGTGAGAACGTTAAACATAAAAAATCATCAACAAAAAAATAAACAGAGCCACCCAGCAACAAACTGGAAGCAGCAAATAGCAAGCAGGAAAACCATCAGCACACAGTCGTCAAACGTGCTAAAAATGCTGGCTAAGATGGCGGTGTGGTTTCAACCTCAGCTAACAGTGCCGTTCTACTTATCCTTAATACTGCCATAGCAAAAGCGCCCTACTTCCAAACGTACGATCGTCTGACAAGGCTCTCCTAAAATATCGCGCCCCCCAGTATGAATAATACCAATACCATATAAATCTCTAATGTCATTATAGTCCTGGCATGTAGTCACTATATGCCTACAGTCCTCAGTCCCCATCCCGCACCGGCATTCCGCAGATTTAGTCTAGCCAATCCAATGTAGAAATGCATTCAAATAGCACTGTCCCATCAGTATGAACCCCAGGCATAAGCCGAAGCCAAGATGTGTACGAAATAAACAAAATCAATGAATTTTTCATTACAAATCAAAATTACTACTCATGAGGCAAACAAAGAAAAATGTAAATCTGACAACGTAACTTATAAGAAAGTCAGAAATAAGGAAAATAAACTACAGCTCAAGATTTGTTCAACACTTACAAAACAAATGTTGGCATTTGTTTATTTAGTTTTTCTTTTTCTTTGTAATATTTTTGCTTATATTTTGTCCATTATCTTCGCTACTTTTTAATGTAATAAAAGTTCATTTTTACATTTTGAACACTTTATTATATTCCCACGCTATTTAAAAAGCTTCTCAAGGAAAACAATCGGAAATAATTTTATTTTTTTATTTTTTTTTTATTTTTTATTTTATTATTATATATTGTTATTTTTTTGGAGTGTTAACTTTTGACTAACATAAAAGCATAATGTAAGAAAATAATTATATTATAATATCGAGATCGATTATACTAGTACTTGTAACTAGTACTACTTCTTGTCTAGGATTGTTTTCTCTCTCAAAAAAAAAAAACACGAACACTGATGTAAAAGCATACTTTTTCTTTAATTCATCCATACACGCATGTCATATGAATACTTATTGTACACACATTCTTCGAATGCATGTATATGCGCGCACACAAGTATTTTTATAGCTATAGAGCATAACATGTATACAAACATGTTGTTTATGCTATTTAAGATATTTGTGTACAAACATGTTTGCTATAAGTTTGAAGTGGAATTATACTTGTATGTTGTCAATGTATGGGTGGGTATACACAAAACCCAATAATATAGATAAGTACTTAAGTATACTTTGTTTGTGGGTACTTATTGTCATTTTCTGTATCCGAAATAATAAACGATGTTATTTCATTTTCATCGGAAAAGATTTAAATTCAAAGCTTCAAATAACTAGATTTGTATAGTGATCGAGTGAAAGTTTGAAGCCTTTTAGTATCATAAAGAATCTAGGTTTCGATTACTTGATTTTTTGATTTCTAACCCATGCAATACACAATAACGGAAATTATATATTTGTACTGCTCTTGGAAACATGTATCTATATACACATGTGCCATATATACGTATAAATATGTAAATTGCCAAATTGAATAAATTCAGAGTCTATTTTGACTGCCATAAAACTCAGAAATCAAGTTGCATTTGTTTCTGGCTTCTCAGTTAAATATGTTTCGAAAATTTTACAAAAAATAATTTCTTTAAATTTTCTTATATTTGAAACCAAAAATAAGTGTTTTGTACGATGATCTTTGGCCACTTTTGAGATAAAGCCATTACTCCATCAGCGCAGAACTTTTTGGGTTTTCTGAGCTAAAAACTGAATCAATTGCGTTTTCAAGGCCTCTATGGAATTTAAATATACACCGTTAAGGACTTTCTCAGTATCTTCAGGGTCATCAAAGTTGTGTTTCATCTGGCGTTTTCATAATGGAACAGCAGAATACCTTTCCTGCTGATCAATTCTGGCCGTTTTAACTGAATTGCTAGCTTCAATCTCGGTAATGGTTAATAGTAGAAATCAGAATTAATCGTTGGACCAGGTTGTAGAGTTCATACTAAGCCATCCCACCAGATATACATCATAATATTTCTTGGTGTCAATCCTAGTGAAACTTCATCTTGCTTAATTTATTGTCTTTTTCGTATATTTGTAATTGTCGCACATGAACAACTTTTCATCGCACGTAATAATTTGCTTCAGAAATTATTCGATTTCGTCCGGTCCCGTGGTTTATTAAATTTGTCATTAATAATTCGTTCGAAAACGTACGAACTATATATCTATATTGTCACCTTTCAAACAAGCTATAGTGTAATCGCTATAATTTAATTACGCCAATGTAGGCATATAACTCAAACAGTTCGTGACTCATATGACATCGATGTTCTCCGCCAATGCAGATGAGTTGACAAATTTTAGGAAGACTTTTTTTCTTGAATACTCCAAACACTGCTTTATCTTTCTTCAGAACTATATAACAGCATGTTTAGTATCAGTGTCTTGTGTAGAGTAATCTTTATCTGTCGAGGGGTAGTTTGTTCTTAAATTACTTGTTTGATCCAAAATAGCATCTATTCGCTAGTATTGTTCTTCTTTTTACCTCAAAACTTATGTTGTTTATGGTGGAGCCGAGGTAGATAAAATCGCTGACTATCTTAAAGTTGTAGTTTCCAACTTCCACTGCCTGCCCGTCGTGTGGGTTGATACCATCTTGACTGCCAAACCCACTTTAGTAGATTTTTTTCGACTTTTTCAAAGGTGCTAATTACTGCTCGCAATTTCCGATCCATGATGTCGATGTCGTCGCCATAAGCGACTAGCATATGTTGTTGGTGTAAGGTGTGCCAGCTATATTCACAACTGAGTCTCGTATTAAGG
Organism: Wohlfahrtia magnifica; assembly: GCA_023159175.1. NCBI lineage: Eukaryota > Metazoa > Arthropoda > Insecta > Diptera > Sarcophagidae > Wohlfahrtia > Wohlfahrtia magnifica. Next base: position 51,968 of record JAKWBJ010000521.1, read on the forward strand.
ATTAAGGATTAAGGATATTAAAAAGATCACACGATTATCTGTTTCCCTGTCTGAAACCTCACTTGGTACTGAACACCTCGGAAATATTCTTTACTATTTTAATTGAGGATCCCATATCATCGATACCGAACTCAGACATAGCTTGAAAGAAAGGGCTGTCAAAAGCGAACCTCTAGTTGACAAATAGATGATAGGTGTCGATCTCTTTTTCTTGTGCCCTTTCAAGTATTTTGCTTAACGTGAATATATCTCATCAATAGTGGATTTCCCAGGTCTAAAGATACATTAATATGGCCCAAATATCTTACCGACTTTAGGTTTTAATCTTACACAGAGTACGCTCAATAGAATTTTATATGCTTACAAAATACGCTGTCCAAAATGTATCACGAGTGAATTATTAGCACGTCGTATTGCAGAGAAGAATGCCCAATGAGGCCATAAAATAACTTAAATTTGCTTGCTGTACCATGCTTTCTTGCTGGAAACTACATTATGTGTGGAAATCTATTACATGGAACGAAATTTCTCAATTTTATTTAATAAGACAATAAGATTTTTTTTCTCTCTTTTATTTGAGATCTATTCACAGTGTAACAATAAGCAAATTTTGTTAATACATTAACATTAAAGAAGAGTAGCGTTAAATTCCATTGAATTTAACAATTTAATACATAAAATTTTAAAGAATATTATTATCAGTACATTGACAGAGCTAATACAGTTTAAAATTGAAATGGGAGATCTAATACATGCGTTCGTTTTAACCGCCTAACTTCATCACTGTCGTATAAAAGGGTTATCACAAGAATGTTTTGATGGTCGCTTAGTCTTAGTCAAATAATTTGTGCTGTAATTTCTGATTTCATCCCTTATATTTATAGTGTTGAGATCATTGTGAATTGAAGTGTTTCTTATGTACCACGGAACACCTTTTATAAATCTAAGAGCTTATGACTAATATTTTTTAATTATATCAATGTTGGAGTAGGAAGCGGTTCCCCATAATTGAATATCGTAAGTGCATATAGGTTTTAGACGGTCTTATATAATAGCAATTTGTTGTTTATGTTTAATTCCGATCTTGGAGCAAGAAGTCAGTATATTTATTATTTGTTTTATTTTTCAGTTGTTGTCTTTTTATTTCTATATGAGTTTTGCAAGTTAAGCGTCGGTCCTAAGACCTAAATATTTGACTTCATTAGTCTCCATTTAATTTAACAGCAGTGAAGTCAGTATTTTTAAGTGTAAATGTGACGTGGGTAGATTTTTCTGCATTCACTTTTATGTTCCACTTTTTTAGCCAATTACCAACTAAGTCAAGCCGCGCTTGAATAATATTCGAGGCTATGGTTGCGGATTCGTTAGCTGCTAGCATAGCGGTATCAGCAGCGTAACTTGCAAGTACTACATCGCTGTTTGTCGGCATATGGAGTAGAAAGCGCTTCCCCATAATTGAATATCGTAAGTTCATATAGGGTTAATAATAGTAATTTTTTGTTTTAGTAATTTGTTATTTATGTTAAATTCCGATCTTGGACCAAGAAGTCAGTACATTTATTATTTGTTTTAGTTTTCAGTTGTTATGTTTTAATTTCTATATGTGTTTTCCAAGTTAAGCGTCGATCAATATGAAGACTTAAATATTTGACTTCATTTGACTTGGGTATTAAGTCTCCATTAAATTTGACAGCAGGCCAGTCACCATTTTTAAGTGTAAATGGGATGTGGGTCGATTTTTCTACATTCACTTTTATATTTCACTTTTTTAGCCAATTACTAACTTAGTCAAGCTGAGTATAAATAATATTTGAGGCTATGGTTGCGGATTCGTTGGCTTCTGGGCATAACGGTATCATCAGCGTAACTTGCAACTACTACATCGCTGTTTGTCGACATATCAGAAGTAAATAATGTGTACCAGTCTTAATAAGTCCGATTTCTGAATCTTCGTCGTTGATGTTGACATAAAAATTACGATCACTTAGATAAGATTGAAGCAGACGATAAAATAGAGCTGGTAGCCAATGTTTTAATTTATACAAAAAGCCATTATGCCATACTCTGTCAAGTGCTTGTTTTACACCAAGAAATACTAATGAACAGTAGTGTTTGTTTTCAAGAGAGTCTCTTATTGTTTTAATAACTCTGTGGCACTTCTCGGGAGTCCCATGTTTATTTCGAAAACCGTAGTGATGATCGGTTGTAAGTTGTCGAGGTTCCAATATAGGCATTAATCTATTTTGAAAAAGTCTTTCGAACAATTTTGATAAAATTGGTAGCAAACTGATAGGTCTATAAGACTCAATGGAGTTCTCAGGATTGTTAGGCTTTTATATTTTTATAATTTTTGCGGTCTTTTCGTTGAGTTGGGAAACATGAACTTAGCAAGATAGCATTAAACACAACCGTAAGGAAAATCATAGCCTTTTTAGGTAATTTTTTAAGAGTTTTGGCGTCTATATTGTCATAACCTGGAGATTTATTTCCGATATCTGAAAGACTTGATTGGTTTACTCATTTGATATGCAACGTTTGATATGCAAATTGGTTTTCCTTTTATCCGATGCCCATAACTATTTTTACACAAAACCTCACATTTTAGGGGGGAGTTACGGTCTCCAACTGGAAAGAAAATTTTTTCCATACATTTAAAGATCGCCCTAATACACATATACATATCCATCTATTTTTCTGGAACAAAAGCAACTATTCGGATGCTATTCTTTTTTCCAATTGGGTTCTTATTTAGTGTTTAAATGGATTTTCGACAAAAATTTAATATTAGATAACTATTTAAAAAGTATTTAATGTGTCTTAACATTTTATATTATGTTATATTAAAAGCTGACATTCTGCCCTTTTCAACCCTATTAACATTAAAGCCCAAATGAGGACAAAGGATCTGACATTAGCCACCCAAAACAGGCTTAAAATGCTTAAAAAAGGAAGTGGCAAGAAAATGTCAAGGAAGTAAAGTAAAAATCGGCAGACCAGCTAAATTGTTTATAAATGAGTTGAGTATAAAACGAAAATGAATAGAAGATTGCTCTAAAGCTGTGTCCCTTCTAATTAAGGTGTATCTTTTACAAGAATTTTCATTCACATTTATTTAAATGCTGTATTTAATCCCTATTTTCTCTTGGTTGCTTTGCTTTAATTTCTCCTCATTTTATTTTTCCTATTTATTTTATATTTTTTCTTTTCTCTTTAAAAACAAAAACACAATGTCTTTCCCCAGTTAACAGGATTTGTCGTCGGTGATTTTGACTTTATTTTATTTTTTTTTTCTAGATTTCTACTCGAAAAAAACGTAGTAAAACATATAAAAATAGAACAACAAATATTTCTTTGGGGGAATACTTTTTGTTAGTATTAGAACCAGCGTAAGAATAGCAACAAAAAAGCTGTTAATTTTTTTTAGGGCTATAATTTTTTTGGTTTAAGTTGTCATAGTTTCTGTATAATTTATGGATACAGGGCCTCATTTATTGTCATTCTTTTGTGTTTTTTGTTAAACATATAAACAAGCAAAGAAACATTTAAAACAAAAACCAAAAATATATGAAAAGTCTAGGGGAAATCTGTATTGTTAAGCAATGTACTTGAAGTTCTAAAGGAGATAACAACTTTAACAACAACTTAAGTTGTAAAACAAATAAAAGTTTGATATAGAAAGGATTACAGAACTAATTAAACTTATCTTTTTTTAAGTATGGGTTTAGCCCCATACGAAAGCCATGTAAGCACTTATAGTGCAACCTACTCTCAAGATCAAGCAAACGTTTATTTCGTTTTATTTAATTTTACATTTTTTTATTGTTTATTTGATTTGATTTGAATTATTGATTCCAAAGTTCTGTTTAGGAAGTTCTCCCCTTCAGTCCAATTCCAAACGTATAAGATAGTTGGCTCTGCTTTTTATCTGTACTATATACAGAATCAAAAACAAACAAAAAAATTCATTTCATTTTTATCGATATACAAGCTGAAACACGTAGGGATTTGCTTCCCATATATTTATATGGCATTTACACCTGAACAAAATCTCTTCCTTTAGATTACATTACACTTTTTTGATATTTAACGAAATTTCGTTTTCATATGGCTGAAATAGAAGAAAAAGGAAATTACATTTTCTGATTGCCTTTGATACCTACCAGTTGTATGAAGAATATTCGTAAATTCTTATGCCGAAACATCATAATTTCTTCAATAAATTTTGTCACTTTTTCTTGAACAGAGTTGAATCTTTCAGTATTTGTAGTACAAAAAACAGAGCTGCATCAATAAATTTACCAGATTTCAACTAGATATCGATAAAATCTCGCAACGAAGTAGTTTTTGTTTTGTCTAGTTGAAATCTAGTTTGTCTAGTTGAAATCTACTAGATTTTTGTCGAAGGGCGCTCTGCATCGATCGAAACACATAGTAGTCAGAAGGGGAAAGGTCTGAGCTAAAAGGCGGGTGAGCCAAAACTTCCCATCCACTGTTTTCCAAATAGTTTTTGACCGGTCTTGCAACATGTGGCCGAACTTTGTCAAGTTCGTGTCTGGTCAAATACTCTGGTCGTTTTTCGTTGATTGCTCTCTTCAAACAAATCAATTGTGTTCAATTCATAATACAAAACACCCTTCTGCACACACCATATACAAATCATTACCTTGGCGTCGTGGATATTCGGCCTCGGTGCTGATATGGCTGGTTGGCCGGGCTTTACATATGACTTTTTGCGCTTGTGGTTATCGTAATGTATCTATTTTTCACTGCCAGTAACAATACGATCAATATATGAATTGAAAGTTTTGCTTAGATTATTTGTATGGTTTTTCTAACCTTTATCTGAACTGCCATTCAGAGAAACAGAATGAAATATTTAGTCAATTTTTTCTTAGAAAATGTAAAATGTTTTGTTCAAAGCTTTCGAGCTGAACGCTTTATTTAAAAAACCTAAACGCTACATCATACAAATACTTTTGATCAAATTTAACCATTTTTTACACAGTAACACAAACTTCAAAAGTTACATAAACATACATACATAATGGTTAGAACGCACGCATAACAACAGAAACGACCCAGGTTCGAGCCCCAGCAGAGGACATGACGAAGAAAAAATTTAATTGTGGTTTCGAGTGTTTAATAATAAAAAAAAGCTTGAACTACCCTCCGGACAACTCCATTTAAAAACAAAGCCCCCCTGACCCTTCTCGCATACTTCTGGCGATGATGACAAACATCAGACGAATGATCGGGAAAAATACGGGAAAAAATACTGCGAAAAAATTACAATGCTAAAGTAAAGATCACCACCAATTAGCAAGGATTTTCACCACTACAAAAAAAGTCATATGGAGGAAGCTACAGCGGATTGATCATCTACTTAGTTTAACATAAGAAATTTTAATTTAATTGGATAAACGGATTAAATTGTTCAGTTTTCGCAGAAATCTGTAAAACGATTTTTCTTTGCTTTAAAATATAAATGAACATTTCATATTGCAAAAAAACCAAATTGAATTTTCCGTTTTTCTTTTCGTGATTAGTGGTACCAACCTTCAGACGAAACAAAGTTTCGACTTTATTCTAAAGAGAAGATAAACAATTATATATATATTGTACATATTTGTATAGATAAAAAAAAAATTTCGATTTCTATCAGGAAAACGTTTTTCCTTTTTTAGAAATATGTGTATTGGGTATATAATAATTTTTGACGTATGAATGTCACACATAATTATTTTTATGTTTTCGAGATGAAAATGTTCAATTAGCTGTTTTCGACGGAGTTAAAAGGTAACTATTTGTGTTTGGTCTAAAACTATTTTAACGCAATTAATTTATATATATTGTTTCTTCAGAAGCAAGAATCGAGTTAAGTGAGCTGAAGCAAAATCGCAGGCCCACTTAATGAAGCGTATAAACAACCATATTCGTTCAGCGGTAAGATAAAACTAATTATCTGTCAAATCAGACATGAGCTAAGTGTTACCATTCACGAAATAAACACTAGTTGAAAAAAAAAACGTCAGATAGCGGACCCTTTATATCGTTAGTGAAGTTTTTCACAGCGTAAATACACATAACCAGTCGCTGGTAAAGTTGTGAGGCGATATCGCTTGATTGAAAATCATCAGACGGTGTGGCCTGGGATTGAAGTGATGACTTCTTAGTTGAAAGGTGGTTTCTTAACTAACATACCACAGTGACACACGGTCTATTAAATACGTGTTGCAAAAATTTACATCCAGTGCTGCTCGAAATCTAAGCAAATTTTCTTTTCGAGTATATTATTAATAGATTTATTTAAAGTAAAACATTTAATTTTTATTGTCTTAGGTACCTAATTTATAACTATAAAAACAAACCTTTAATTCCATTCTCTACCAAGTAATACAACAAAAACGAAATAAGCTCCTTGAGTAGCTGCTCGAATCATAGTTGGCATAGTTTTTATGAGATTTGTTAGAAATATTGTTAATATTGATTGCCACTCTAATATTAAGTTCTCTAACCGCTTCTGCTTTTTTTTGAAACGACGTGGCGCTTCAAGAATTAGAAACAATTTTATTTCAATAAAAGAACCGGTTAACCGGTTATTTGAATTATTATTAATCGAAAACCAGTTTTTTAAAAAGTGCTTCTTTTCGAATTATTCGAAAACCGGTTTTTGAAAAAAGTCGAATAATCGATCTCTCTACTAAATACGCATTGTTATTTACTGAATATACATTTAGCAATATTACAACTGAATGAACGTAGAAAAATTCTGAACGCACGTTCACTTTTACGCAAGTTGAACTTTACATAGTTGGAAACTGAACGTACGTTTCACTCAAAACTGAAGGTTTCATTAAATTTTCTACTACAACCATTCAGGGTGCAGAAAACGTAATAAAAAAAATAATAAAATAATTTTTTTTCTGTGTAGTATCTGTATCTAGTAATTCTAGAACTGAATTAACTTAGTAATTTTCTGAACGCACGTTCACTTTTACGCAAGTTGAACTTTACATAGAAAACGTAATAAATAATATAATAAAATAATTTTTTTTTCTGTGTAGTATCTGCACAATGCACTGTATAAGTGTGGGTCATCCCCTAAGTGCTGGTGTCAAATGAAAAAAAAAAAAACTCAAAGCATTTTCGTGCTGCATAATTTTCTACCAATACGTAGAAAAACATCCAACGGCTTTTTCTTCTTGACGAAAAACAAAGAAGAGCAGGTATTGAATATGTTATTATTCACCTTCTGGATATTTTAGCTGTAAAAGCTCAAAGAAAGAAAAGGAAAGAGCTCTTTTCAAAAGAGTCTTTTGAATAAAAATTGTAAACTTCATCAAAAAGCAAAAATTCCTTGAACGACAAAAGATAATATAAAAACGTTATAAACATATTATTCAACCCAATTAATGAAAATTAATCTTTATAAGACCCCAGCTGCCTTAAAAATGTTACCCATAAATCAAAAAAATTAAAAATTCTGTTAGAAAGTCTGGTACTCTTTAAATTAAGACACAATTTTGTAAAAAGAAATATGTTCTTCTTTCCCTTCTATCACAGTGGAATTTTGAGAATACTATTGAAACGTAGTTGATAGGATTTTTTTAAATAACTGAGTCAAAAGTAAAGATAAAGCTTATGGCATATAAATCAAAGCAATTTCAACGAATTTTCTCCTTTCAAATCAAATTACACCTTTACTGAAAGTGTATAAACGTGAATAAATAAATCACACTGACAATATGCCAAAAAGGAAGTATTTTTACAACAAAACAAATAAAACGAGAAAGATATAGTCTACAGGTGGTAAGCATACAAAAGAATTTCTCAGAAAGATTTCGTTTAACTGTCGTATTAATATGTGAAATGCAGACAAATAATAGAAAAGAATGAAAAATAATAGGAAGTACTATTAGAGTATATCTGAATATCTGCGCAAAGATTATTAGACTTTCGCTATTATTTGCTCTGATGAAACGCATTTTTGTTGCTTATTCCTATGATTGGAAAAACCCCATTGAGATGTATTGGTTAATGCCTCAGTTGCCACAAATGAATGTGCTGACATTTGAATGGTATCAGAACAAACAATTTTTTTACGTTTAGTGAATGAAACGAATTTTAATAAGAGAAAATACTCGTTTAGTTTTCTTACTGGTTTTGAGTAACATTGGGTATTATGGCGTAAAGAAAAACTCAAATTGCGACTGATTTATTAATAATACAGTAACGTAGCTGGAGACTGTAATAGATTTACTTCATTTACTACACTGATTAGGAGTCCTAATCTAAAGTCAAGTTTTTATCAGTTTTAAATTAAAAACTTTAATTGCAGCTAAAAATAATTACGAATAGATCTTCATCCAATCTGCCATTGTGATGTTTTAATCGTACTGATTCTACTTAATTCCAAGTTAACAGAAGACTTTGAATTATTTATATGAATTACACTGTTCGCACGGCACATTTCTAATTGATTTCTTGTTGTTATTTTTGTTTGTTGTTAAATTGTGTAAATTGCGTGTTAACAATGTCCACGCCAGAAACGGTTAAGAAAATCTATAAAATTGTGTTGGATGATCGTTAGCTTAAGATGTATAAGCATGAATAGGCATTTTAAGCATTTTGAGAAAGCATACCGCAAGATGTGTTCCGCGTTGGCTAACCAAAGAACAAAAACAGTGACATGAAGATGTATCAAGAGAGTAATTGACTGTGTTTTACCGCAATAAAGTCAAGATTTTACGTCAATTCGTTACTATTAATGAGATATGCATCCACCATTTTACACCTGAAGCAAAGGAACAAAAAAAGCAGCTGACGTGATTTTGAGAATAGTGTCCCTAAAAGGCGAGGTTATATATGCGCATAGGCTAAATTTAATTGATTGTCCTTAAAAGGTAAAAATAAACGGCGAGTATTACAACCTTCAGCAAAAAATTTCCGGAATTTATTCAGAAAATTCAAAATAAAAGTTTATTCAGCTAAATCTATATTGTCCCCTTAAAAGTAATCCCCATTGACTGCAACACACTTATGCCAGCGCCTGACCCAATCCTCGAAGCACTTTTATATTCGGTTTTCGGTATGTCCATCAGTGCTTCCTGCGCTTTATCCATTATTTCCTCTCGGCTACTGAAACTCGGCGGCTGTTGGATGGTATTTGTTAAATTTTTCTTCAAAAAACTTCGAGTAATGATGGCACTGTGCGTTGTCATGGTGCAAAATCCACGAGTTTTCTGCCCAAAATTCTGGTCTCTTTCGGCGAATTGCTTTACGCAAACATCTCATAACGCACAAATAATACTCTTTGTTTACTGACTGGCATTCTGGCAGAAACGCATGATGCACTACACCGTTGTAATCCATGAAAACCGTTAGCATTGCCTTCCGTTTTGATTGAAACCGATTTGTTTTTTCTGGTCTCGGCTCATTAGGGGAAGGCCATTCACTTGCCTGATGTCTGGATGGTGTGTCGTACTCATAAACCCACCTCTCGTGTTCCTTAATGATATTTTTGATGAATGTGGGATCGGATTCAGCCTCGCAAATCATGTCTTTTTTGCATGAAATTGAGGTCTTTTGGCACCAACTTTGCTGCTACATGACGGAAAGCAAAATCATTAATCAGAATATCTTGGACGGATCTATAGGCAATGCTCAAGTCCTCCGCTATCTTTTTGATGATTAATTTTAATTAATTAATCAATTTCATTTACTTTATCAATGTTTTCGTCGGTGTTTGATGTGGATGGTCTACCAGTGCGTTCATCATCTTCGATTGACTAGGCTCGTGCCTGGTCAACATTCGCACACCATTAAATCTGTTTTTTATGCAAAATTTAATACAAGTTCGTTGTTGCAAATTTAAATCCATTTCAAAAATTGTAAAAAATCGCCAACACGCTTTTGCAAATGTCAAGCTATGACGCTAAAACTTAGCGGGAATATCAACAACAGATGTACCAACTTAAAAAAACACAATCGGAACGGTGGGAACACCACAGAGGGGCTATTCAGGGAACTGTTTGAGCAAGGTTGTATTCTAACTGATTACAGCGTCTAACTGATGAAATTAGGGACAAAAGGGCGCCTTTGGCGAAAAAAAAATGTTTTTTCATCAAGATAATGTACCAGTTCACTCATCCATTTAACCTACTTCATAACGCACCTTATGCCAAAAAAAAAAATTGTAGATGATGTAGAGTGTGCACTTGATAAGTATTTTAAGGAGCTAAACAGTTGTTTTTATAAATAGCAAAGCTATTAAAAAGTCGTTGAGCAATTAAGATAATTTTTCCCAAGTTTGTTGTTTTTCTTTGTTAGGTAGGCCAATTTTGGGACAGCGCTTGCATATGAGCATATGTACACATGGACTTACAAAGTGATCCTCATTCGATTTATGATATTATTACACTTTAACCTCTTTAAATAGTTTGAGTCCTTTAAAATTGATTAAATAAAATAAACGAAGCGGGTTTGTTGTCTTTACAGTCTTTGTTCCAAAATTAACTTTATACACAATGTCCAACTTATTTATCTTCCACATAATACACAAATTTACTTAACATTTAATACTCAACACTTAATATGTACACAACTTTATTCTTTAACTATTAAATTATAATTGACTGACTTAGGAGAATGTCGCTGCTTACATAGTTCACTGTCAACACTTTCGAATGTTCTAGTACATTTCACAACCTACTCTTTACTGGCTGTTAGATTTGAATTACACATGTGACTCATAGTGGTATAGGTAACACTGTTCAAATTAATACAGCTTTGGCAGGGTGATCATAGCCTTGATAGTAACCAGTAGAATAATTTCAATAATAACTGAGTTTATGGCTTCAAATGTTAGTATACCGCTTTAGGTGTAATCATTTGTAACAATGTTGTAGGTTATAATATTGTTTGCTAAAATCTGGTGTAGGATAAAAGAAAGTAAGAAACAATTATTCTTAATTTTTTATAGACTTTTCAGCTTTGCTGTACGACAATTCGATATTTTAAATTATGGTTTTAATATTATAAAAGATACATAAATACATATGTCGCACAGAAAAGTATACATACTAATTATCATTCTGATTAGGCAGTCTTGCAGGACACTGCGGTCCTTAGAATCTATTGTGCCCCTTCTGGTCTACCGCTTGCTAAGCAGATCTGTTGCCTATCTTATGAACACCATCAGATCTGACCCTGACCGCACTATAGTGGCAAAGTCCTCTTTCAGCATTTCACTCTTCTTGAGGATGGTAGTCAGTGGTGACACACAATAAGGTTCCCGACTAATATAGGGTGCAACGGAACCTTTCCTAGCCAATGTATCCGCTGTTTCGTTACCATCAATCTCACAGTGTTCAGGTGCCCAAAACAACTGAACCTCTTTACTAAGAGCAAGCCTTTGCAATGTATCGTAGCAATATTTGAAACGTCCTTTAAGTCAGATTGGCTGTCAGAGAATATATTAATGGTCCTTGAGTCAATTGTCCAGGTTCAATTTCTCACATATGGAAATTGCCATGATCTCAACCTGGAAGACACTCAGCGATCTCCCATACATTTTGAAGCCTTCGGTATATTGTTTTAGATCAAACTTACCCCGAAATAAGGCCCTATTAAACCAACAACTCCGATACAGGATTTCAACCCTGAACCTCCTGCCAAAGCACACATCTAAAGACATCCAGGGTTATAATTGGTTTTCCGACCACTCTGTGTGGAATGGACTTCCGGACGTATTTCCGTTGAAAGCATTTTCAACCTTTTATCACATAGATGTGAACCTGTGTCAAACCCAGTTATACCAAGGCAGGCGAGTTTCTGTACTCTACCTAATTTCTTCATGGTGATAGCTTATTTAGCCTTTCTCCGACAAGTTATCAAGGCAAAAGTGATAACGGCCCGAATAATAGCGATAAATATTATTACGTTTTAACCTTTTTAAAACGTTTGAGTTCGTTTAAATTGCGTTAAAATAAAATAAACTTCACTTTTGTTGTTGTTTTACAGATATATTTGTATTTACTACACAATAACTTTCATTCAGCTTACAACAACTTAATATTCGCCTATATAACACTTTTATTTCCGCCTAAACACATCTTTATCTTACGACAGCAATACTATAACTAGCAGTCTTCCTATATACCTAATTATCTACATTTTTGAAAATTCCGGAAATGTCTCAAATGATCTCCTGTATCCTCTATCCGTTAATTTTTATCATGTAAGATTGTGTTACCCAGAAATGATTTAAGTACTGCCAGATACTCAAATAAGTACGGAATTGACAAGGTGACACATAACTACCAAATATACAAAATTTATGCATTTTTATTTTCGTAACAATATCCATATCTTCATTCTCGACAAAAAAAAGCCCATATCGTACCGAAGGACCGACTTGTCCAAAATTTCTTTTTGGCCTTGTTCTAGAGGGCACCGATGTGCAAGTTCCAGTTGAACTTCCTATCCGAAATGATATTTAGATACTTAACCTCAATAGAAAAGTTGACGATGGTACCCATAAAAGAAATCTAGTCACATGATAACTTGTATCTCCTTGTAAAAGGTACAACAACAACAATTTTTCCAAAAAATTTGTTTACACATTTTTTATTGTTTATTTATATTTTATTTTTATTTTTATTTTTATTTTTATTTTTATTATTATTTTATTTTATATTTTATTTTTTTTGTTGTTGTAGTTTCACTGGAACTGTTATGACATTCTTTAGCAAGAGCAGTCTTTAAGTCCTGTTTGTTTTTAATTGCACTTTTTTGTACTCGGTGATCCAATTTACTAAATAAATTGTCTTTGGGGCTTATTCCATGTGACTTATAATTAGAATGAAGCTGTTTGGGAACGTTGTATTGTATAATAACCACTCCTTTACAATTCTTGCCTTATTGTAAGTACAAGCTTTCAAAAAAAAAAAGAAACATTCTATTCACAAATTGCTTCGAACTATGTTCAAAAAGGTTCAAATATGTGAAACGATTCATAGTTATTTTAATAGAAACCTAATGTAACGCCAAAATATAACGAAAATCTGTGTAAGTCCAGTTTTCTGTTGGCTTGTATACTTTTCTGTGCGACTGTATGTACATATGTATTTACATGTTTTTATTTTATAGCCTCTGCTTCTTTTTTTTATATTCTATTAAAGAGCATTAATTTAAAAATGTTGTCAAATATAATTATCTAGAGTTGTCACGTGTTAAATACTTTTTTGCTATACACGGTATAAGAAATTGTAAATGCTGCTACAATTTCAATTGTCATTCATTATTTTACTCTTAAAATTTAAGGGATAAGTCAGTTGAGTTCAGTATTACAATTAGCGAAAAATCTCTTCAATGTCAAACAATAATAAATGGGATTGATAAGACATTCTTAGTTTGTTTTTAAATGATTGCCACAATGATAGGTTAAGAGCACGATAAGTTAATGTATTTTAAACGTTTTCTTTAACTTTTTCGTTTCGCTAAGCTTATCCTATATTTTAATCAAATAAAGCTTTGAGTAAAAACACATAATTTAAATAAATTCTCTACTTGAACGTACTAGAATATAAATATGTATTGTACGTACCATTTGTTCATAATTTATTTGTTTCTAATTCAACTTCATTTCTCCTTTGTCATGCCCATATTTTGCCTGTAGAAATAAGAGAAAAGTATGTAGATATGCTTTCCCCTTCTATTTCTACAATGAATAATTGAACAAAACATGCGTAAAAAGTATAATTAATTACAAGCGGCAGGGCAGCATTTTTTAAATTTTTCTTACTGCCTAAAAAATAAAAGAAAAAAAATTCATAAAATAATAAATTTAAATGAATATAATGGTTTTGACTTAAAATTAATCACAATGTCAATTAGGGGCTTAACATAATTTTGGTTTATAAATCATGTTATTTTAAGGTTGAAAAAAAAATTATTTAAAACATGTATAGGTACAAAAAAAATTGCTTATAAAAGCAGTCTAAGTTTATTAATTCCCATGGTTAAAAAAAATCATTAAATGTGATTTACAAGTATTTTGAACACTTAAAGTTTCACTAAAACATTTAAAATTATTAATATTTTTTAAAAGGAAATTGGAAATGGACACATTCCATTAGCACCAACACACCATTTTAAGAGTCTTAAGATATACGTATTATGTTGAAAATGAAATGAGGGAAGTTTTGTTTAGTGTTTGAAAATGAAAATCTCGCTTAAAGATAAAAAATGAAAAAAAAAATATAAAAAACTAGAAATGCTTGCAGAGTTATATACGTAGATTATTCAATGAATACTTAGATTGCCCAAAAATAAGGTACATTAAATGCTAGTAAAAAAACCAAACTGCTTAAAAAGTATATATGTAGATAAATATGTAAATCTATGTATATACTCGTAATTAATAAGCCAACATATTTCTTTGTATACCTTTAACGCCCTTTCTAACCTTTAATCAAGGTAAGTTTGAATATACTAATTTGTCTATATACATATATATATAATTCCCATAACATTCCATGAAGGAACATGGGGACTTCTCTCAGTCAATGAACTGCACCGATTCTATTTTTAGACTCATTGAAAGGGACCTATAGTTTAACGCCGGCTCCGAACGGCAAATTCATTTAGAGAAGTTGTCAATAGTAGTAATACTCATAACCAGTTACTAGCTAATGTTATGAGGTGATACCGCGGTTGAAAAACTTTTTCTGTTTTCAGATGGTCTAGCCTGGTATTGAGCCAAGGACCTTCTGGTTGATAGGCAGGTGTCTTACCTACCATACCACGGCGGCACACAATTTATATACATACACAGAAAAAAATACGTAGAAAACCGAACAAATATTTAGTTTTTCTGAACATTTATTACTTTTTCTGCACCCTTAATGGTTGTAATCGGTTGTAGAAAATTAAATAAAACGTTCAGTATTGAGTGAAACGTACGTTCAGTTACCAACTATGTGAAGTTCAACTACGTTCGCTCAGTTCTAACATTACTAAATGTATGTTCAGTAACTAACAATGCGTATTTAGTTTAAGTAAACTAAACATATACATATCTTTCCAATTAAATACGTTTTGTCATTTAAATAATAGATTTCTTTTACTTTTTTATTTCTTTTATTAAAAACTTATTTTTTTCACATTTTATAATATACATACTCGTACATACATATATATATTAATATTTATTTATATTAATATTTCTGCTCTTAGACCAGTTTTTGTATTGCTTCAGCTAATTTCAATTACTCCTTCTAAAGAACCAAAGTTAAAATTTGCGAATTGAATTATATTTTCATATTTAAAAATTAAAAATAAGTATGTATGACATTCACTCAAACCAAAAGTATGAATTACCCAATAAACATTTTTCTTACAAAATAATGTCTTGTGATAGAAGTCAAAATAATTATTACCCTATATAGATATATAGGGTCCGCCATCTCACGTTTTTTTACAACTAGTGCTTATTTCGTGATTGGTAATACTTAGCTCATGTCTGATTCGACAGATAATTAGTTTTATCCTTCCGCTGAACGAATATGGTTGTGTTTACGCTTGAACAACGCTGAGAATCTGGACCTGCAATGTACTTACGGATGATGCCGATTTTTCCAAAAAAATCATTTTTTCAGATGAAGCTCATTTTGATCTTGGCGGGAATGTAAACAAGCAAAATTGTCGCATTTGTGGCACGAAAAACCCGCATGCATACATTGAAAAGCCGATACACCCAAGACGAGTCACTGTTTGGTGCGGATTTTGGTTCAGAGGCATAATTAGGCCATTTTTCTTCGAAAATGAGCAAGGAGTCGCCGTTACAGTCATTGGCGATCGTTATCGGGCCATGTTTAACGAATTTTTGTTTACAAGAATTGAAGAGGAGGACATTAGCAACATTTGGTTTTAACAGGACCGCGCTAAGTGCCACACAGCCGAAGCTACACTCGATGTTTTGCGCCCTGTTTTTGAAGATCGCATTATCAGCCGCAGAGCTGATGTTGTTTGGCCACCACAAAGCTGCGATTTGACACCGTTGGACTATTATTTGTGGAGTGCAGTCAAAGATAAGTGTTACGCCAACAAGCCAGAGACAATTGGCGCTTTAAAGACAATATTCGTGAAGCCATTGGTGAAATACAGCTGCATACAATCGATTATGTGCTTGAAAATTGGACCGATCGTGTAGGCTACTGCATGGCCAGCCGAGGCAGCCATTTGAATGAAATTATTTTCCATTATTAACCGGAATGATTGTACTTTCAAATAAAAAAAGAAATTTTAGAAAGTATTCAGTAGTTTTTTTTATAGCATTTTCAAAAAAAATTTATTTGGCGGACCCTTTATTTATGTCTTAACGTAAAAAATAATAATAATAAAATTGATGGCATTCATATTTTGCAATCATTCAAATTTGGTAGAATAAAAAATAATTTTTATATATATATTTTTTTTAATTTGAAGTTTGTACTTTGAGGGCACGCTTTTTTTTAGAAATGGGCGTTTAAAAAAATTGTTCGGGCTGCCACAACGTGCACTGTTTCAAATCTTATATTATATGTGTGTGTTTTTTGATTTGTATGTTTGAAGTCCATAAACAGCTAAACGGCTGAACTTATTTTCTTAAAATTTGTACAGTATTTCTCTGTATGTTTGGAAGGAGCTATAGGCTATATAAACTTTTAAAACTTCAACTGGGCGGTGTCACGCCCATATAAAGTAAATATTTATTTTTCTATCTCTTCAAAATGGTAACAGAAAAACTCTCTAAATTTGGCCCAAATAGATTTATAGTCATTACAAGTCAGCAGACAAAAACGGAATTGCGTTAGTGGACGTGGTATCTCCGAAACAATGTAAATTATGATTTTAATATATCTTGAGAACGGTTACAGCTAAAGTTTCAGGTTTTTAACTGATTAAATTTATAGTCAATCATCAGTAAAATACTGAGCAGAATTGGACAAGTGGGTGTGGTACCTCTCATATAAACTAAACAGTGATTTCTTTATATTGTAACGTTTTTACCTTTTCTAAAAACGTGTTTTTATGAGTTCGTAGATTGTAGTTAAAATAAAATAAATTTTGTGTTTGGTTTTAATTAAAAAAAATCCTTTATTCAACACAGTTATGTGCACCACTGCTTGTAATATTTTTACAGGCAATAAAAATTTGTATTCTTAATTACTCTGTCTGTTTACAACTTTGTAAACAAGAACAATTACTCGACTGATCTTTCTTCCTAAAGATCTTCCAACTCGATCGATGTTACACTTTAGGTTCGATCACAACCTTTTTAACCAGAGGTTATCCACACTTAACTCTCTTTACTGAGTTAGCTCCAACTTACTGGTTTTTACTTCACTTACTCTTTATAAACTGTCTTCACACCAATAACACATTCGCTGAGTTAACTTTACTTAAACTGTACTCGCTGAGTTTGCGACTCTGATTTACGACTGATTGCTGTTCGCATCGATGTGCTTTTTATATGGCTGAGTAAGCAACACATCGAAAGCTCTCGAACTTCTCGATATTTCAGGTAGATTCCATTTCTTTCTTTTATTTTCTTTTTAGTTCTTATGTAGCCATGCGAATATAAACATATACCTCTTTCAGCTTTTAGTATTTGTTGTTTCTTGCTTATTGTCTGTTATTTGTTTTCTTTGCTGCTTAATTATTGCTGTTGCCGGATTATTTTTATTTGCTTTATCTCTGCTAATGGTTGTTGTTGTAGATTTGGTTATTTGTAAACAGCACGTATAAGTTGTTCTTGCAGCTTTTATTTATTTATTTTAACGATGTAATAAACGCTATGGTACCCAACCTTATTTTCGTAACAATATCTTAAGAATAATAAGAGTGAAAGTTTCTAAATTAGGTTTAAGCAAAGTCGTGAACAATACACATTATCAGCCAGTAACTGGGTGAAATATATAAGGAGGCGTGCGCCTTCCATTCATACTAAACATTGAATTTTGTATATATAAAGAATGACAACAGTTAAAGCAGTGTTATCTGTTTACATTAACCAAAAATCGGGTATTTCAGAAAACAGACTGGATAATAGCTATCTACTCGTATGTATGTGCCTTATATAAGAAAATGATGTGTGTTTGTTTCAAGACTGTATGGAGCTAACCGACAGATTCCACAAAGTCTTTTTGGAAGAAACTAAAAACTATCACAAATGTTTGGATTTCAACCGGAAAGGGGCAAAAGGTGGAAAAAAAGTAAAAAAATTTAACTAAAATAGCATTTAAGATAATAATTATAATGGGGTATCAAGGCGCGCCGGGTCTTAGCTATTTGTATATAAAAACCTAGAATATCATAAAAGACCTACCGAAGTTATCTTATATTCGACGGCAGTGAATTAGTTTTAAAATTAAAATTAACCTTCCAAATTCTCTACATCAAGCAGAAAGATTGCAACAGAGGCCCGATTTTCGAAAAACTCTCAAAAGCTAGCTGCGGGAGAGAATCCGAAAGGAAAATAGAATAAGTAGATTCTAAGATACTCTAGGCTAAGGTTTTTGTGAATAAAGTTCTGTGCTCTTTAATTGAAACTGAACGATATCAATGTGTTTTCATTTCAGAGGAAGCAGAACCAATCAGATAAAATTCACCCACAAATTTAATTAAAAAATCATAAATCCCCACAACCTATGCTTTACCACTTTCTACTGCATCGAACTTGTTGAAGTGTAAATATTTGATTTATTCCATTTCATACGTATTTGCTTCTAAAACCTTAAAATTCTTTTAATTTCTAATATATGTCCCACCGGTTTTATAGCTCTGATACAAGACTGAAAGCAAAGCAAAACATTAGAGCAAAAGACACTAAAGCAATGAAGGCTTAAGACAATAAAAAACAAAACAAAACAAAACAAAAAAAACGGAAAAAAATTTAACATTTGTTTCATCTTAGGTCTCAATCTTAACAGAACTGGTGACTGATGTTCAGAATGGGACTCAAGGGATCAAATGACAAATTGCCTACGAGTGTGTTAGTTTTTCGTTTTTTTTTTATATTATTTGTTATTTATAGACATACATACACACATAAACATATCACTTAAGTACCCTACAATACTAAAGGTATAATGTGTTGGAGCTAATGTTTGTGGAAAACAACGAGAGAGATATTATAAAAGCCGTCTGTATCAGTGAAAAATTGGTGTCATCCCTAAAGCTAGACTTACCAATATTTTACTATTTTTTTCTGACCTGCATTTTGCCTGTTATTTGCGCAACAATTGTCACACTACTTATTCTATCTACTTTTGTACATAGGCGTGTATATGTAAGTGATGATATTTGTAGAAACGCCAGTTTAATTCTACATAAATTCATGTGTTTTTTCTTCTGTCGCTTACCACTCGTCCGGAATCAGAAGTTTTCTATTTTACGACTTTTTTTAATGTTACAAAAAAAGTTGTTGTTTTTACAACTTCGTTGTTATTCCTCCTCTAATTTTTTTTTTTTTTTTTTTTGAACATGTTTTCGTTATTTTTCTTCTTTTTTGTATTACTGCTTGCTTTTTATTATCAAAAAAAGGACGAAACAAGAAGAAATTGCAAATCGTATAAAACGATGAGTAAATTTCTAAATAAGGCGTTTGTCAGATATTGTTGCTACTGTTGAAATAATTTTTTTTTTTTCTTTCCCTTGCTTGTTTCATTTTCTTCTCCTTGTTTGTTGAAGTCTTTAACATGTATTTTTCCCTCTGTTATATAGATCAAGTTAATTATCGTCGTCGTTGTAAAGAACCCCTTTTGGGATTTTATGATTTATATTGGGAAAAGCAGTTTATACGATAAGTAAATAATATTCCCTTAACCATAAACACAAGTACTTACACACTTACGCATCCATAAATATGGAGTTGTTGTTATGCACCATAAGGCTTAAAAAGAAATTTAAAAGATTTGAATATAAAAACAGCACTTGTATGTGTGTATAGACTTTTCTATGAATATGTATTATTTGTAACCCAACAAGCCAATTAGTATATGTTCGTGAAAACATGTTATGGTTCTGGCTAATCAAATAAATGGAGAGATGAATGCTTTATATGGCGGGTCGATTTAAAAATCGCTCAAGTGACAACGAAAATCAAAATAAGAAACTTTGCTCAACCGTGCCTCTAAAATGAATTCTGATGTTCCTTATTTTGACCCAAAGGTCAAATTTTGAAAAATCCCACTTTGACCCATTTAAAGTGCCCCAATCGAGTTTAAATGTATGACCGACCCCACTAACTTTGGAGTGCCGACCCACCCATGCTAGTGGCACACCCCCATTCATGCCGCACAGCTCCAGTAGGCCAATACGTGGAGCTATTTGCCGCGAACAACCACCTTGCGCAATTAGCGAATGAACCTTCTCATATATCATGTGTAGATGGGCCTTTTCCTCACTACACACCCTAAAAAGTATGTAGCTGAGGTCCTTGCACCTCTAGGAAATTCGGATCACTCTACTACTTCTGCCTCTTTCCCGTTCTCTACTCTTCTCAACGCTTCACATACAGCTAGGAAGCGCTTGGTTTTCAATTACGAGAAATCTCATTGGGCTGAGCTTACCGATTTCTATGGGCATTTCAATTGGAAACTTTGTTTCCTTGATTCTAACGTGAATGCCATGGCCGAAATGGCTGTCAATATAATAAAACTAGGGATGGATAATTTCATTCCATCCAGAAAGCTTCCAATTAAATTAAGAAATAGATCTTGGTTTAATCAGACTTGCAAGCTTGCAGTCAGATCCAGAGAGGTAGCATTCAGAAATTGGCGTAATAACAAATGCGATTATACAGATTCGCTACGCAAACAGGCAAGATTTTCATGTGAAGCAGTACTTACGTGCTAAATTTCTTACTTTTCCGCGGGGAAGTAAGAGTTTTTGGTCATTCATTGAAAGGCTTAAGAACAGCGCTAGTTCCGTTCCAGTACTTATAAAGGATGAGCAAACATTCACTAACGCGGTTGATAAAGCAAATCTACTGGCGGAAATGTTTGCAGGTAATTCAAACTTGCCGGAGAGCGTTCAACCACTGCGCGAACTCGAAAGAGTATCAGTGACTGGGCCTATTATATACTTTCGAGGTTCTTGCAAATCTCGACTTTAATAAGTCTTCTGGGCCGGATGGTATTCCAGCGCTGGTCCTGAAACAGTGCTCTTCGACGCTTGCGCGTTCATTGGCAAAGCTATTAAAAAGTCGTTGAGCAATTAAGATAATTTTTCCCAAGTTTGTTGTTTTTCTTTGTTAGGTAGGCCAATTTTGGGACAGCGCTTGCATATGAGCATATGTACACATGGACTTACAAAGTGATCCTCATTCGATTTATGATATTATTACACTTTAACCTCTTTAAATAGTTTGAGTCCTTTAAAATTGATTAAATAAAATAAACGAAGCGGGTTTGTTGTCTTTACAGTCTTTGTTCCAAAATTAACTTTATACACAATGTCCAACTTATTTATCTTCCACATAATACACAAATTTACTTAACATTTAATACTCAACACTTAATATGTACACAACTTTATTCTTTAACTATTAAATTATAATTGACTGACTTAGGAGAATGTCGCTGCTTACATAGTTCACTGTCAACACTTTCGAATGTTCTAGTACATTTCACAACCTACTCTTTACTGGCTGTTAGATTTGAATTACACATGTGACTCATAGTGGTATAGGTAACACTGTTCAAATTAATACAGCTTTGGCAGGGTGATCATAGCCTTGATAGTAACCAGTAGAATAATTTCAATAATAACTGAGTTTATGGCTTCAAATGTTAGTATACCGCTTTAGGTGTAATCATTTGTAACAATGTTGTAGGTTATAATATTGTTTGCTAAAATCTGGTGTAGGATAAAAGAAAGTAAGAAACAATTATTCTTAATTTTTTATAGACTTTTCAGCTTTGCTGTACGACAATTCGATATTTTAAATTATGGTTTTAATATTATAAAAGATACATAAATACATATGTCGCACAGAAAAGTATACATACTAATTATCATTCTGATTAGGCAGTCTTGCAGGACACTGCGGTCCTTAGAATCTATTGTGCCCCTTCTGGTCTACCGCTTGCTAAGCAGATCTGTTGCCTATCTTATGAACACCATCAGATCTGACCCTGACCGCACTATAGTGGCAAAGTCCTCTTTCAGCATTTCACTCTTCTTGAGGATGGTAGTCAGTGGTGACACACAATAAGGTTCCCGACTAATATAGGGTGCAACGGAACCTTTCCTAGCCAATGTATCCGCTGTTTCGTTACCATCAATCTCACAGTGTTCAGGTGCCCAAAACAACTGAACCTCTTTACTAAGAGCAAGCCTTTGCAATGTATCGTAGCAATATTTGAAACGTCCTTTAAGTCAGATTGGCTGTCAGAGAATATATTAATGGTCCTTGAGTCAATTGTCCAGGTTCAATTTCTCACATATGGAAATTGCCATGATCTCAACCTGGAAGACACTCAGCGATCTCCCATACATTTTGAAGCCTTCGGTATATTGTTTTAGATCAAACTTACCCCGAAATAAGGCCCTATTAAACCAACAACTCCGATACAGGATTTCAACCCTGAACCTCCTGCCAAAGCACACATCTAAAGACATCCAGGGTTATAATTGGTTTTCCGACCACTCTGTGTGGAATGGACTTCCGGACGTATTTCCGTTGAAAGCATTTTCAACCTTTTATCACATAGATGTGAACCTGTGTCAAACCCAGTTATACCAAGGCAGGCGAGTTTCTGTACTCTACCTAATTTCTTCATGGTGATAGCTTATTTAGCCTTTCTCCGACAAGTTATCAAGGCAAAAGTGATAACGGCCCGAATAATAGCGATAAATATTATTACGTTTTAACCTTTTTAAAACGTTTGAGTTCGTTTAAATTGCGTTAAAATAAAATAAACTTCACTTTTGTTGTTGTTTTACAGATATATTTGTATTTACTACACAATAACTTTCATTCAGCTTACAACAACTTAATATTCGCCTATATAACACTTTTATTTCCGCCTAAACACATCTTTATCTTACGACAGCAATACTATAACTAGCAGTCTTCCTATATACCTAATTATCTACATTTTTGAAAATTCCGGAAATGTCTCAAATGATCTCCTGTATCCTCTATCCGTTAATTTTTATCATGTAAGATTGTGTTACCCAGAAATGATTTAAGTACTGCCAGATACTCAAATAAGTACGGAATTGACAAGGTGACACATAACTACCAAATATACAAAATTTATGCATTTTTATTTTCGTAACAATATCCATATCTTCATTCTCGACAAAAAAAAGCCCATATCGTACCGAAGGACCGACTTGTCCAAAATTTCTTTTTGGCCTTGTTCTAGAGGGCACCGATGTGCAAGTTCCAGTTGAACTTCCTATCCGAAATGATATTTAGATACTTAACCTCAATAGAAAAGTTGACGATGGTACCCATAAAAGAAATCTAGTCACATGATAACTTGTATCTCCTTGTAAAAGGTACAACAACAACAATTTTTCCAAAAAATTTGTTTACACATTTTTTATTGTTTATTTATATTTTATTTTTATTTTTATTTTTATTTTTATTTTTATTATTATTTTATTTTATATTTTATTTTTTTTGTTGTTGTAGTTTCACTGGAACTGTTATGACATTCTTTAGCAATAGCAGTCTTTAAGTCCTGTTTGTTTTTAATTGCACTTTTTTGTACTCGGTGATCCAATTTACTAAATAAATTGTCTTTGGGGCTTATTCCATGTGACTTATAATTAGAATGAAGCTGTTTGGGAACGTTGTATTGTATAATAACCACTCCTTTACAATTCTTGCCTTATTGTAAGTACAAGCTTTCAAAAAAAAAAAGAAACATTCTATTCACAAATTGCTTCGAACTATGTTCAAAAAGGTTCAAATATGTGAAACGATTCATAGTTATTTTAATAGAAACCTAATGTAACGCCAAAATATAACGAAAATCTGTGTAAGTCCAGTTTTCTGTTGGCTTGTATACTTTTCTGTGCGACTGTATGTACATATGTATTTACATGTTTTTATTTTATAGCCTCTGCTTCTTTTTTTTATATTCTATTAAAGAGCATTAATTTAAAAATGTTGTCAAATATAATTATCTAGAGTTGTCACGTGTTAAATACTTTTTTGCTATACACGGTATAAGAAATTGTAAATGCTGCTACAATTTCAATTGTCATTCATTATTTTACTCTTAAAATTTAAGGGATAAGTCAGTTGAGTTCAGTATTACAATTAGCGAAAAATCTCTTCAATGTCAAACAATAATAAATGGGATTGATAAGACATTCTTAGTTTGTTTTTAAATGATTGCCACAATGATAGGTTAAGAGCACGATAAGTTAATGTATTTTAAACGTTTTCTTTAACTTTTTCGTTTCGCTAAGCTTATCCTATATTTTAATCAAATAAAGCTTTGAGTAAAAACACATAATTTAAATAAATTCTCTACTTGAACGTACTAGAATATAAATATGTATTGTACGTACCATTTGTTCATAATTTATTTGTTTCTAATTCAACTTCATTTCTCCTTTGTCATGCCCATATTTTGCCTGTAGAAATAAGAGAAAAGTATGTAGATATGCTTTCCCCTTCTATTTCTACAATGAATAATTGAACAAAACATGCGTAAAAAGTATAATTAATTACAAGCGGCAGGGCAGCATTTTTTAAATTTTTCTTACTGCCTAAAAAATAAAAGAAAAAAAATTCATAAAATAATAAATTTAAATGAATATAATGGTTTTGACTTAAAATTAATCACAATGTCAATTAGGGGCTTAACATAATTTTGGTTTATAAATCATGTTATTTTAAGGTTGAAAAAAAAATTATTTAAAACATGTATAGGTACAAAAAAAATTGCTTATAAAAGCAGTCTAAGTTTATTAATTCCCATGGTTAAAAAAAATCATTAAATGTGATTTACAAGTATTTTGAACACTTAAAGTTTCACTAAAACATTTAAAATTATTAATATTTTTTAAAAGGAAATTGGAAATGGACACATTCCATTAGCACCAACACACCATTTTAAGAGTCTTAAGATATACGTATTATGTTGAAAATGAAATGAGGGAAGTTTTGTTTAGTGTTTGAAAATGAAAATCTCGCTTAAAGATAAAAAATGAAAAAAAAAATATAAAAAACTAGAAATGCTTGCAGAGTTATATACGTAGATTATTCAATGAATACTTAGATTGCCCAAAAATAAGGTACATTAAATGCTAGTAAAAAAACCAAACTGCTTAAAAAGTATATATGTAGATAAATATGTAAATCTATGTATATACTCGTAATTAATAAGCCAACATATTTCTTTGTATACCTTTAACGCCCTTTCTAACCTTTAATCAAGGTAAGTTTGAATATACTAATTTGTCTATATACATATATATATAATTCCCATAACATTCCATGAAGGAACATGGGGACTTCTCTCAGTCAATGAACTGCACCGATTCTATTTTTAGACTCATTGAAAGGGACCTATAGTTTAACGCCGGCTCCGAACGGCAAATTCATTTAGAGAAGTTGTCAATAGTAGTAATACTCATAACCAGTTACTAGCTAATGTTATGAGGTGATACCGCGGTTGAAAAACTTTTTCTGTTTTCAGATGGTCTAGCCTGGTATTGAGCCAAGGACCTTCTGGTTGATAGGCAGGTGTCTTACCTACCATACCACGGCGGCACACAATTTATATACATACACAGAAAAAAATACGTAGAAAACCGAACAAATATTTAGTTTTTCTGAACATTTATTACTTTTTCTGCACCCTTAATGGTTGTAATCGGTTGTAGAAAATTAAATAAAACGTTCAGTATTGAGTGAAACGTACGTTCAGTTACCAACTATGTGAAGTTCAACTACGTTCGCTCAGTTCTAACATTACTAAATGTATGTTCAGTAACTAACAATGCGTATTTAGTTTAAGTAAACTAAACATATACATATCTTTCCAATTAAATACGTTTTGTCATTTAAATAATAGATTTCTTTTACTTTTTTATTTCTTTTATTAAAAACTTATTTTTTTCACATTTTATAATATACATACTCGTACATACATATATATATTAATATTTATTTATATTAATATTTCTGCTCTTAGACCAGTTTTTGTATTGCTTCAGCTAATTTCAATTACTCCTTCTAAAGAACCAAAGTTAAAATTTGCGAATTGAATTATATTTTCATATTTAAAAATTAAAAATAAGTATGTATGACATTCACTCAAACCAAAAGTATGAATTACCCAATAAACATTTTTCTTACAAAATAATGTCTTGTGATAGAAGTCAAAATAATTATTACCCTATATAGATATATAGGGTCCGCCATCTCACGTTTTTTTACAACTAGTGCTTATTTCGTGATTGGTAATACTTAGCTCATGTCTGATTCGACAGATAATTAGTTTTATCCTTCCGCTGAACGAATATGGTTGTGTTTACGCTTGAACAACGCTGAGAATCTGGACCTGCAATGTACTTACGGATGATGCCGATTTTTCCAAAAAAATCATTTTTTCAGATGAAGCTCATTTTGATCTTGGCGGGAATGTAAACAAGCAAAATTGTCGCATTTGTGGCACGAAAAACCCGCATGCATACATTGAAAAGCCGATACACCCAAGACGAGTCACTGTTTGGTGCGGATTTTGGTTCAGAGGCATAATTAGGCCATTTTTCTTCGAAAATGAGCAAGGAGTCGCCGTTACAGTCATTGGCGATCGTTATCGGGCCATGTTTAACGAATTTTTGTTTACAAGAATTGAAGAGGAGGACATTAGCAACATTTGGTTTTAACAGGACCGCGCTAAGTGCCACACAGCCGAAGCTACACTCGATGTTTTGCGCCCTGTTTTTGAAGATCGCATTATCAGCCGCAGAGCTGATGTTGTTTGGCCACCACAAAGCTGCGATTTGACACCGTTGGACTATTATTTGTGGAGTGCAGTCAAAGATAAGTGTTACGCCAACAAGCCAGAGACAATTGGCGCTTTAAAGACAATATTCGTGAAGCCATTGGTGAAATACAGCTGCATACAATCGATTATGTGCTTGAAAATTGGACCGATCGTGTAGGCTACTGCATGGCCAGCCGAGGCAGCCATTTGAATGAAATTATTTTCCATTATTAACCGGAATGATTGTACTTTCAAATAAAAAAAGAAATTTTAGAAAGTATTCAGTAGTTTTTTTTATAGCATTTTCAAAAAAAATTTATTTGGCGGACCCTTTATTTATGTCTTAACGTAAAAAATAATAATAATAAAATTGATGGCATTCATATTTTGCAATCATTCAAATTTGGTAGAATAAAAAATAATTTTTATATATATATTTTTTTTAATTTGAAGTTTGTACTTTGAGGGCACGCTTTTTTTTAGAAATGGGCGTTTAAAAAAATTGTTCGGGCTGCCACAACGTGCACTGTTTCAAATCTTATATTATATGTGTGTGTTTTTTGATTTGTATGTTTGAAGTCCATAAACAGCTAAACGGCTGAACTTATTTTCTTAAAATTTGTACAGTATTTCTCTGTATGTTTGGAAGGAGCTATAGGCTATATAAACTTTTAAAACTTCAACTGGGCGGTGTCACGCCCATATAAAGTAAATATTTATTTTTCTATCTCTTCAAAATGGTAACAGAAAAACTCTCTAAATTTGGCCCAAATAGATTTATAGTCATTACAAGTCAGCAGACAAAAACGGAATTGCGTTAGTGGACGTGGTATCTCCGAAACAATGTAAATTATGATTTTAATATATCTTGAGAACGGTTACAGCTAAAGTTTCAGGTTTTTAACTGATTAAATTTATAGTCAATCATCAGTAAAATACTGAGCAGAATTGGACAAGTGGGTGTGGTACCTCTCATATAAACTAAACAGTGATTTCTTTATATTGTAACGTTTTTACCTTTTCTAAAAACGTGTTTTTATGAGTTCGTAGATTGTAGTTAAAATAAAATAAATTTTGTGTTTGGTTTTAATTAAAAAAAATCCTTTATTCAACACAGTTATGTGCACCACTGCTTGTAATATTTTTACAGGCAATAAAAATTTGTATTCTTAATTACTCTGTCTGTTTACAACTTTGTAAACAAGAACAATTACTCGACTGATCTTTCTTCCTAAAGATCTTCCAACTCGATCGATGTTACACTTTAGGTTCGATCACAACCTTTTTAACCAGAGGTTATCCACACTTAACTCTCTTTACTGAGTTAGCTCCAACTTACTGGTTTTTACTTCACTTACTCTTTATAAACTGTCTTCACACCAATAACACATTCGCTGAGTTAACTTTACTTAAACTGTACTCGCTGAGTTTGCGACTCTGATTTACGACTGATTGCTGTTCGCATCGATGTGCTTTTTATATGGCTGAGTAAGCAACACATCGAAAGCTCTCGAACTTCTCGATATTTCAGGTAGATTCCATTTCTTTCTTTTATTTTCTTTTTAGTTCTTATGTAGCCATGCGAATATAAACATATACCTCTTTCAGCTTTTAGTATTTGTTGTTTCTTGCTTATTGTCTGTTATTTGTTTTCTTTGCTGCTTAATTATTGCTGTTGCCGGATTATTTTTATTTGCTTTATCTCTGCTAATGGTTGTTGTTGTAGATTTGGTTATTTGTAAACAGCACGTATAAGTTGTTCTTGCAGCTTTTATTTATTTATTTTAACGATGTAATAAACGCTATGGTACCCAACCTTATTTTCGTAACAATATCTTAAGAATAATAAGAGTGAAAGTTTCTAAATTAGGTTTAAGCAAAGTCGTGAACAATACACATTATCAGCCAGTAACTGGGTGAAATATATAAGGAGGCGTGCGCCTTCCATTCATACTAAACATTGAATTTTGTATATATAAAGAATGACAACAGTTAAAGCAGTGTTATCTGTTTACATTAACCAAAAATCGGGTATTTCAGAAAACAGACTGGATAATAGCTATCTACTCGTATGTATGTGCCTTATATAAGAAAATGATGTGTGTTTGTTTCAAGACTGTATGGAGCTAACCGACAGATTCCACAAAGTCTTTTTGGAAGAAACTAAAAACTATCACAAATGTTTGGATTTCAACCGGAAAGGGGCAAAAGGTGGAAAAAAAGTAAAAAAATTTAACTAAAATAGCATTTAAGATAATAATTATAATGGGGTATCAAGGCGCGCCGGGTCTTAGCTATTTGTATATAAAAACCTAGAATATCATAAAAGACCTACCGAAGTTATCTTATATTCGACGGCAGTGAATTAGTTTTAAAATTAAAATTAACCTTCCAAATTCTCTACATCAAGCAGAAAGATTGCAACAGAGGCCCGATTTTCGAAAAACTCTCAAAAGCTAGCTGCGGGAGAGAATCCGAAAGGAAAATAGAATAAGTAGATTCTAAGATACTCTAGGCTAAGGTTTTTGTGAATAAAGTTCTGTGCTCTTTAATTGAAACTGAACGATATCAATGTGTTTTCATTTCAGAGGAAGCAGAACCAATCAGATAAAATTCACCCACAAATTTAATTAAAAAATCATAAATCCCCACAACCTATGCTTTACCACTTTCTACTGCATCGAACTTGTTGAAGTGTAAATATTTGATTTATTCCATTTCATACGTATTTGCTTCTAAAACCTTAAAATTCTTTTAATTTCTAATATATGTCCCACCGGTTTTATAGCTCTGATACAAGACTGAAAGCAAAGCAAAACATTAGAGCAAAAGACACTAAAGCAATGAAGGCTTAAGACAATAAAAAACAAAACAAAACAAAACAAAAAAAACGGAAAAAAATTTAACATTTGTTTCATCTTAGGTCTCAATCTTAACAGAACTGGTGACTGATGTTCAGAATGGGACTCAAGGGATCAAATGACAAATTGCCTACGAGTGTGTTAGTTTTTCGTTTTTTTTTTATATTATTTGTTATTTATAGACATACATACACACATAAACATATCACTTAAGTACCCTACAATACTAAAGGTATAATGTGTTGGAGCTAATGTTTGTGGAAAACAACGAGAGAGATATTATAAAAGCCGTCTGTATCAGTGAAAAATTGGTGTCATCCCTAAAGCTAGACTTACCAATATTTTACTATTTTTTTCTGACCTGCATTTTGCCTGTTATTTGCGCAACAATTGTCACACTACTTATTCTATCTACTTTTGTACATAGGCGTGTATATGTAAGTGATGATATTTGTAGAAACGCCAGTTTAATTCTACATAAATTCATGTGTTTTTTCTTCTGTCGCTTACCACTCGTCCGGAATCAGAAGTTTTCTATTTTACGACTTTTTTTAATGTTACAAAAAAAGTTGTTGTTTTTACAACTTCGTTGTTATTCCTCCTCTAATTTTTTTTTTTTTTTTTTTTTGAACATGTTTTCGTTATTTTTCTTCTTTTTTGTATTACTGCTTGCTTTTTATTATCAAAAAAAGGACGAAACAAGAAGAAATTGCAAATCGTATAAAACGATGAGTAAATTTCTAAATAAGGCGTTTGTCAGATATTGTTGCTACTGTTGAAATAATTTTTTTTTTTTCTTTCCCTTGCTTGTTTCATTTTCTTCTCCTTGTTTGTTGAAGTCTTTAACATGTATTTTTCCCTCTGTTATATAGATCAAGTTAATTATCGTCGTCGTTGTAAAGAACCCCTTTTGGGATTTTATGATTTATATTGGGAAAAGCAGTTTATACGATAAGTAAATAATATTCCCTTAACCATAAACACAAGTACTTACACACTTACGCATCCATAAATATGGAGTTGTTGTTATGCACCATAAGGCTTAAAAAGAAATTTAAAAGATTTGAATATAAAAACAGCACTTGTATGTGTGTATAGACTTTTCTATGAATATGTATTATTTGTAACCCAACAAGCCAATTAGTATATGTTCGTGAAAACATGTTATGGTTCTGGCTAATCAAATAAATGGAGAGATGAATGCTTTATATGGCGGGTCGATTTAAAAATCGCTCAAGTGACAACGAAAATCAAAATAAGAAACTTTGCTCAACCGTGCCTCTAAAATGAATTCTGATGTTCCTTATTTTGACCCAAAGGTCAAATTTTGAAAAATCCCACTTTGACCCATTTAAAGTGCCCCAATCGAGTTTAAATGTATGACCGACCCCACTAACTTTGGAGTGCCGACCCACCCATGCTAGTGGCACACCCCCATTCATGCCGCACAGCTCCAGTAGGCCAATACGTGGAGCTATTTGCCGCGAACAACCACCTTGCGCAATTAGCGAATGAACCTTCTCATATATCATGTGTAGATGGGCCTTTTCCTCACTACACACCCTAAAAAGTATGTAGCTGAGGTCCTTGCACCTCTAGGAAATTCGGATCACTCTACTACTTCTGCCTCTTTCCCGTTCTCTACTCTTCTCAACGCTTCACATACAGCTAGGAAGCGCTTGGTTTTCAATTACGAGAAATCTCATTGGGCTGAGCTTACCGATTTCTATGGGCATTTCAATTGGAAACTTTGTTTCCTTGATTCTAACGTGAATGCCATGGCCGAAATGGCTGTCAATATAATAAAACTAGGGATGGATAATTTCATTCCATCCAGAAAGCTTCCAATTAAATTAAGAAATAGATCTTGGTTTAATCAGACTTGCAAGCTTGCAGTCAGATCCAGAGAGGTAGCATTCAGAAATTGGCGTAATAACAAATGCGATTATACAGATTCGCTACGCAAACAGGCAAGATTTTCATGTGAAGCAGTACTTACGTGCTAAATTTCTTACTTTTCCGCGGGGAAGTAAGAGTTTTTGGTCATTCATTGAAAGGCTTAAGAACAGCGCTAGTTCCGTTCCAGTACTTATAAAGGATGAGCAAACATTCACTAACGCGGTTGATAAAGCAAATCTACTGGCGGAAATGTTTGCAGGTAATTCAAACTTGCCGGAGAGCGTTCAACCACTGCGCGAACTCGAAAGAGTATCAGTGACTGGGCCTATTATATACTTTCGAGGTTCTTGCAAATCTCGACTTTAATAAGTCTTCTGGGCCGGATGGTATTCCAGCGCTGGTCCTGAAACAGTGCTCTTCGACGCTTGCGCGTTCATTGGCTAATCTTTTCAGTGCGTCTTATCGTGCGGGTATTTTTCCATCTTGCTGTAAGATTGCCAATGTAACGACAATCCCTAAAAAGGGTGAGTCTAGTAACCCTGAGAACTACCGTCCAATAGCAGTTTGTTCGGCACTTTCCACAGTTATGAAGAGTATGATTAATCATCACTTTGTGAAATATTTAGAGTCCAACAATTTACTGAGCGATCGCCAATATGGTTTCCGTAAAGATCGCTCTACTAGTGATCTGCTGGCGTTACCCTCTGAAGGGTGGAACAGGTCCATTCATGGATTTGGTGAGACTAAGGTTGTGGCCCATGATATATCTAAGGCGTTTCAAACTTATTGCCCTTGGTGTCGGTAGTCACTTCCCGCAATTCATATCGAGCTTTCTCAGAAATCACTCACTATTAGAGTGGTTATAGATGGGATTTCATCCGACGAGTTCAGGATAAATTCAGGGGTACCGCAAAGCTCTGTTCTTTCTCCAACTCTATTTCTAATATTTCTTAACGACTTTCTTTTTCTCACTTCTAATTCTATCTACTCTTTTGCAGATGACAGCAACATTTATTATTGCGCGCAAGACCCATTGTTGTTTTCTGATACACAGACGTAGTGGTGAGTTGTCATTTATATCTGTGGGTAATGTAGATATTGAGGAATCAGATCCTCGTGGTGTTCTGGGCATGAAAATGCATTGTAAGGTTCGTTGGAACGAGCACATATTTCGAGTGTTGATTGAAGCATTCAAGTGCCTCGGCTTCTTAAGACGGTGTAAGAATTACTTCACACCACTGATCTCCTTAATATTTACAAGACCTATATCCAACCCAAATTGGAATAAAACTCCCATGTACGGGCCGGTGCTTCAAAGTCTATTTTGGAGCTTCTCGACCGCGTACAGGAGAGGGCGAAGATGCTCATTAATAACGGTAGGGTAGCCAACTCTATCGATTCATTATGGCACCGTCGCAATGTGGAGTAAGTTTCATTGTTCTATAGGTACTATAAGTGAATGTGTTTTGACGAAATTAAGAAACTAATTCCTAGTAATCATATATTTTTACGTAGTACTCGTATTTCTCGTAGAGTTCATCCCTTTGTCGCTGATTGTCCAGTAAATTGCACAACGCATTATAGGAAGAAGTCGTTTTTTGGTCGCACTACTCGTTTGTGGAACAATCTTCCTGCGAATGTCTCTCCTGCCACTTACGGCATGAGCAAATTCAAATCGAACGTCCACCGACACTACTCTATCTATCCTCCTTCCCACAACCTATTTTTCTAGTACCAGTACAATGCACTGCATGAGTAGAGGTTATCCCCTGCTGGTCTTATTGAAAAAAAAA
Organism: Wohlfahrtia magnifica; assembly: GCA_023159175.1. Classification (NCBI taxonomy): domain Eukaryota; kingdom Metazoa; phylum Arthropoda; class Insecta; order Diptera; family Sarcophagidae; genus Wohlfahrtia; species Wohlfahrtia magnifica. The sequence goes on from JAKWBJ010000521.1 coordinate 85,529, forward strand.
CTTTTACATGAGTTTTGAGTTTATTTTTTTTAATAGAACTTAATAATAGAAAAGAAACTAAAAAAAAATATTGTTTGAAAACTTTTTTGCTCTCAGGTCTAAGCAATTTCACACGGCTCTCTGATGTCGTCACCATAACAGCGTCTACATTTTCTGGTATAACTCGTTTGGAAACGCTAGTTAGCAATTGAATATGTTGGTCCTTGTATATGTGACGGAATGTTTAGATCATTAAATGGTGGATCATCTTGATTTAAATATTCTTTCAATGTGTCGTACGGAATGCTTCGCGTGAATGGTGATTCAAATATGTTATTTATTTCATTCAAATTGTTCATTTCCGTCTAATTTGTGCAATGAAAGTTTATATCTGGTTTTTTATAAACTCTAAGTTCCGTTGGATCTTCAACATCGGTTCGATAGCGTAGAATTTTCTTATAGCACAGTCTCGTTTTTCTTTGCTATCATCAAACAACTTTGATAGCAAGATATTTTCCGAATGCGCATAATATGAATTATCTTTAATTACTTGATTGAAAATAGTGCGTAAAGGAGGTTGTAGAAACCATGACCAAATAATGAACTTGAAAAATAATACACTACCGTACACAATAGAGCTGTAAAACTTGATATTGAACTACATTGGCACAAAACAATTATTAATTATAAATTCAACCAGAATCCGTACATTTTCGGATGGATTTTCCGTTGTCACATACAATTGTAATAATCTAGCGGCTTTGGTGAGGCAGCGATCAAGTACAATTTTCCCTGGTTTGATGTTATCCAGATCCACCGAAACTACGCCGCTAAATCGCATGGTGGAAAATTTAATTTTCTGGAGCAGGGGGCATATTTTTCTCGAAACCGTGCACCACCTGAATCCATCAGGCCATGAAATGGCTACCTGTGAAAACACCGAGGTAGGCCGATGTGCTCCAGTAGAAGGAGTAATAAATAGCGAACAATTACCGGATCCTGCCAATTTGTCAGCCCAGCAACAGCAGCTATTCGATGAAAATGTAGACAATTGGGCAGCAGGAAATAAAGTAGTCAAGTATTAAAGAACGGTTGACAATTATAATAAATGGCTGATAGCAATTACTTACCGGAAGAATTTCACAAGTTTCGATCTGATTGCTCAGTTTTCCGATTGCCGATCTTAGTCCAGTGCTGGTTGATTTATCCGAATCTTGAAGCAAATGCTGAAACGGAAGTTCGTTGAAGTGTAGAAGGCAAACGAACCAATGCAATGGTCTTTTTAAAAGCAATTAATATCATGTGGCCCAGTGTTTCTTGACTCACCCTCAGTGCATATACCAATTGATGCATCCAGTGATATATTTTTATCGTTAAAAAAATCATTTAATTTGGTTGTTTTGTATTCAGCCGTTTCATGTTCCAGTCTTACGTAACCAATCAATTGAGAACTTAGTTCTCTCAAAATAACAAGATGCGGTTCTTTTACCATCCTAGTTGATACTCTCCAACAATTTTATCTCTCGTTATAGTATCATCTTTTCTACCATCGCATGAAAATGATAACAAATTGGTATCGTCTAACCGTTTGCGAAACACTTCTCGTCTGCATTTGTCTTTTTCTCTGCAAACACTCGATTTATCCATGATGAGAAGTTCGCCATGCCGAGCATTCATTTCGAAATCTTGGAAAAGTGCGGTTTCCAAATCTGTCACACGTCAAGGAAAAATTAAAACAATCGTATCTTTCTGTGTATTGTAAACCACCATTGCTTCTATTCATATCTTTTTCAACCGATGACGGTAAGTATATTGAATCATCGGAATGCATTGTTGGCATTGATAACATAACCGTTGCTTCTAGCTCTTCGTTGTCCATCAGAAATACATCGGCTGTTAGTCTTCTCTGATTATGTTGATGGTGCATAAACTCTTTGTGGCGTTCTGGAACCAATCCGCTTATACATACAGATGTCTTCAAATCGCAATAACATTTTCCAATGTAAACAATTTTTTCAGAGATTTTACAAACTCTGGAATTCTTTGCTTGCCTTCGGCTTTATATTTGTTGAGCAATCTATTCAATTTAAACAATTTACTATTTTTAGGCGTTATTTCCATACCAAGTTTTTCCCAAATTCCAATCAACTTATTTGATAGTTGAGTAGTGAATGATTTATAGGAAATCATTTTTTGATCCTTTTAACACGTTCGTTCAAGTAAAAAGTAAAAATAATATCTCAAGATATCCAGCTGGACTGGTAAGTTAAGATCAGTTAAATCAGAACGCTTGGGTACATGAGTCACTGTGTTTTCGAAAGTTGTTGATGTTGTTGGTGCTTCATCTTGCGGTGTAGAGGATGGTGGATTCATTTCGCTGAAAAAATAAACAAACAATACTTAAAACCAAAGACCATAATCAAGAATTTAAAGATTTTTTTAGTTGGCACAGCACAACAAAAGATATCATAAAATATATTAAATATATATTTTAAACGTGTTAGAATACTTAAAAAAACTTTTTAAAATGGTTTTTAACTTTATTTTAAATTGTCTTCTTTAAATTTTTTTTCTTTATTATTTTTTTTTTTTTTTCATTTCACTTCTTTACATTTATGTTGAGTCTTTTGATATACTGAAAAAATCTCAACAACACAATATAACTACATTGAGTTTTCCAAATACTTTTTTGCCTAAATGTAGGGGTGGGTCAAAGTGAGATTTTTCAAAATTTGGCATTTGAGTCAAAATAAGGAACATCAGAATTCATTTTAGAGGTATGATTCCTTGGGCAAAGTTTCTTATTTTGATCCACACAATATGATTTTTGTTGTCACTTGGGCGATTTTTTTGCATCCCTACAAATCCACCCGCCCTAATGCTTAAATATAGTGAATTTAAAAGGAAATTTTCTTGAAGCACTCGCACTACGCTACAAAAATAAACAGATAAGAAGTAATGCAACTTTTTTGATAGATACTATCATGTCCATTAAGTGTCTGTTTTTGAAATTTGCTAGCAACTCTAAATTTGTACATTCATGAACATATGCTACTAACTTAGTTGAATATTCACCAATCTTTAGTTTCTCAGAAACCCATTTTGCAAACAAATATACTCTTCGTAGGTCATTGAGACTAGACCTAGATAAAAAACCAAGTTTGGACATGTGTTTCTTCTGACAGTTGGGATCTGGTGCATAGGCTGGCATGTCTTGCTATTACTGGCTGCTTGAGTTTGCCTGCTCCAGCCAGTCTGAAGACGATGCTGGGTATAATACTCCTTGACATCTTTATCAAGCGTGTGTCTAAGGAATCCGCTCTGTTTTGTCAAGATTATTTAAAGCACATTCTTAAAATATTCCTTACATAGAGGTTTATGAAAAGCTATTAAACATTTTTGTGAGCCAATTACGTACAGAGTTTCAATTGTATGTACATACAGGGTGGCAGCCGGGAAGGCGGTGTTTTGCCGCCATTTTGGCAAAACATTAATATTAATATTTATTATTGAAATTTATTATTGAAATATAATCAGAAAACCAAAGTATTTTAATAGTTAAAACATTCTATCAAAATCAATCATGGATTTTCATGAAAGAATCGTAATGAGTGTCGAGGCGCATTTTCATTTGAATGATTATGTGAATAAACAGAATAGCCGGTTCTGGGCAATGGAAAACTCTCAAATTATTCATCAGTCAGCCTTGCATCCATTAAAAGTGACAGTCTGGTGTGCAATTTGGTCAAGAAGAATCATTGGACTTTACTTCCTTGAAACTTAAGACGGCTTAACGGTAACTGTCAATGGGGAGCGATATCATGATATGATTGAAAACTTTTTAACGCCACAACTGCATGCTTTGGGCTTGACTAACATGTGGTTTCAACAAGACGGTGCCACATCGCACACTGCCAGGATTACAATGAAATTACTGCGAGACCTCTTTCTACAAGAAATTATTTCAAGGAATGGTAATGTTGATTAGCCTCCACGGTCGCCTGATTTGACTGCTCCGGACTTTTTTTGTGGGGATATCTGAAAAGCAAGGTTTATACAAACAAACCAGAAACGCTGGAGCAACTCAGACCAAATATTCGTGATAAAATTAATAAAATACCGCGTGATATGTATGAGAATGTAATGAAAAATGTGCTCAAAAGAGCTCGCATTTGTGAGGCTAACAGAGGCGGGCATTTATTTGACAAAATTGCCGATATTAAATAAAACATTTATCAATATAAGATCCATTCTCTTTCATATAATCAAAAATTATAAACAAACATAGTAGTATACCTTCTCGGCAGATACCCTGCATTAGTTTCCTGGTTCAGTTTATCTGAAAATTTTATAATTAAATTTTAGAAAAGTTTGTTTACAAATTTGACCCAAAATGATAAACATTTTTCACATTTTTGAAATAAAATTTTTTAAACCAAATATTTGCTATTTGGATCGATTATTTTTCGCCATTTTTGGAGCCCTTACGGAATTTTAATTCACACCATTAATAGAGTTCTGCAGAAATCGAAACCAATAATAACCTGAATGTACAATGTCTTGGCTAAATGGTGGATGCATCAAAACTTCCAAGCCAAACTCTCTCAGTTGCTGTTGTTATCAAATATGTGTGTGGTCTGGCGTTGTCTTGAAGAAGCACAACACCTTTTTTACGGCCGTTTTAATTCAATTCCTTTCCGATCCCACCATTAACTTTCCTGATTTCAATTCTGGCTTTGCCACCGCTTACGAAGCTTTTCGCTGCTTCGTACATGATCTTTTTCGCACATTATAGTCGTACAACTTCTCATCGCCCGTAATCATTTGGACCTATTAAATAAGCTATAATGTTGTCTGTTACAATTAATTACCAAAAATATTACATACTAGAGCTATCTACGGACAATTTGTAACCGAAGTTTTTCGAACACCCAATATTTGTGACTTAAGATTATTTAAAAAAATTAATATTTTTTCTATGTCAAGAAATTCACAATGTTGAATAGTGCAACCTTAGACTAAATTCCCAATCCTACAAGTAACAGTAGGGTCCAAGATTGGGCGCCGAACAGATAATGCGGTACGTATCTAAAACTTCGAGAGGATCTACGAGTATATGACTAGTATACATACTAAAGGAGATTAGGCTCTGTTTTTCGGGACGTCGCAATCTTAATTTATACCGATGGATTTCACGCGATCTTGGCGGCCCGTTTACTTTGAGACTGCCTAATGACCAGCCACTAGGTGTATTCGGAAACCAGATCTCAAACCTTCGGATATTGATACGACATCGTAGGTCCCGAGTCGTAAAGGTATTCAAGGGAATGATTTTGCTGAAGAATGCGGAACTAGGAGATCATCTGTGAGCGTAACTATGACACATTATCAAAACTGATGACTTAATGAACGTTGAGCACAGTGCAACGCAGGATATCCAGTATGCTCTGGTCTTCTTTGTCAGCGGAAAGGACCAGGACTCTCCTGACAGTTGGGGGGAACTCAATTACTTTTCTTATGTGTATGATTACTTGGCACTGTTTGATTGAAAGTATTGCTGAGTATATGTGTCACCCATGTTATGGCTACTGTAAGAGCTGTCAGGATAAGGAGGAATAGGAATCGACATAACACTTTCTTTGTGACTATTCCGTTCTATGTTGGGTTGGCTATCATGAGTGTATCACAATGAGCCTCCGAGGATACTCCCAAGACGTGGGCGAACCATAAAACCAAACATTACCTGGGACCTAGTATTCACAAAAAAGAAGAAAGCTCGTTCCTCTTGTTCCCTGTTATTGTATCTGCTACAATTTGCGTGGAAGAAAAATCCAATTCGAGCTGTACACTCACTAGCACCCAATATATTACTGCCAGCAACCTTGAGTTAAAAAACCTATTATGCACCATAAGTTGCATAGTGCGTTTCTTCTCCAAAAAAGGCCATATAACTTAAACACTTTATAAGTTCCCAGATTATGCCATCTTTACCTGCTAGTCTCTATGCGATAGATATCCAAACTCAAGTAATGTTCTACAGATGGTCAAGACTTGACTGCTTACTTTTACATTATTTGACCAATAGAAATGTGTTAGTTAACGAGTTCAAAGAGAGAAGCGCCGTGAATTAGTAAAGCCTAGTAAGTATAAGGTATCAAGAGCAGACACCATCACTCAGTTAACAACTAAGTAGAGTACGATGAATACTAAAACGTTAACTTTAATTTTCTTATTAAATTCTTTTAAATTTAAACCCTAAATAAAAAATTATTGTATTGATTCAATAGAAATCAATTTTTTTATATCAAAAAAGGCTAAACATACAAGACAATTATTTGATTTTTTCCTCGAAATTTTTAAGCCGTTGTTTTATTTCTTAGACCTTTTTTATCTGTCATTTCAATTCCGCATTTACCCCTAGAGAATATTTATATTACTCTTTTCCTTAAGTACGAAGGCAAATAAGACCAATTTTTCCATTCAACACTTTTTTTGTCATTTTAACTTATTTAAGATGTAAAATATTTGAAGGATATTTGTTATATCAATATGACTAACTGCGTGTGATTGTGATGAATGTGTGATTTCTGTTTCTTCAAGGCTTATCATAAGAGTGTGTTCATATGGTTATATGAGTGAGTAGGTATGTATACACATAAGTAAATATAGTATATCTTTGCGTGTTTTAAAGACATACTTTCATTTGACGTATTGCAGTTAAAAATAAATAAAATACTAACAAAGAAAACTATAAGATGAGTAAAAGCAAGAAAAATGTTATAATAACAGCGAAAATATGGAACCTATCATAACGGAGCAATAACAAGCACTTATTGACACATTTATCTTCATTATTCAGCCAGTCATTTCAAGATGCATGTAAAAATACAGTGTATAACAAATAAAAAAAACGTTTATTTCTTTTTATTATTATTAAATCCATACTCTATTTTAGGAGCTTAAGGTTTCTACAAAATTTTTTCAGTCATCTCTGTTGGGCGCCAATAATCTTAATTCGCCGAACGAAACGGAAACCGGTAATCTCTAAGGAGAGTTTTTGACTTTGCACAACGATGTACACTGTGCGGGTTCCAGATCAAAGCAATAAGGGGAGAGTCGCAGAGTGTACCCAATATAGCCATATTTTCCCCTTCTTACCGCAACTTTAATAGGTAGGGTAGGGCTTATTAGTTAAAATTCAAGATCACCAGAATTGGAGAATATTTTAAATGCAACGAGTTATGAACCTTTGCAGTTAAATTTTCATTTCCCGGGTTACTTACCATGTCAATTAAAAATTCGGCATTTTGTTACAGCGCTTATATTATTTGCACGCCGTGCATTCCAGAGCTTCTCTTTTAACGTCTATCGACTTCAATTTTTGTTGTACCTGCTGTTTGCAAACATTATGACATTGGTGTTTAAATGGATCGCAATTACTTCGCAATTACTTCTTGAGTTTGACAGCAATCTTTATAGCTACAGCTATAGCTGAGCAATTTTTGTCTTCCGTGACGAAATCATGTGCAAAAGCCATATATCGCCCATTAAAATTGGTGCGACATATTCGGGATGAGTTTCTGTGAATAATCGATATGCTTTTTTAATGGTTTGTTGGTATAAATTCGAATATTTTTGTTTAAGAAGTAAGTGGGAATACACGAGAGATATTTATCCCCCGAAATACTATATAAGTTATTAAAAACATAAACTTTTGTTTACCTGATTCTAAATCATGAGCCCATTTTAACCAGATGCTATGTATAGACTCTGTTCTTAGACCTTCAAAAAACAATTTAAAAATTTTAATAAAATTATTTTCAAAACTTTGTCGTGTCATCTTATCACCGCATATCAGCCAACAATCCTTATGGCGATACAATATGTGTAAGACCGAGGCCAACAAAACCCTCATAGGAACACATACATAATGCAACATTAATTTTATTCCATCAAAGGATTCATCCTTCCTCCCGAAATCTGTTCATTGTCATCTGCCAGGTATTGAATAGACATCTGGGACGACGGCTTTTCCAAGGATTCCATACCTAAGCTGTACCTGATATGCTGTATTTTGGCCTGCGCAGTTTGTGTCCTTTCTAATTCCCCTATTATTTGCCGTATTATTGGCTCTTCTTTGGTCAGTGACCGAGATTCCGCGCTCGTATTCGGCCATTTGCCCATAAATTAACGATATGTGTGACATGCCCGATAACATTAATTCTAACGAAAGGGAGTGGAGAAGTCATTTAGAGCTACGATAAGTTCCCATGCTTATGAGTAGGATCATCTGCTCATCTCTTGATGGCGTCAAAAGGGTGGTCCTAGGGTGAAATATATTTTAGCATGCTCACGATGTTGGCTCTTAGTGGTGTCAGTGTAATTGGTTATGCTAATGACCTCGTTATAACGCTCCGTTGGAAATAATAGAGTACATTTTGTGATATAATGAGGACGGCCCTGGACCAGGCTTAAAATTGGCTCCCTCAGGAAAGGCTTCCTCAAAAAAGATTGATGTGCCTTTTACAAGGAGATATAAGTTATCATGTGACTGTATTTATTTTTTTTTTTTTTTTTTGTGGGTAACACCATCAACTATTCCAAAGAGGTTAAGTATATAAGTGCCATTGTGGATAGGGACTCACATATTAGTGGCGTCCAGAATAAGACTAAAAGGCCATCTGGAGAAGACTCTCTGTTTATGTTAAGACATGGGTCTTTCGCCGAGAATGACTCTATATACTGCTATTATTTGGCCCATTATCACTTATGCGGCGATAGCTTGGTGGAGAAAAGTTGAGCAAGCTACGACCATGAATAAATTAGGAATGGTACAATTATTCTCCTGCCTCCGTATAACTAGGGCAATGAGAATGTGTGCAACAGCGGCCTAGGAGACCTTGGCTGATTTTACACTGCTTCACATCTATGTGATAAATTTGGCGGCAAAGTTGTTCGGCAGAGGATTTCGAAATGCGTCGGGAAGTCTATCCTTTCTAAGCAAGATGGTCGGAGTACCATCTTTGGTCCTGGTTATTATACCTTTGAAACTGTGCTTTGGCAAGAGATTCCAAGTTAAATTCCTGAAGCAGAATTGGTGGTCTAATGAAGCCTTAGTTTGGGGTGAGTGGGCTCAAAGTTAAGATCGTTAACATCTCTGAGAGCCCAGCTGCTTTAAGGGCACTTGGCTTGAATTATATGCTATCTAGACTGATCCAATACTACTACGATACGTTGAAAAGTCTTTTGCTTTGAAATAAGATTCAGTTGTTTTGAATACCTTGACACTGTGGGATAGAGGTTAGTAAAACAGCGGATGCATTGGCTAGAAAAACGTCTGTGACATCCTATATTGGTCTGGAACTTTACTGAGCAACATCACTTACTACCGTCCTCAATCTAAAAAGGGATTGGGAAATTACCAGATGCTTGGAAGACTGGGGGATGGCGGTCACCGATGTGGATGTTCGTAGACTGTGCTGACAGGCATCAAAACAGCGGATTACATATTGTGTGAATTTAGGGCTCTTGACATCAGAGGAGACATCAGGTCTCATTGGGAGACATATCTACTATATATTAGGGTTTCAGGTCTGCTGGCATTAATTAATTTTACACTTGTTTTGCTTCCAACTGTATTCAAAGAAATTCCCATATGGTGAAAAACATTTATATATTTTTATACTTACAATCAAACAATTTATCAAAGGCGAAAACAGTCAGCAGTGGCAGTGAATGGGTTAGCAAAGGTTATTGTTTATTTGCGAATATAAGCAAATTTATGCGTTTTTTATTATCTGGAAATAAATAATGTTTAAAAAATGTGATTTAAGGTGGGTAAATATATAACAAAATATGTTGCAGTATTTTTAAATGTTATTTAATGTTTTACAAACATTATCTGTTCAGATCATCGTAATAAAACAGAAAATAATTCTGAATAAGTAATAAAAGAAATATTTCTGTAATTTTAGTAATTTTTACAAATTGTGCTCTCTTTATAAAGGGTCCGCCATCTAACGGTTTTTTTCAACTAGTGCTTATTTCGTGAATGGTAACACTTAGCTCATGTCTGATTTGACAGATAATTAGTTTTATCCTTCCGCTGAACGAATATGGTTGTATATACGCTTCGCTAAGTGGGCATGTGATCGGCTTACAGAAGATGCCGATTTTGCCAAAAAAAATCATCTTTTCAGATGAAGCTCATTTTGATCTTGGCGGGTATGTAAACAAGCAGAATTGTCGCATTTGGGGCATAGAAAATCCGTACGCATACATTGAAAAGCCGATACACCCAAGACGAGTCACTGTTTGGCCGTTACAATCAATGGCGATCGTTATTGGGCCATGTTGAACGAATTTTTGTTCACAAAAATTGAAGAGGACGATATTAGCAACATTTGGTTTCAACAGGACGGCGATACGTGCCACACAGCCAAAGTTACACTCGATGTTTTGCGCCCTGTTTTTGAAGATCGCATTATCAGCCACAGATCTGATGTCGTTTGGCTACCTCGGAGTTGCGATTTGACATTGTTGGACTATTATTTGTAAGGTGCGGTCAAAGATAAGTGTTACGCCAACAAGCCAGAGGCAATTGACGCTTTAAGGGACTATATTCGTGAAGCCATTGGTGAAATACAGCTGCACACAATCGATAATGTGCTTAAACATTGGACCGATGGTGGAGGCTACTGCATGGCCAGCCGAGGCAGCCATTTGAATGAAATTATTTTCCATTATTAACCGGGAGAATTGTACTTTCAAATAAAAAAAGAAAGTTGAGAAAATAAAAAAAAAATTCTTGGCGGACTCTCTACATATTGGCTCTTATGTGTTCAATATGTTGTTTATATTTTTAAATGCCAACACTTTAAAACTTTAAAACTGTTGATTGAACTAATGAACTGAAAGTTCCTTTACGGATTTATTCAAGTGATATTTCCACTTCTAAAGTAACAAGAAATGCAACAAAAAATAAGTTGAAAAGAATGTTTACTGCAATATTCGTAAACACATACATATCGCACTTGATCAACAAGAGAGTATTAACTCAAAATTTTAAAATTTTCAGTAGAGGTGAAAAACTGTACATCATAGTAAGCAAAAAAATAGTACCTTTTCTATGAAAATATGCGATACATTTTTATTTCCACTTTTGTATTAACACAAAACCGTAATTTTTTGGTGATACAAAGGTAGTCACTACACTATGACGAAATTGATCTCATGAAAGATTAATCGAAATACGTTGAAATTGAAGAGTAGATAGATATTGATATTATTACTTGATTTCTTGCAAACAGTGAAATTTTAAAATTTTGACCCTCTTGTTGATCAAGTACGATATGTATATGTTACGTTTTGCTAAAATGGAAAACAGATATTTTTTATACTTTTGTATCATATAAAATTTCATCAAATTTATTAGCAAACTATTTTACAATATATTACTCATATTCAATAATTTTATTTATTAACGTCATAAGCTACAAACATGTGTAAAGAGGGCAAACTGACAAACAGTCAAAGACGACATCGCCTGTCACGAACATCATATACAGCATTTTATTGAGGTTTTATTTTTTATTTTTCTACATATTTTTATAATTTTTCTTTCTCTTTTTAAAATATAATATTTTATTTATACGAGTACATGCAGACAATTTAATTTTTTATTTCAAAATTATCTTTTAATATGAGTGACAGTTTGAAACAACATTTGTTCGGCATCATTTTTCTTTTGACAATTTTTAGTGTGACTGGAATTTATATCTTTATTAAAAAAAAAAGGAAAAAAAAACGTTTTAAAATAAATAAAGATTGTACTCGTATTTGGCTTTACATTTTTAATAATCTATATTGTATATACAAAAATGTTATATTAAATTTTAGCAAAAGATAAATATTATGGCAATAAAAAATCAAAGAACAAATTAAATTGTTGCCCCCGATAAATAATTAAACTAACGCTGTTTTAAATGCGGACATTTTAAAAGAAATCGTTAGCCAGACATAAGAACAGTTAAAATCATTATTTTTTAAAAATTTTTAAAATATATAAAAATGAATTGTAGTTTGTTCAGATGATGATTGATGCAGTGCACATATTGTAATTTCTGCAGCAAATATAAATGGCATTACAGAAGTGGGCATGATACCTTTAATTGATTTTTGTATATCTTGAGAAGTGAAAGTTTTTGAATTTGTTAAAAATGACTTCGTAGTTCATGCAAATCATCAGCTAATCAAATAAGTGGACATGGTACGTACCACCCATGCAAATAAATATTGATTTTTGAGCATCTTGCGAAGAAGTTTCTTCATTTAGTCTAAATAATTTGGCAGTCAAATCGAATCGTCAGCGTTAAAGTGGGCGAACTTGAATAAGTGAGCGTCTTACATAAAAGGTCTTACATAATAAGATATCGCTGTTTTTAGTTAAAGCTTGAACTGGCTCCTTCGCATGTCTGCGATAAGGTTGAAAATGGCAGGGGCATGGTCGGATAGGGTCTACGGGCATGTGGCCATCTTTAGGTATTTAGATACGATCCCAGATGGGATAGATTACTGCACACCCAAACCCTTCCTGGATAGAATGTTTTCCGTGAGTATCTCACCAGAGCCGGTAATTGAACCCGGTTCTGTTGAGTTATAGAGGGATGATGTACGGGGTGAGGGAATCCTTTAAACTGCCAGACCACTGCAGTGTCTTACAGGCGGAAATCTCAGCGATAAAGAGGGCAGCGGACTGGTTGATGTACTATGGAGTATATGACGGTGATATCCGAATCTGTACGGACAGTCAGGCTGCAATCAGGGCGCTCCGGTATCTACTCGACATCGCAACTTGTGTGTGAATGCCGGCCATCTCTGAACGTGATGGCGAGACATTTAGACCTAGAGATTATCTGGCTAATGGGTCACTCGGACACCTGGAGGAACCGTGTGGCAGACGGACTTGCGAGGGTGCTCTCTACTCAGAAATGAGGAGATTGACCACTCAGTTGGCATGCCACTCTCCTCTTGCATACTTACACACCGGACAGCTACGGTGAGATGATGAACCCACGTGCTCTATATCGAGGCAATATGATCGGGCTCACTCAGAGTCTTTTATAGGGATGCCGCGACTTAGGCTGCGAACTCTTGTGGCTGTGATTACTGGGCACTGGGTGGCTGGTGCGCACGCTAGGAGATTGGGTCTTTCGTTCAATGACTACTGTAGGGCTTGTCAGGATGAGGAAGAGGAGGAGACTGTCGAGTACTTCCTGTGCCAGTGCCCGAATCTTTCGGACATTAGGACTGCTTTCCTTGGCAGAGCAATCAGGATGATCTGATTGATAATTTAACCATTGCAAACAGTGTTAACATTTCGGTGCTTTTCTGTTTGCAATTGTAAAATTTTTTTATTTTCTTCAAACCGTTTTTCTCATTTTAATAAAAATAATTTTTGATTATTTGACATTTGTAAATTCAGCAGTGTTGTCGAATTAAAACACGTACGTCATATACGATTAGCATTTGTGATTAAGAGAGCGAAACAAGTAATTTTTTTATCGTGGAAACATGCTATTAAATTGATAACTGTGTGTTGTAAGCTTCGAAATATTTATTATTAAATAAATATTAATTATTTGCATAAGCTTAGTGATTTTAATAAAACAAAATAATTTTTTTTTCCAAATATATCAATATTTTATACCTAAACTCAGCGGTTTAATTGATTTCAAAAATTGCGCAATCCTAACCACAGTCCAGTGCCTTTACTGTTTTTTTTTTTTTTTTTTTTTTTTTTTTTTTTTTTTTTTTTTTTTTTTTGTATAACGATGAATTCTCAGAAGTAAAAGACTTCATTAATACGGTATTTACACCTGAACTAACTTTTATTAATTAGAGCGATTATATTATATTTTTTGATATATAGCGATATTTTATTTCAGAACTAGTGGAACTTCTCTAAATCAATGAACTCAACCTGATTTTTTTTTTAAACTAAAGTTGAATGCCGGCTCCAAGCGGTACATTCATTATAGCATCACAGCATAAATACTCCATAACCAATCGCTTCCTCTTGTTATGAGGTTATGCTGCTGTTGAAAATTATCAGATGGTTTGGCCTGAAATTTAACCAGGTTAATAGACGGGGGTCATACGTCGCATGTTTAGTACAGAAAGTATATTTTTAGTACAAAAACAGACTTTAATCACTAAATCTGCTAGATTTCAATTAAACTTGAAAAAATATCTTGTCAAAGTAGATTTTGTTTTGTTTGGAAAATCTTGCTAAAATCTATTGGATTTTAATCTTCGTTTAGATGTAAATAACCTATAACAGATTTGCACTGGTATGATTGCACGATTTGCATTTGTTGACAGATCAAAAATAAAATACGACCAATACTAAAACGAAATAAGGTGTGAACATTTTTCATATCCACTTGTCTCTAATGTATTTTCTCATTAAATAAAAATAACAAATATTCTAAAGATTATTTGGTTTTCATAGATTTAGTTTTATAAAACGTTTATTTCATCCTAAAAGAGTTTCTTTTTATTTTAACCCAAAGAAATTTAAAATGTATGTATACACTCTATATTTAGAACTGTTCTACTTTCAGCAAATAACGACTGGCGCTTTTTACCCATTTTTTTCGCAAATTTGTAGCCATTTTATCCTATTTTGAGCCGTGCTCGGTGCGTTTACCCTTTGAAGGAATGGCCACACTGATTACAATTCTCGTAGTATTGACATTAACCAAGAAAATAACTTGTACAGAAGTGACTTTATAGCTTTTATGTAATAAATGTTGGCAGAATATTTTACAGCGAATTCATTTTCGTAACAATATATTACAACTTTCTTTGTTGTACCTACACTAGCTTAGGTGGTTGAAATATATTGTTACGTTTTAACCTTTTTAAAACGTTTGAGTACGTTTTATACTGTTTGTCTTAATACAACGCTTAATATTCGTTTATACAAAACTTTTATTTCCGCTTTAACACAACTTTATTTGTTGACAGCCAAACGATAACTAAAACTCACGTGTAGGTAAAGCGGCCCATTTATATACCTAATTGCTTACAGCTTAGAAGGTTTCGGAAATATCGACCATCTTCTACTTATATATCCGTTAATTCAAATGTAACATAAAGATGCCTGCCAAATTGATAGGGTGACACAAAATATACAACAGTCCCATAATACAGTGTTGTATTTATACAAATTTTTGGCCTAAATATTGAGTGTATAACTTATAAATGCGGGATTCACAATTGAGGGAGTATCTTTTACACTTAATTTGTGTCTTTATTAACTTTCTGCCAACAACCGGTGTGCTCCGTTACCCATATCTTAAATAATGTCTTAACTTTTATCTCAGATATCATTTAATATCTTTTTTTAATATTTTATCCTCTTCCGCTTCAACTCCAAACATTTAGCTGTATACAGTCTTCAAACAAACACACGTTTGTTTTTATATAAATAGTATATGTATATATTTAGCTTTTAGTCTGTGTGCTTCTTTTAATACCCTCTTATTCAATCTTTCCCGATTTTAGGCTGATGTGGATAGATCTCGAAGCTTTAATTGTTGTGCTACGTAAAAAAATTTTACATATTTAGTATGCATGGCCTAGGCCCTAGTCGCTGACTGATGATGTGTACTGTCCACGACGTTATTTGAACCAAATCTAGAAACTTCTACTCTTACTCCTATTAAGATGTTTAAAATTTTATGTTTACTATGTATGTGTGGTACCACGCCCACTTGTCCAACTCCGCCTTCCCTTTGTCTGATGATTTTTATTGACTATGATACTGTTTTGACTAAAATTTAGAGTCTTTTACTGCTACCATTTTTAAGATATAGACAAATGAATATTTACTTTCTATCGGCGTGGCCACGTTCAGTTGGAATTATTGTCATTTATATAGTCTATAGTTCCTTCAAGCTATACAGAGAGATACTGTAAAAAATTGAAGAAAATAAGTTTTGCTGTTTAGCTGTCTATAGACTTCACACAAATATACAAATGTATGCACATTCATTTTTTATATTAAATGATGTAACAAAGTAACGTTGGCGGAAATTTTGCTTTACTTATTTATGTCAATTGGTCACCGAAAATTATTCTCAATATTTTATATCGATTTCAACATACGAGATGGATGGATATGATGACCTAAAACAAAAGTCAATCAATTTCCTAATTATAAACTATATTAATCTTAAATTCGATTGCATGAATACAATTTTTTTTAAATTTTTTTAAAATTAAAATCAGTACTCAGAAGAGGATGATCCCCTACTCATACAGTGTTTTGTGATGGTACTAAGAAAACAGTTGTGGGAAGGTGGAAAGAGGGAGTAGTGTTTATAGACGTTAGATTTAAGTGTAATAGGGTAGACTTTCACGAGAAGATTGTTCAACAAACTAACAATGTGACTAAAGTACATATAAATTCTCAATATAATGCATTGTGCGATTGGCAATCAATTACAAAGATATTCGTTTTATAAATTCCTTTATTTCGGCAGAACACATTCCGTTAAAGTACCAATAAAACAATGAAAAACACGTCACCTTCCGACGTTGCACTAACGAATCCATAGAATTGGCTACCGTTCCGTCATTAATTAGCACCTTCATGGTTGAGAAACTCCAAAATAAACTTTGAAACACCGACACATACCTGAGAGTTGTACTCCATTTTAGGTCTTTATATTTCGAAAGCTGGCAACACTAATGTCAATAGCTAAGAACTGGCAATACCATAATAAAGTTTGACACTTCTTAGCATAAACATACTCACAACGTATTGATATACAAGTGCTATTTGTTTTGTTTACAGTGAGTTAAGAAAGTGAATTTAGCAAAAAAAAAATTGAATTTTCAAGAGAAGGTTTTCGTTGGATTATTTTCCACAACTTTGGATGTGAACTCAGTTCTTTGTTTGGTGATAAATCACCATCAAAAACTACAGTATATCGCTGGTATAGTGAATAATGAATATGATTGAAAAATTCGACCGTAGTGCTTCAAGAGACGTGTATAATTCGTCACATGTGACGAATCATGAACATATGTGTATAAGCCGAAATCAAAACAGCAATATACTATGTAGGTATTCCAAGACGACCTAAATCAAACAAAAAATTGTTCGTGCAAAAAGCACAGCAAAGCTAATGGCCGCCTATTTTTTCGGCCGAATGGGTCATGTGACCACTGTTCTGCTTGAGCAACGTAGGACGGTCAATTCTGATTGGTACACGACCATTTATTTGCCGAAAGCCTTCGAAGAAATTCGTAAAACCAACCCGGAAAAACGAATCATTAGCAACCATGACAATGTGAGCTCTCACACAGGTGAATTGATATCTCGTCCTCCGTACAGTCCTTATATGGCACCTAATGACTTCTTCTTGTTCCCGAAAATTAAAGGTAAACTGCGTGATTAACGATTTACTAGAGCCAAAGAAGTAGTTGAAGCGTTCTTAAACCATGTTTTGGAAGTGGCTCAAGAGGAATGAATAAACTGCTTTCAGAAATAGTTTAAGGGAATTAAAAAGTGTATTGATCATCAAGGGGAATATTTTTTGTAACAATAAAGCCATTTTAATTTAAAAATATTTGTTATTATTTGCTACTCCATAAATATAAATAATACCCCTCGTATATATGGGATGGGGTGAAGCATTTCTTACTCCGTCTTAAGAAACTGAAGCACTTTAATGCTTCTTTCAGCACTCGAAATATGTGATCGTTCCAACGAACATCACAAATTATTCTCATGCCCATGATCACAGATAACAACACACCGCCTCGTTTGTGTGTAAGGAAACAACATTGTGTATTGCGCTCATGTTGCTGTAATCCCCGAAAGAGTAAATGGAAATAGAATTGAGAAGAAGAAAGTCATTAACAAAGATTATAAAAAAGTGGTACCCCTTAATTTATCGTGAATTCATCGGATGAGATCCAATTTATAACCACTCTTATAGTGCGATTCCTGACAAAAGCAATAAGTTTGGACATAAGGAAATATCCAGGCCCACAACATTATTTTCACCAAATTCATGAATGAACCTATTTCACCGATATCTGTCAGCGTCGATAAATTTAATAAAAAAGGGCAAAGTATTTGGTACTTCCCTAGAGATCTACAGTAATAAGCACTGAATCTACAAGCAACATCAACTCTATTTTGCTTCAAGTTTACTTCATATAATTTTTTATGTCATTTAATATCTATTAATTATTTCAAAAATATTTTAAATTTAAATTAAAATTCTTTTAGTTTGAAAAGTTTGTTCGTTTACATTTTTCAATAAAAGAAATTGTTTGTTTACAAAACGTATGTTGTGATAAAAGCTAGTTGAACAGATTGGTTATAATAAAATAATCAAATTTGTATCGCAATGTGTGCTATAAATTATTTAATGTAAATTAAGCAAAAATCAAATTATTGTCTTTAAACAAAGGAAGCTTTTAACATTTCCTAACAACTTAATTCAAAACAATTTAGCTATAAAATTACATAATTACAAATTGGATACATATATTATGATAAGAAAATTAAAATATTTATGTTATAAATTTTAATAAACCTCAAGATTTTTGATAATTAATACGTACACAATGACATAAATGTATAGAGACTAGAACTGCCATACATTTGAGGACTTTTTGATACTCTACATCCTACGCCCTTGGTTTTAGTTCTCTCTTTGTCAGCGTTTTTTTTTTTTTAAGCACTGGAAGAAATTTGCTTTTAGTCGTCACTGAACCAGCGACGAATTAACATGTGGAGTGGCGACTTGTGGATTTTTTTTATTTTCCAATAGATGAACTGATTAAAGTTATTAACAATATGCAACGAATATATTATGATCATTAATGCATTTGGTAATCCCCAATGCATTTAAAATTGTACACAAAACATTTAAATTTTTATATTTTGAATTTAAAATAAATTCTTAGAGAATTTAATACTACTTTTAACCCTTTCAAAATTTCTTACAGTGCATTTCTTATTTTCTCACCAACACAAATACATTTTTAATTTTACACAGCATTGCTCTACAATGACAGACAATTTATAGATTAATTTTAACAAAATTTGTTACAATAATAGATAAGGCAAACGAGTTTACAAAATATTTTTTTATTTGAATTCACAGAATATATAAGGCATACACATGAGGTGCCTTTTTGATAATGGAATTTATTTAAGCGCCGGTTAATTATTAAATTATTTACTTATACTAATAATATTTATGTCCAATAAAAAAAAAAAAAACTATAACAAGTTGTGTGTCAACCTAGATGTCTATTTAAACACTCTAAACAGCAAATAGGTTGAGTAAACGGATAATAAAAGTTGAGATTCTGAATCTACTAAAACGTGAAAAGCACTACTGAAAGAATTCTTTTTTAAAACTTCACTAGTCGCACTATATTTTTGAGAAGAACACCCAGTACTGTTTTTACACGGTATTTTTTACAGGGTTTTGATATATGTATACCGGTCTAGAAAACAAATCTGATTCCTCTTTTACACGATTTTATTTGATTTAGCACGGTTTGAAAATACTATTTAATTAAAATTTCACATTTCAAATTTTGCTTATAAATTTTTGATCTTTAATTTGTTTTGTTATGTACCTTTTGTTCATTTAATTTCTTGCACGAGCATTCAATTTTTATACTGCGATAATTTTATATTGTTACTTTGAGATTTAAATTGCCCTTTTGTTTTTATGAAAGAAACCAAATTCACGTACGAACTTTATTTGGTGTTTTAAAAACTCGCACTTAACTGTTTTGTTTTTTAAAGAATAATTTTGTTTTAATTATATGGAACCAATCCCCTTATTTTCTATGTAGTTCATGTTTTTTACACGTTTTTTTCTGGAACGTATCTACTGTGTAAAAACAGAATTGGCTGTAATTTCTTTCTTCTTACAAAAAATTAACTCTTCAGTGCATCCGTCTTTTTACTCATTTTGTGTGCATTGTTAGTCGAAAAGACTAATATGTAATGCAAAAAATGGAAACAAATTTTTTTAGCATGGATAACCACTATATTTTTTTGATGCGCTATGGTCGCCTAACTTCAAAAATCATCAGCATATCAGATTCTATGGATAAGTTTTTTTAGAATTTTTTTTCTAAAATGTTAAATTTTTGAAGAGGCTGAATTATTTTTAAGTTATCATAAGATGTATGAAGATCTTATGATAACTTAAAAATAATTCACTCGATTTCGTTAAGCCGTATGTTAAAAAATTACAAATTATTGCAGCTTAAATCATTTTTAATATAACCCGTATTTTTTGGAGTTATTGAGAAACAAATCATAAAAAAAATGTTTGTTTTTTTTTTAATTTAATATTTTTATTTTTAAGAATTTACAAAAATAGAAAGCAGTAAATATTCGCTATTTATTCATAAATAAACCATAATTTACGAATCGATTGGTAAATACTAGAGTTTTCGAATAATTCGAAAAAATTTCAATTTTGAAAAACCGACTTTCGGTTATAAATGTATCAAACAACCGGCTAACCGGCTCTGTTGTTAAAATAAAAATTTTTTCAATTCAAGTTGCATTAGCAAATAAAATTGATAAATTTTTATCCCATGTTGTAGTTTCTAGCAAGTAAGAATGCTAGAACAATGTTCGGCTTTTTAGGGCCTTAATAGACATTTCTTACACGACACCGCAATGTCCTACTATTACATCCAGGGATTAATTTTTACAGCATGTTTTGTAAGAGTTCCTACAGACTACTTGGTATAGACTACTTGGTATAGAATCAAACTTTCCTTGCTGCACAATAGCGTCAACCTCATAAACATATCTAGTTTAGGTTAGGTTAGGTTAGGTTAGGTTAGGTTAAAGGGGCTCCCAGACATGCCTGGCACACTTAGGCCCATAGGGCCTATTGTCACCCACACAAATTTCCTCCGACAGCCCGGTCAGTTATCCGAATAGTTAGCCCTTTCAATAAATTTGCTGATCAACCCTACAGGAGCCTCCAATAGAGTCTTAATACAAACAACGTGCGCCCCGAAAAACCTGTGTCTAAGTTCCGCCAACGCCGGACATTCCAACAACAGATGCTCCGTAGTCTCCACGTCCTCTTCTAAACAGCACCTACATAAAATAGAGTCTTTTTGGCCCAACCTAATGGCATGTCTTCCCACTAAGCAGTGACCTATAAGTGCCCCTATTGCCGCACATATCGGCAAGTTCAGCAGTTTCCTTGTTCTTCTCCCATCCACCCTTGGCCAGAGAGTTCTAGCCTGTCTACAAGTTGGAGCCCGTCTCCACCTCTCATTAAACATACCATCAGCATATTGTCCTATTCGTAGCCGGCAGGTAGAGATCGGTATACCAAATCTCTCCGCCACCAAATTCATCCCGGCCGCAGTATCCCTCCTAGCCAGCTCATCCTCCACACAGTTGCCCAGAACATCACTGTGTCCAGGTACCCAGATGAGATTAATATCAAAGTACTCGGATATCACCTTCAATAATTCGTGGCATTCCCTTACCGTCCGAGACTTAGTATACATAGCCCCATCAGGGATTTAACTGGCTGTCCGTATATATACAGACTTTTCGAATCATTATGGCACTATCCCTCAGTAGTTCAGCGACCTCAAAGATAGCAGCCACTTCAGCCTGAAACACACTGCAATGATCCGGCAGCCTGTAAGACTCATTCACATCAAGATCAGGAGAATGAATACCATAACCTACTCCACCATCCAGCTTTGACCTGTCCCTAAAGAATCGGATGCTACTTATGTCACCCTCCACCCACCTTTTCCAGGTATTCCTATTCGGAACATATGTCCCCAGATTACTCGTTGGTAATAGGCAAGGGATACAGTAGTCCATCCTAACGGTAGCCAAACCCATCCGGTGCAGCAGCTTTACGGATTTCTCCGATAGTCTTACACCACATTCCATTAGTCTAAGCAGAGCCATTGATGCGGTCGATGCGGCCATGATATCAGGTGTCCAGATATTCATAATGGCACTGAGCGCCAGACCTGGCGTCGTCCGCAGTGCTCCCTCAACACCAATTAGCGCCGACCTTTGTACCCTCATAAGGGAATTAAATATATACTTCCTATGTACGGAACTCCACCAAACCACTATACCATAGAAAAGTATCGGTCTGGCTGTAGCCGTACAAATCCACATTGTCATTTTCGGAGAGTCCCCAATGCCTGCCTATTGCCATCTGGCAGCAGTGTAAAGTAACCGACGCTTTCCTCACTCTCTCCTCCACACTGGATCTCCATTACAATTTTCTGTCGAGAGTGATCCCTAAGTACCGGATCTGTTTCTTCAACATCAGTTGCACTCCGTTAACAGACGGGAGTTCGAACTCCGGTATCTTATACCTGCGAGAAAACAATATAAGCTCAGACTTAAGTGGGTTCAAGGACAACCGGCAATTGGAGCCCCATCCTGATATTAACGCAAGCACTTGCGTCAAGTGTGCGCCCATCAGATTAAGATTCTTTCCCGTGATACTGACAGCAATGTCATCATCATAGGCAAAGACCTTACAGCCAGCCTGCTCCAGTTCCAGAAACAGTCCATTCACCGAGGCCTCTCAATCGTGACCCCTGCCCCTTCAGCCCTAACGGTTCTCCCAGTCAGAAGCTTACCAATGAGGTCCGTCACTCAGTCATCAACACCCAAATCACATAACGATCACAAGATCGCGCGAGGTAGCAGGTTATTGAAAGCCCCTCTATGTCCAGAAAGGCCCCAAGAGCATACACTCCCCTACCAAAAGAGCTTTCAATCGTGCTCACTAAAGAATAGAGAGCCGTATCAACCGACTTCCCCTTGGTATAGGCATGCTGAGATTCCGATAGCAAATCCCTCGGGATCTTACTTCTTATACGAATTTCCAACAGTCTCTCCAATGTCTTAAGTGTAAATTATGATAGATTAATCGGTCTAAAATCCTTTGCCCTTACATGCGAACATTTACCCGCCTCCGGGATAAAAACTATTCTGGTCCTTTTTCAAATATCAGGAATGACACCCAGCATGAGACAACCACTGAAAATGACTCCCAGCCAACAACAGATCTAGTGCAAGGCTTCCTATAGTTGAGCTGGGATAATACCATCCAGTCCAGCCACCCTAAAGGGTTCGAAGCATATTTAAGGTGGTTAATAATTTTTAGTGTCGAAGAGGCTTCACTGTTTAGTATTTCAGGACGATAAATATATCTAGACTTGTCCTTTCCATCCATTTTCAAAAGTTTTCACACTTCAGAAGACGTGTGCAGCAACATAAATCCATGCATCCTGTATTCAATTGTGTGTGCTACTACGGTGTCAACCAGGAAGTTTTTTGTTCAGTTATAGGCCACATCATCTGGAGATTTTCAACAGCGGTATCACCTCACAACATTGCTAGCGGCTGATTTTGACTATTTACGTTTGAAAAAAACCGCCGTTCGGAGTTGGCGTTTTTAGGTCTCTTTCAATGAGTCTAGTTGATCATCAATTTCCATATATAAAAAATTAATACTTATTTTCAGAAAATGAGAAAAATTTGTTGTTGCTACCATGGTTTTCACGTTTTTTGTGCGTCGTTTAAGGTTGTCAAGAAAACGAAGAGTGTATTTGCACTAAAAACATATAAAAATCATACATATTAAAATTAACCGGTTATTCGTGTTAAAATAACCAGTTTATTCGGTATTCGAAAAATGAACATTTTAAAAAAACCGTATCTGACAAAACCAAAAAAACTGGTTAAAACCGGTCAAATAATAACTTTCCGATCTCCCTAGTAAATATATATTCCATTTACAATAAAGTGAAAGTACCTAGTTTTGAAAATGAATTTTTTTGTTGCATATGTATGTAATGGGTGTCGTATAAGTAATATTTTTTTCAAACTTCAAAAAATATCACTCATACGCTTAGTGGAGTTTTCAGCAATTATAACATAAAATTAGTGTTATTAGTGTTTTTATCAATTTTTACCAGGATTGGCAACCCACTGGGTAACCGGTTGTTTTTTTTTTACTTAGAGTAGTTCATAGTGTAGTTACAACAAAAATAAGTATAACTTACGTATTGGGAGTACACATTAATTCGGTGATTTTTTCCAAAATAGATAAGGAATTAAAAAATTTATCAAAATAAAAGCGTATGAAATCACTACCTACATATCTTCTCCACCTCTGAGCCAATATTCGAATCCCGTCTCATAAAAACTTCTCGTCTTTTGAAGCGATCCAACTTTGAAACCGGTTTTATGTTTCTTCAAAAGACGTGATTCAGTGACGTGTCAAAAGAGATTATATCCTAAAGAGTAGTGTTCGGAAAATGCGGTGAGTGCTGTATTTGATCGTTTCGAACAATAGACCGTTTTCATGCAAAATAATTACTTAATTATGTATGTCTTTGTATTCTGGCTGTTTTTCTCATAATGCACAGTTCAAACGAAGTAATTGCAGTCTACTTTTGCAGCCAATAGTACACAACGCCGCTTTGTTCTGACAAAATATTTAAAATTTGATTATAAATGTGGGTTTTTAATGAAACCATTGATTAACTTTTTAAATTCATTTATTTATAATATTTATTTTATTATATTATTTATTAATTATAAAGTTACAAACTTATTTACATATTTAATATGTATGTATGTCTGTGTCTACATATTTATTTGTTATTTATTTACTGATAATATAATACATAAGACTTTATTATTGACAAATTATTATAATGAAATTTGTCAGCTAGAGTTTTAGTGAACGTCTGTCTGATTTGAGTGTTGAGTAAGAACTAAAGCTAAGAAAATGTCAGTTCGCTATAATCCAACGAGTCCTATGTTAACAAAGTTGCACTAATCAGTACGTTCGCGTCAGTCACAAAATACAGTGTCGCATTATTTAGTAAGTCCGTCCACTCCTAGTATTACGTCCGTTAATTCCCAATCCCACATAAATACTATAACATCAAAACCCATAAAAAAACCCAGGTTTTTGCCAACTATGATTTTAACTAAATAATATAAGAAAAACTTAGAAATTGTTTTTCAGATTAAGTTTTTTAAAATGAAAACAAGATCGGCTTCATAAGTTTCTTTAATATTTATATGACAATAATTTAACATAATTTCTATAAGTTCACAGTATTGATGATATTCATTAACGAAAACCACTAAAAAAATTAAGGAACAAAAGGTTTTGCTGTGGATATATCAAATTAATGCTCGCCGCAAACACTACTTTTGAATTTCCTACAAAATGACTACGACATTTGATGTTTTTTATAATTCCAATAACTGCAAATCTTCAAATAACAGTTTTTTTTAATTTCATAATTATTAATTCTGAGATGAAAATTTTCATTATTTATATAGATACTGAGTCGCTTAGTAATGTGTGGCTTAATGAGAATCACGTGTAATTTTTTGAGAACATTTCGGTGATATATTGCGTTTTTTAATACTAAGCATGTCATGTGAGTAACTAATGTAACTATTGATCTAAACCATATTTACTATAACGTAAAGACACAAAGCTATCAGCTATAGAAGAGCATCGTTAGTCATTTCGACTAATAGCCTTGCCTAAAACACTCACTTCCATTTCATTCAGAACAGTACCCGTTTGCTCATAGCATCAATTAACAAGAAGTGATACTATACGTACGCACACAGAAATAATACATAATAATAAGAAAAACAAGAGAAATCACAAAAAGTAATATCGTTGTTAGTAGAAACGACTAACGGTGTACTTCTAGGGTTAAAAATCTCTTCTCACAACTTAGTTGTCTAGTGTATGAAAATTGCACTGCCTGCCCAGAAACTTTCCGTTGTGTTTTCTGCATAAAGGCCCAACCATAATATGCGTAAGCTAGCCTAACGAAATTAGCGAAAAGCCTGTCAAATGCATAAAAGAATAACCATTATTGGCTATATTATACTTATGTATACTTAAAGACTTTAAGCATACTGTTGCACATTTTCGCAAATTTTGTAGTTTTTTTTAGTAGTTCGTTTAAAAAAGTACCGAAATTACCAACAGAGTATTTGTTTACAAATAATCATTTCAAAAAAATAAATAAATAAATAAAAATAACAGACACATTTGGTGATTTCTTGAATTTAAGTTTAAAAAATTACGTTTCCTATTAGTTTAAAAACAAACGAATTCTCATCTGCGATTTCCATTTTTATTCAAATTATTTTAATGTTTTTTTTTTTTTTTTTGTAAATTTTATTTTATTGAATAGAAACACTCACACAAAAATGCTTTAAACAGCCATTTCTGTACAAAATGTGCGTTCAGTTTCGCACTCTGGAAATGCAAATGACATTTAACGAAACTTGACGAAAAGTTTCTTAAGTACAATATGGTTTGTCACATATGTTTTATATGAGTTCGTGCTGCCGCTTAAGTTTACCTATGCACATTATGGTTAGACCTTAAGAAAGCAACGATTTGTAATTTTTGTACATCAGTGCGTATAGTCAATATTTTATTACGCATTGGACACAAATATTACTCATACGTAATGTGTGCACATTTTATGATTTTGACTGAATATTCTTTTCAAATTATCAAAAAAAATTTATTTTATTTAATTATTCACTTTGATATCAATACTAAATTTTCTTTGAAATGAACAAGAACTTGTGAGAATTGACAACCGTAAAGGAATATGCAACAACAATACCAACAGCTTGAAATAATGGTATAAATTTCCATAGGTGACAGAAGTTTATTTTGTCTTGCAAGTCTCAGTGTATTAATGAGACCTAACAACCAATATCATCGAGAACCATTAATATTTTATTTGTTAAAGGGGGGACGTAGCAGTTAAAATCCTGCATAGTTCAACATGTAGTCATATCATAAAATGATCGCTTTGTTCAGCTTTGTGTAGTATGATGACGTTACAATGAAATTGTCATACATAACTTCCTTTGTTACCTCTGGTGATGCTGACAAATATCAGACGAATGATCAGGAGAAAACCCAATCTACTGGAAAGAAATGACAATGCTAAGTAAGGATCACTACCACCACCAATGATATTCACCACTACACAAAAACATAATCATTTTCTTAGCTTCAAAATTAACTTGATTAAGAAACTCAAACAAGGCTATAAATGCTTTGTGGAAAGCCATATGCTCCCTAGAGCAGAGGCGTAGAAGAACGGGGTAAAAAACCTGCTAAAAGAACACAAATGTCACTGTATCATAGCATTAACGCATAAAATATGTTAAAATTTTATGATGATATTTGTTTTTAAATTCATGTCCCTTTTTTCCTCATTGATGGCATTTATCGTAACATTTCTATTACAATTCTAAAGTTAGGGAATTATTAGTATAAAGTGTAGTGACATGATTCAGCTAAATTTAAAAATTTAAGCTTTAAGAAGAAGTTGCCGTTAACAAAAATGGTAAAAACTATTTTAAATTTTAAATAATTTTCTTAAAACGATATACTTACAGTTCACATATATTATACTCAGTTTATTATGACGCTTGAATACATTTTCTTAACTCGCAAAACCTTTGTTACCTCACTGAAAGTTGTAATGTGCATGTTTGGGGGTTAACCAGTTGATAGGTTAGCAACTCCGCTTGACAGCTGAGTGTTTTTGGAAACAATAACAACAGTTTTTAAGGTAAAACAACACCAACAAAAACTAAACAAAACACTGATGACAAATAAACAACTATTCTTGAAAATAAAGGGTGGAAAAATTTGTGGTTAGGGAGTAAATTGGCTTAAAAACACATTTCTTTTTCGACAAATTCAGTTTTATTTATACCAATATAAAATAGAAATATCGGAATTAATAATGAAATATGATGTCGGGCAAATGTCCATCTCTAGCACGTTGGCAGACGTCCGCTCTTTTCACAAAATTTTGAACCACATTTTGCAACAAAGCTTCGCTTATCTCCTTTATGCAACGCCGAATATCATCTTTCAGAGTGTCAGTTGTTTGTGATTTGTTCACGTAATCTCGGTCTTTTAAATAAACCCAGAGAAAAAAATCCAGCAGCGTTAAATCACAAGAACGAGCGGCCAATTGACATCGTCAAATCGAGGAGTTACGTAAACGGGAAATTTCTTATGCAATAACTGAATTGTTTGGCTGGCTGTATTGCTTGTGAAGACGTCCTGCGGTAAACAAAGGTCACTGATGTCAACATTAGGCAACATTGGCCACAAAAATTTGGTTATCATGGTTTGGTTTCCTTGCTCATTTTCGAAAAAATAGGGACCGCTGATGCCGCCTATTCATGTAACTTAATGTTGTAATGCTTTTTTTATTTGTAGATCTCGTGAGCTATATGTGCGAAAATAATGTTTGTTTATATAACCGCCTAAATGGTCACTAAAGATATTTTTGTTGAAAAATTCGCTGTTTTCGTTCAGTTTTTAAAACAGTAAATTTTGATAATTAAAATTCTTTGTTCAAGATTGTACTCTTCCATAGTTAAAATTTCCCAATTTTTTTCTAAATAAGTGTATAATTTTGACAGCTCACCATGTATCACATATACAGGCAAAAAGTATTGTTACAGCTTGAGTGGAAAATTTTCTTTGGAAGAACAAGATTAGATAATCGGTTCATGGAAGGGTGTGTCCCTGGTATTAGAACATATATAGGTCAGGATTAATTTGAGAAGAGAAAAAAATAGATTTGATGTTTAAAACAAGCGGGTGATCGGCTAGTGGGAGTTAAAAATAAAAATTTGAAAAAAATAACAAACAGAACTGGTTAACGCTAAAAAAGAAAAAGAACACCTTTCCCTCTTTCCCTGAAGTTAACGGCATGTCCAGTGACATCATTTCCGGACGAAAAGGAGTCCAAAGCCACGGTAATCGCCAACTCTCCCAATAAGTTACCATCGAACAAGTGCAATGTGAAGGAAATGAGATAAGAAAAGTTATGATAATAATTATGAGTTCATTATTTATAAATATTTATTAAAACTATTTTTAGTACAAGTGTCAGCCTTATTACTTTTAGTATTATTGGAAATTGCCTATTATTTAGCAGCGTAAGGGGGAAACATAACCTCATTTTTTGGAGGCAAGTAGATTAGCGGCTCCCAAGAGAAGGATGTAAACCGTTATATATATTTCTAAGGGTCTGTGGGCTTAATGTGGACCTTAAGGATAGGTTTTTTCTTTGAATGTAGTTTGTGTCTAGCTTGTGGTATTGTTAGTCTCTCTTCTTACATATACATTTTCTTTGTTTTTTAAATTTATTTTTTTAATTTCATTTTGTTTTTTTCATTTCTTATCAGTTTTTCTTAAATAAACAATGTATTTTTATTTTATAAAAATTTTAAAGTCTTATCATTTCAAATGACTGGATAATAAGTGAAAGTTCCGCCATAACATTGGCCGATGATTTTTAGCGTTGTGTGTGTTTTATCCGGAAACGACGGATGTATGACAGAAATTCAAAGCTAGTATGTTTTTTGTTTGTAATTGTAGTATGTTGTCACATCTTGTCAAAACTATCACATCCGGCAGCACACAGTCCGGCAAAACCCCAGCATACCAGCGCCGTCAAAGTCTGGTGATATCGTGTTATATTTTGAATAGTATGGCAACATGGCAGCGACCATCACGGGTACATTTAATAAACACACCACTACAGTGCTACAAAGTCATTACAAATGACAAAACTAACAAAAATCGTAATACGCTGACACATTTCGTTTATAGAAAGTCATAAATTTATAAAAGACTGGAGTAACCCCTTCCCCGTTGTCGGGAGCCTTTGTGTTGTACCTGCTTTTTAACTGATGTGAATAGATAAAGAAAGCTTTAACTGTTACCTTGCTTCGCATATGCAAAATTCCATATTTTAAAAAAAATATGGTTTGTATTGACTGCCACTGTAACCATTCTCAAGATATACAAAAATTAATATTTAATTCGTATTGGAGATACCATACCCACTTGTACATTTCCGACCACTTTTAAACTGATGGTTTGTATTATCTAAGAAGTTATTTAGAACAAATCCGGAATCTCTCATTCTAATCCTTCTCTAGTTATATATGGGAGGTGCCACACCCACCTGTTCAATTTCGCCCATATTTAAGCTGATGATGTGTATTGAATACGATATTATTTAGAACAAATTCAGAAACTTCTGAAGATATACAAAAATCAATATTTGCTTTGTATGAGAAGTGCTACACCCATCTATTCAATTCGGCCAATTTTTTTACTCATAATTTGTATTGAACACAAAATTATTTGGGCCAGACTTAGAACCTCTTACTATAACCGTTCGAAAGATGAAGATATATAACTAAAAATTTATATTAGCAGAGCACCGCCGAGTTGAACAAAATCCATTAGTGAAAGTACACTCTTCCAACGCATGTATTGGTTTGTAAATCGACTTAGTGGTTCTCGAGTTATAAAATGACGAACATAGGACAACTTATTTTTATATATATAGCTTAAGCGTTCAAAAAACTTTCGTTAGATTAGATTTCTGTAAAATGTAATACTAATTTCAGCACACAATACTAAAACTTTTTTGATAGGTTACATTTTAAGCTTCACTTTGTTTAAAAAAATTATTAAAATCGCTTTATTCAACGAAAAATAGGAAAAAAGTAGAAAACGTTTTCGTTATATTTTACTTTTCTTTAATGGAAAAGAATGTAGCGCAAGCTGATAAAAAATTTTGTAAAGTTTACGGAGACAAAATGGATAACAAATTTATTGAACCGAATTTCCACTGCTAAAACGGAACGAAATCGAAACATTTCAAAAGGGAATGTTTACAGAAAATGAAAAGTGGATCACATACGTAATAATGTACAAAATAATGTACAAATAATAATGTACAAAAAGGAACTTAGACAAAACAATCTGAAGCTTCGCACACGGTGACAAAGCCAGTATTGACATCAAAAAAGGTTATACCGTGTATCTGGTGAGATTGAAAGAAAGTTGTTCATTATTAACTTCTACCACCTGGTCAAATATATGACTCTGGTCTTTACCGTCGACAATTAACGAGATTGGGCAATTATAACCACACATTATCACACACATCTTCGATGACCCGGC
The DNA here is from genome assembly GCA_023159175.1 of Wohlfahrtia magnifica. Lineage (NCBI taxonomy): Eukaryota > Metazoa > Arthropoda > Insecta > Diptera > Sarcophagidae > Wohlfahrtia > Wohlfahrtia magnifica. The sequence continues at coordinate 116,659 of JAKWBJ010000521.1, forward strand.
CGAAACTAAAAGAGTGATAAATGAATGCCTGACATTTACTTTCTAAAGATTATTTAATGTAAATGTTCTCTATTTTTTGCATATTTTTTCCAACATTGCAGCCGGTGTCTTACCAATGGCAACTGTAATGTTATCTTTTTGAGCTTTTCCCAGAGCAGGAGAGACATCACGGATCCCCACCAAAATTAGTCTAGTAAAATCTAATCGCATGATTAGATTTGAACTGCTCCACAACGTAAGATAAATTGCTCTCCAAGCTAGACTCTCAATAGGTTAATGGTATAGTGTGCAGTGGAATATAACACCTTTAGTACCTTGAGTTACCTTAACTGTCACGTTTCGTTTGCAACAAAGATTGCACTTTTCCGGGTGTATGACCAGCTCTTGAACTTTCTTCGGCTGCTTCTGATTATGACGACCATAAAATGGATTATAACTATGGAATGAATTTTGATAATTAAATGCAATGATTTGCAAACTTTATTCGTTTTTAGTCTATTCATGGTGAAATGACATATCTTACAAAGCATTCTTTGCATTACCACATGCCATAAATCTTTCCTTACGCTGAAACAATTTACACCTAAAAATTAATAAGCAAAAATATCATATGTTATAAGTAACAAAAATTAGCTTTAAGCTAATATGGCGCATATGACGACGTAGGGCATGGATATCCCAAGTTTTGAAATTTTGTTGCTGAATAATGAAAATCATCAATAAATTAAATGTGAAAATCGTTTTGACTAAATGTCCAAATGAATATCTTGATTAACAAATTTTGTATAAAATCTTGCATAAATTATAATATGCATGTTTATGCAAGTCCATTGTAAGTCTTTTAAATTTTGTGTAATCAATATAAAACTCAATTAATTTAATGATTTTAATTATACATGAAATGATGTTTAAGTTATTATTTCACTTATTAACATTTGCTACACTTTTGTATCATTTTCTCTTTTCAGATATGGAATCAAAAACAATTTGGATATTTGCCATTGTGTACTCAGCAATCCAACATTTTGTATCCACCTCAGCACCCTGTAAGTATGCTTTATACACAAATATTTATTTATTAACAATAGCATTTAAAAGCCAAATACAGATACACCTCCAGGGCATTGCCTCTGTGTGTATTTATTTGTGTGTGCATTTAAATTACAAAACCATTTAACTAAACACTTAAATTTTGCTTATATTCTATTAAATTTTGATTTTATTAATTCAACTAAATGCGTTGTGCAAAATTTTATGAATATTTTTTTTAGTAAAACGACCGCGAGCTGGGGATCCGTTCGATACATTTCCTAAAAATTTTTGGCAAGAATTTTCTTCACCATTTACCGATACTCCAGAGGATGAGGAACTAGAAGTTACTGAAACTACAACACATGAACCATTTCCCTTCTTTGCCGATCCTTTTACCACCGTTAATGTAAGCACACAATTGGGTGCAAACGTTTATCTACACTGTCGTGTTAACGATTTGCAAGGGAAAACTGTAAGTTGAATAAATATTTTTATGAAAATTAAAATTGAACAAAACTGAGCACATTTGTAGTTGTTACCTGCGATATAAGTATAAAGTCATTAAAAATATGATTTTTTTGTGCCACTTAAAAATTTTGTGTTTTCATTTAACAAAATTTATAATATAATTTAATGTACGGATCAAAGTTAAAACTTACTCTTGCATTACTAATTATTCAGAATTTTGCTTTCAAGCTGCGGATGAATAGGTAATTACAAAAGTTTACATACCCTCAAAAAAATTTGGTTTCTTTATATAAAAGATTAATAAAAATGCTCCAATATTTTTTATTTATTCATATTACATTTAATCAAAAAAGATAAACTTAAAAATATTTAAACTTAACATATAAGACTTATAATAATTATAAATAAGTAAAAAATAACATAAAAATTTCAATTTTTGTTTTTTGGTGAATTTAGGTTTAAATTGTGCAGAAATAATTTCTAGCACTACATCGGCTTCTGTTAATGTCTTATGTAATTTACATATTGAACTGCATTTAAAAGGCTTGATAGCACATCGCTGTTAGCACAGCAGAAATTGTATTTGCAGTTTATGGCTATATTTTCTGGTGGTAGCCTTGAATCTAACGGAGCCACTGGGAGCTAGATTTGTATAAATCACTGTTAAAGCTATGTAAGTGTTGCACATTTAAATTTAAGCCAAGTTTGGATTAGTTCGGCTGAGACAAAACTAGCTCACAGTATACGACGGTCGTAGTGAAATGAAAAGCTAGACGTTAACTAGTGACGTAAAAATAATACGGGGCTATTCACTATGACCTTTACTCTTGCGAATACATCGAACATCATGACGAGGATAAAGAGGTGGAGAAGGAGAAAAATTTCGAGTCTCATAATCAACTCGAAGTTATCCGCTCTGCATATGGTAAATGACTTTTGAACTATGGACATTATGCAAGTCGAAATAAATAAGCTTGTAACCCTATCTAAAGCAATTGACTTTATTTTAAGCAGCGGCAAGATCAAGGCTAATCAATTTTGAGTCTTTACACTATGGGGGATGCATGATGACAGATATTGGCAGAATTGAAGACGATATACTATAATAATTCCCATAACAGTTCAATAAGATGCTTTCTTTTTAGAACAGCAAATGCATTAAAAAAGTTTCCGATAGTACACCAATACCCTGGATTGCATTGCTTCAATTTACGTCGTTTCGAAGTTGCGTCTTTTTAAAATTTCGAAGTGGTGAAAATGTGAGATTTTTGGAAAGGCATTTTGAAATGACTTATTCATTTTCTTTACTTCATATGTTAAAAAATTCCAAATTATGCAGGCTTTAAGGCATCCAAGTTAATTTTTAACATAATTAATATATTTGGAGATATTGAGAAACAAATTATAAGAAATTTTTTTTTTTTTTAAATTATGGAATTTTTGATTTTTTAAAATTCACAAAAAATAGGAAGCAGCAATTATTTACCAGTTTCACTATTATATTATATATTATAATGGGTATATTAAAAAATGACTTAAAGCTGGCATAAATCTCACATTTTAGAAAGAAAGTTATAAAAAAAATTATCCATAGAATCTGAAACGCTGATGATTTTTGAAGTTAGGCGACCATAGTACATCAAAAAAATATAGTGGTTATCAAAGGTCAAAAAATTTTTTTCCTTTTGTTGCATAGTGTAATTTAGTTCTCTTTATTGTTGTTTTCAGCAGTTCACTTTTTTGTAAAAAAGTTGATTAGTACTTCTTTGGCGTTGTTTTTGTAGCTTTTGTTTTTGTTTTTGTAGCTTTTATGAATTTCTTAGTGTTAAGCACTGATTCCCAAACCGTTCATTTTTGTAATAATTTGTGACGATCAAGCGAGACTATACCTCCAAATAAAAAGAAAGTATTTTGAACGCTTGCGTGGAATCCTCGCTACTATACGGAAGTGAAACTTTGTTTACAATGAACACGACAATACAGAAGATCCAAACACAGCTAAACAAATTTCTGCGTACTATGTGTTGAGTATTTTAGCCGAATACTATATCGATTTTGGATTAACGATACGCCAACTATAACTCAAATAGGAAATGAAAAATGTAGCTGGATTGCGCACACCTTTAATAAATGCATATGTTATTAAGAAAGTTAAAGAAGTTAAACAAAAACTACGCAATGGAAGGTAGCCAAACTCATGGTAAGATATTCACCAAAGGTCCAACAGAGCCGATTGAGATAAATAATTAAGAGCTTCTTAAAAATCGATATTCTAGAAACATAAATCCCTGTATTTCAGAGTAAAAATTAAAATGTTAAAATTTCTTTAGGTAATCAGCAGTCTAGTAAAAATAGGTTTAAACTTTGATTAGCTTTACTTAAAAGTGGATAAAAACCTAAATATATCAATAATGAGTCTTTAATAATTCTGGCTTCAGTCGAAGATAATTATCATTTCTTTTCTTCTTCTTCTTCTTTTTCGTTTTCATCTTCTTCTCCTCCTTATGTTTTCTTCAATTTATTGCTTAATTTACTAACAACATCGATTTTATTCTTTAACCTTTTTTTTAATTGCAATAATGGGTTTTTTTTTAATTTCAATTTGATAGCATAACATATTTCTTGCCTAATAAATTTCTACCTGCCACAGACAGCATTTCTACTTTCTTTTCCAACAAACATTTAACAGCATACCAACTCCCCTCCCACTTCCCGAATTTAAGTGCTTGTTAAAAATATTGTATTCTATTAAATCATTTGCAATAAATTTAATTTTTCTCTGCATTAAGTTATGATAGGAAACGAAGGCTTTATTCAAAACAAAGAACACATATTCATACCAGGCTACATATACATACAAACTCGTATGTACATTTATTGTCATACAAAATCTCATCTTATCGATTTGAGGTGTTAAAAATTAATGACTGTGTGTGTTTGAGGGTATTTTCTATTTCTGAGAATCCATACATAGCAGACAAAAATACCTTAAGGACACATAAAGAATACTATACATATTAAACACATACAAGAATTACTACGCATAAAGGTAAATTTACGTGTTTGTTGGTGTTCGTAACATAAACTGTTACTTTCAATTTTTGAAAAACACACTTTTTCTACTGACTTTATGGATATAAAAGATAATAGAAACATTATCTGTAGGCGAAATAGAAGCCAAATACGTCATGATACCTAGAGGACATTAAAAGAAAGGACAGATATAAAGAGTCATAGATGTTGTTTTATAATTTACTGCAAAATTTATGCTTAAAATTGAATTTAAAAAAATTTTTGTTAAGGATTTCTATTGAGAAAATGTTTTTCCTTTTTGGTAGAAGTCATGGGTAATGCCATCTTCATACAGCAACGTTTTTTCTTAATTCACTCTTGTTTGTAGTTGAACACCTAATTATGAATCGAATTACATAATTTCCCATACCAAATTTTAAGAGCAAGTTACTGAAACTGTGATTAATTCCATTTCAATTACTTTGTCGATTAGTAAAAAATCAATTTGATCTCTAATATTTATTTGGTGTATGTATAATCTAAAAGTGTTTATTTCAATTCCTTATTTTGACTTCATTTCTAAAATATAATTTACTAACAAAGAACACAATAATAAATTAAAATAAGAAGAAAAAGAATAACTATCAAAATGAACAACAAAGATGGCATGTGAACGGGCTTATTCGTAAAAGTAATTCAAACAGCGAATAATGTAATTCAAATACTATATTCCTAAGAATGATATTCAATTTGCTAACAACGTTGGATTTAATGATTACAAATATTACTTTGAATTCAGCAAAGAATAAAATTTGGAAGCAGGAACTGCATACATATATGAATTGTTTGTTAGCAGAAAATGTGGACTATGGCATTCTCAAACCACTACTTAAAAATAACTATATGAGCTAGGTCAGTATTTGACAAAGACCAGCTACTATTCGGTTCTTAATCGAGAAAGAAAAGTGCTGGTGTCTTCCATATAATCTATCATGATATTAGGTTTTCCTGAAAGTTTCTGTTTTTTTATAAGGTCTTATATTACACTACACTTAATTCTCTTTTTACACAAAAGATACGTTCCAAAAAACTTAGTGTAAAAAAGAACGTGTAAAAAGAAAATTAGTTTAAAGATATTAAAAATTATAAATTTTGTCAAAATGTAAAAAAAAGGTGGTTTGGCGGTTTTGACGATTTTTAAAAGTGAATTTGGTAGAAAAGCTTAAAAAGGTTTTGACTATAGCAAGAGATTATGCTGTGCTCAGGTCGGTTAATTTTTCTCTCCCTCGATGAGAGTGTGCGGACGTAAACATAAACCTTTTTGTTTTGTTTTTTAAGTAAAGTAATGTATTTTACACTAAAAAGTTTAAATAAAATTAACAATAATTTTTTATATATAAAAAATGCAATAAAAATAATAAAATTAAATATTAAATTGAGGTGTTCGGCTACAAAATATGTAATAACAAAACTTTGTACAATAATTTCCTTTTTCTTCTTAACTTATTAAGTCAAAGGGTTGCATATACGGAACGTTCACTTTACCTGCGTTTCGTGCCTAAACCGTTTCACTTTTTCTTAAAAATTTAAACTGATATTTAAATTTTGTTTCAAAATCTAATTGACGTCTTTCAGGTTTTTTCGTATAAAATAATTTTAAGAATTAAAAGTATTTTTAAAAATTTATTTTTCTTACTTGTCGAGGACTGTTACAAATAATTTAAAAAAAAATATAGAAAATTGTAATCGAATTATTTAACCAAGATTGAAGTCTGGAGGAGGTAATATAATGATATGTGGGTATATGAGGATAGATTGGTTAGGCAAATGCGTTCAGTTCGTGGCGAATGGACGCCAATACAGCACAAGTCGATATTTTGCACCAAGTTTTCTTAAAACTTTAGAGAATTGAGGTAAAAGAGTTTCGAATATCGTCTCCTAGAGTTACAGACTCAGAGTTACCGATTCAAAGTACTTGGCTGAGCAACATAATTACCGGATATAAACTTAACAGGAAATGTACAATGTACGTGCAATTTCAATTGCTTATGGATACTTCTGCAAAAACGTAGTTAAGTCTACGCAATAACGTATCCAGATTAAATTTAAAAAAAAGGTCATATATAATTTGCACCAAGTTTTCTTAAAACTTTAGAGAATTGAGGTAAAAGAGTTTCGAATATCGTCTCCTAGAGTTACAGACTCAGAGTTACGCATTCAAAGTACTTGGCTGAGCAACATAATTACCGGATATAAACTTAACAGGAAATGTACAATGTACGTGCAATTTCAATTGCTTATGGATACTTCTGCAAAAACGTAGTTAAGTCTACGCAATAACGTATCCAGATTAAATTTAAAAAAAAGGTCATATATAATGTGTGTGTTTTAAAGTTAATGTCTTTTTTTGAATTTTTTAAGTATTAGTTAAATCGTAACTGCTTTTTTCAAGAAGTTTGCACTTTCTGCAATCATTATCTTTAAGGCAACTTACTATAACAACAAATTACAATAATAAAAAAACAAAAAAACCGACAAAATTTACTGACATACTACTAATAAATCAATGATATGAATCTTTGTGATTGCGAAGGGTTCAATCAAAATTTTTGAAATGTACAATGGCCCAAACTTGTTAATAACAAAAGACTTTATCATGTCAAATATAGAACAAGCTCGCCACATTGAACGTGAAAAAAAGTAAAAAAATATGGAGATCGATTATTCAACTTTTTTAAGAAACCGGTTTTCGAATAATTCGAAAAGTTACAATTTTAAAGATAAACCGGTCTTCAGTTTAAAATCAATCTAATAACTGGTTAAACGGTTCTTTTATTAAAATAAAATTCTTCTTAAGTTGATAATTCATTATCCCACGTTGTAGTTTCTAACAAGTAAGTATGCTAGAACAACGTTCAGACGTTTTAATATTTCATACAGAGATTAATTTTTTGCAGTGTATTTTTTTCATTTGCCGGCGTCTATCGACTACTTGGTATGTATATAATCAAGTTTTGCTTGCTTCACAATAACGTCAATCTTATAGGCATATTTAAGGTGATTAATAATTACTGGTGGCGAAGAGCGTTTCAGCTCAGTATTTAAAGCCACACAATATATCCAGACTTATTTCCATCGATTTTCAAATATTTTTACAATTCAAAGGACATCTGTAGAAACGTAAATGCATGCACCACGTATTTAATAATATATGCTACTTGGGTTTGCTAGGTAAGACACCAATCAAGAAGTATACGATTAATGCCAGGCCACACCATCTAACAATTTTCAATAACGGTATCAACCCAAAATATTATTAGCGACTGGTTATGAGCATTTACACTGTGAAAAACTTCACTAACTAATACATTTGCCATTCGAAGCTGACGTTTGTAGGTCCCTTTCAATGAGTCTAGTTAATCATCAATTTCTATATATAAAAGATTAATATTTATTTACAGTAAATAAAAAAAAGTTATTGTTGTTCAATAGTACATATTTTTTTTGCAAGCTAACATGTTTTTCACGTCGTTTGTGAGATGTTCATGGTCGTCAAATATATTAAAAAAAGACGTTATATATGTTAAATTTAGAACAGTACCTAAATAATGGGCTTATTTGCAATAAAAGAGATAAAAACTTATAAAAATTAGACATATTTAATTTAATCAGTTATTCGTGTTAAAATAACCGATTTATTCGGTATTCGAGAAATGGACATTTTCAAAAAACCGTATTCGACAAAACCAAAAAACCGGTTAAAACCGGTCGAATAATAACCGTTCGATCTCCCTAGTAAAAACACTTTTTTAAGTCTAAAATGTATTTCAAAATAAGAAAATTAAATCAAGCACGTTCCCCCGACTTAAACCCCATGGGAAATTTGTGGGGACTGCGTGTGAGTTATGTTTATGCAGGCAACAAACAGTTTTTTCACCATCCCACGCATACTCAATCCCTATCATGATATGACAAGATTTCTCCTTGTTCATAAGGTGACAAAGGTTTCCCGAGACCCATACCGTGCAGATATTATTTAAATTATAAATTATTACAAATAGAAAAAAAACTGGCAATTATGATACCTTCTGATTAGATTAATTGCTTATTAATCACTGACCTTATCATTTTCAATTGTTGAATTTGTAACTTATTTACATAAATTTAAATAAACAAAATATAGTGGAACATCTCTAAAAGCAAAACCGGCCTATTATTCACTTATACGAACGTAGAATTTTTTTTGAATAAGATGACCATACGTAACATTTTATAGTTTGGATGAATTGAGCAAATATTAAGGTGACCTTATCATTTTGATGCATACCTTATTAGTAAAACCTAAAATGGTTTTAAGGTGAATTTATTTAAGATTTTTAAATTTCTTAGTTTTAATAAATATTAGCTTATTTAACAATATTAAATAAATTGTTTACATGTTACATCTAAAAAAAAAACATGACATTCTTTTTTATCCAATTTTCATTAAAATTTCATATAATAAATGCAATTTTATTCTATTATGACGTACATTCGCAGTAAAAAATTATTTTGAAAACCTGTCAGCTTCATCTTTTAGGATGAAAATTCCTATAGTGTGTGCTGATGAGTCTAATTAGAGGTGTCGTTTGAACTCGATTAATAATAAACAATTTCTAATTTAGAATAAAAATTTTTTGAAGCCTCTACTTTTTTGAAAATTCTTAATAAATACTTTCTGGTAATTACTTTTTGAAATATTTATTTCAACATAGAACGTCTCATTATGTATGTATATCTATGTTGTATCTTATGTCTCTTCCCTAAATATTCTTAACAACGAACAACTCTGCTGCATAAATTGTTTAAAGAGTGTGCACCAGTATCCATGTGTTAAGCAAAAAAGTTTGTTACCAGTGGCACTTCTATGTGAGTATCCTAAAAAGTTGTTGGCAAAATCTACATCAACAACCAACAACTCAAACTACAGCAAATTCATATCAACAACATCAAAAACAAAACTATAAGCAGCAGCAAAATCAACATTACCAGCTTTGGTTTCATATCTGCACATAATATGATGGTAACAGTTAGAATCAAAAAAATGCTTAAAATAAACGGTCGTGTTGCATGTTAAAAAAAATAAAAATAAAAATAAATTTAAACTAAAAAACCCCAAACACAATCTTTTGCTTAAGGGCACATCATGCAAATGACAACAATGTAAAACTTGATTAGAAGTTGACACAAATTAAACTTTATGAGTTATTCTATCTGAAAACGACTTATCGTGATCAGCAAAAAACGAAACAAAAACATTTGTGGCTTAGAAACAAGTGGTTGTTGCATCACAGGCCAAAAAGTTATAAAAGTAAAGCAGCTGTTGCGACTTATAACAGATTTTTAGTTAGGGTTTGTTTAGCAATATAAAAGAGCTTAAGCAGAGAAGTTATTTTAGCGCAAAACTAAAATTTTTAATTTAATTAGATTTTAGAAAAAAAAAAATGACAATTTTAGGAGACAATTTAATAAGAAAAGATTTAAGAGAAATATTCCATATTTTAGTGTAAATCTTTTAAACTAATAACCCAAAGAAGCAGCTTCTCTTACATTCCTATAATATAGGGAATACAGTTAAATTTAAAATTTACTTCAAATATAAGAGAATGTTGAAAGCAAAAGCAAGAAATCATAATTAAAATCCCAAGGAAGGATGACCGCACAAAAGCAGAAATTTAAGAAGCAAACATAAATAAGCAGCCACAGCAGATGATCTGAAAAACTTGAAATGAACTGACTAACCTTCGCTTTGAAAAACCATACATCGATAATATTGTTATAAAAATCAGGTCTTACTCCCCTGCGTTTATTACATTACCAAAAAGAATAAACAAAAGCCGCGGGAACAACTATACCTGCTGTTTACAAATAACGAAATCAACAGCAACAACAGCAGAAATGTAGTAAATAAAAATAAACGGCATCAACAAAAACAGGCAGAAAAGAAAACAAGTAACAGACAATAACAAACAAGAACAACTGAAAAAAGTAGATGTTTACAACATCAGCATGGCTTCATTCAGTCAACTAAAAAGAAAATAAAAGAAAGAAATGCAATCTACCTGAAATATCGAGACGTTCGAGAGCTTTCGAAGTATTGTTTACTAAGCCATATAAAAACACATCAAAGCGGACAGCAGTCAGTTTATGTGTTGCAAACTCAGCGTGGACAGACTTTATTAGTATAACCTCAGTGTGACAAGTTTAAATGAAGTGAATAGCGAGAAGAGTTTATTGGTTTGAACTCGTTGTGAAGAGAGTTTCTAAGAAGTAAACTCGTGAAATAGTCGTGAAAAAACCAGTTTATTATGAGCTACTTCAGCGTAAGGAGAGTTGAATGTGGATAGTCTCTGGTTGAAAAGGATGTGATCGAACCTAAGTTGTAACATTGATCGGGTTGGAAGATCTTTAGGTAGAAACATCTGTCGAGTATTTGTTGTTGTTTACAAAGTTGTTAACAGACGGAGTAATTAAAAATAAAAATTATTATTGCTCGTGAAAAAGTTACGAGCGATGGGACACAAAACTGTGTTAAAGAATTATTAGTTAAAAACCAAAATTTATTTTATCTTAACTCAAGTCTACGAACTCATAAATAAATAGACGTTTTAAAAAGAAAAAAAAAAGAAAAAAAACAATATAAAATAACAATATTAATAGCTTTGGATTAACAACCGGCCAATCAGTCTAATAAGGTTCACCGCTATATTGAATAGGTATTCATTGACTTGTAAAAGGCTTTCAATAGGCTGCAATTTAAAAAGCACATCGCTGTAAGAGGATACCAGATAATTTGGTGAGAGTTATTAAACACCTCATTCTGCGGCCCAATATATGTCAAAGTAGGTGTGCGTCAGGGATATCCACTATCCTCCCTTCTATTCCAAATAGTCGTTGACAGTACATAATAAGTGTCACTTTACCCTCTAGAGGCCTGGCGTTTAAGTGGGCGATAAGACTACGCAGACAACATCTGCTTGCTTCCGCATACATCTGATGATATTCAAGAGAAACTTAAAAAAATCGAAGCCGAAGCTGTAACTTGCAATCATAGAATTAAAATTCCATAAACTAACGCTACGAGAATAAACACTACGAAAACACAGCAACTCAGCTTGGAGCAACAAACAATTGCTGCAGTCCTCATAACTAATGACGACTCAAAAGAGGACGTTGTGAACCGCATGAATATATCCAAGTAAGCTTGCGGACAACTCATTATTGAGTTGAAAATCTCTTATATCTCCAAGCAGACCAAGTTTAAGAGCTTCAACAGCTGTGTGAATTTAGATGTGTTTTTTGTGAGTGTGAGTCGTGAAATTTAAAGCAGTGCGACATCAACGCTGTACAGCTATTCATTCATTCTGCCGAATACTGAAAATTTTATGGGCGAACTACATCTAAAACGAGCGTTTGTAGCCAAAGTGTGCACAAGCCACTGTTGAATCCAAAATAAGAAAAAAAAAATAAAAAGTGGCGTTAAATTGAACATGTTCTTCGAAAATTCCAAGTGAAACCCTCAAGGCAGCCAGGAAACGTCGACATTTGACATCGAAGTAGCAGAGATCAACAAAACGTGCAACAAGCTGAAGTTCATTACAATAGATAAACAAGAATGGAAGCAAGTGTTGAGGTAGTACGTGACCTTTATGGGAATAACAGAAATATGTATAAATTCGAACAGCAGTTATTTAAAATCTGGCAATATTTATGTCATTCTATTCTGTCACAAAATTCAGTATATTATCTCAACTGAATAAAATAAATCGATTCACGCTTGAGCAACGTTGGGATTTATTGAAAATTTTTTCCAAAACAATGACAAATGGTCAGAAATTGTACGAAAATGTCGTACAAAATTTGATCGCAGAGAAGGACCAACAGTGACAGTTATATGCAAGATTATTGCTAAACTTCGTGAAACTGGTTTCATTGTTGATGCGCCAAGATGTAAGCACGCTCGAACAGTGCGTAAAACAGAAAATGTCGAAGCTGTGACTGAGAGTGTGCGTGAGAATCCATCAACATCAACTTATCATTGTTCTCAAAAATTGCAAATTTCACGCACCAGTCTACTTGGAATTTTGTGAAAAATTCTCGGTATGATGCTTTACAAAGTTCAATTGGTTCAAGAGTTGAAGCCGCTTCGTTTTCGCTTCGCTAGATGGGCTAAAGAGAAACTGCATGATGATGTCGATTTTGCCTAAAATATCATCTTTTCGGCCAAAGCTCATTTTCGTCTTGGTGGGTACATGAATAAGCAAAATTGCCCTATTTGGGGTTAGAAAACCTAAACGTGGCCTTACAGAAGCCAACGCACCCATTACGAGAGTCTATTTGGTGCGGCTTTTGAAGCAAAGGCATCATCAATGAGGATGGCGCAACTATTACTGTCAATGGAGACACCTATCGCAATATGATAACCGATTTTTTGTGCCCTCTCTTTATGGTATTAATGTGAACGATGTTTGGTTTCAGCACCATGGTGCAACTGGCTCACATCTCATGCCACAATCGATTTATTGCGTCAAACGTTTTATAGCCGTTTAATTAGCCGAAATGGTGATGTCACTTGACCGCCAAGAAGCTACGATTTGAACCCGTTGGACTATTTCCTGTGGGGCGCCGTTAAAAACACGTGTTATGCCGACAAACCAGAGACAAGAGAGTATTTGATAGCCAACATTCGTGATGCCATTGCCGAGATACGACCCCATAACTCGAAAAAGGTCTCGAAATTGATCCGATCGAATGGAGTACTGTGAGGCCAGCCGCGGCAGCCTATTAATGAAATAATATTTTATTTCTAACTGGTACAATTGTAAATTAAACTCCCAAGTTGACAGAGAAAATTAAAACAAAATCTCAAAATTTTTTTACCAATTTTCAATCATTATTAATAAATTTTGAATCAATAATCTAGTTGAGGTTTTTAACTGATTTTGTTTTTTTTAACAATCTTTGCCGGTGTTTTTAAGCCAATTTATTGTACTTCTTGATGTAGTTTGTTTAACCTATTTAACAGGGTAATGGTAGTAGCAACTGCCAGTAGCAATCTTTTATTATAGTTAAGGCCATCAAATACAACTTCATTGTCATCTTCGACATTATCGTCATTCTAATATTTATTTAGATGGAATGGACTAAAACTCAATGATGTTTCGTATAATTTTCTAAATTCTTCTTTCCACTTTGTGTTAAAACGTGTTCTGAATTGCTGACAATTTCTGTATTCGTGAGTTGAATACATACAAAATGTATTTCACTTAAAGACTTATAAACTCAAGCATTTAGTTGACGTGTTTTAAAGAATTTATTTTGTAGGAATAAAGATTCTATAGCCAGTAACTATTAAAAGAAAAGTGATTTTTCAAAAAATATATCTTTCGTTTTGTGGTATTAGCCTTAAAGAGTAATATCAGCTCCAGAAAAATAAGCAAGGCGTTAAATTCTGATGGCAAACTTAATTTATATAAAGACTTTCTTACGAGACCGACAAGAATATTATTGCTTTTTAAAATGTTCAAGTTTATGACAAAACTTACAAACGTTTTATCAGACAAAATAATCGTATTTAATATATTAGAGATCTTAAGGGTAACAAATCACTCAAACTACAATCAGATAAACAAATGGTCTTTCGTGATTTTACTTTCAGTGTAAGTATGACATAAAGTTTGGACAACAGATGTTAAGTTAATGCTTAATCCAATTAGCAAAAATGTTTGATGGTTGCTCCAGAAGAAGTAAAACTCATATGAATGGTGGTCTAACCAAAATGCACGATATTAATTGTAAAGAAAACAAAACATTTTGAAAAAATTATCTTAATATTTTGTGTTATGATGGAAGGATCTATGACAATTATGTGTCAAACAAAATATTGGCCAAATGATAGCAATGGCTTCGGTGGCATACGTGTATTCGTCGGCTCATGTTTTCAATGACTCTGATACATAATTGAGTTCAATGTTGTTAATGTTCCGAATTACTTAATCCTTTACCTCTTGAATTGTTCTTGGCTTATTGACGTACACTTTTTCTTTTAACTTTTTCCCCCATAGAAGGGTTTTAAATCAAATGATCGTGGCAGCCAATTAAGACCGCCACGACATGAGAAAACACGGCCATTGAACTGCACTAGCAAAAGAGCCCTTGTTTCGTCGAGGTCCATATCCTCAATTTCTGGCTACACGAATGTCGTTATCGGGTCGCACTAGAGAACACCATTCGCCGTAACTGCTTGACCGACCTCATTTTCGAAGAAGTACTGCCCGATAACGCCGCCAGCCCATAAGCCACACCAAACAGTCACTCTTTCTAGATGCATCGCCTTTTCAAAAATCACTCCTGTATTCCCATTTTTCTAAATGTCGCAATTTTGCTTGTTAACGAATCCACGAGGTGAAAGTGTGCCACGTCGCTGAAAATGATTTCCTTTTTAAAGATACCATTCACTTCTATCTGTTCAACTAACTATTCGGTGTAAGCATGTAAATTCAAATCTTTATACAAATTTCGCAACGATAATGTTCGCGATATGTTTAATTGTTGAGCACGATAACGAGTCGAGGTTGACGGCTTTGCTGTCACACTATCGAGAACAAGAGCAGAACGAACTATGTTTTTCCACATTTCCTACAGACTCGGTTTGCTGAAATTTACGCATAATTCTCCAGATTGTGGACACATTTGGTCGATTATGCTGAACTATAAATCACGAAGTGTACAAAATGCGTTTTGATTTGAATTCCCATTTTCGAAAAAGGCTTCAACAATTTTAACACGCTGCTCAATTTTGTACATCTCCATGGTATTTTCCAAGCACAAAGAAATATCAAATTAAGTTGGGCAAAAAACTTGACGTTAAGGTGTGACTCATAATTAACATCGTGCATTCTGGTTGGACCACCCTTTAGTTATTTGATTGGACAAAAGCTTTTAATTGAATGCCCTCTTAGGCTAGTGGGTACTGTGCTAGTCTGCAAGCGCGAGTGGCCTCTGATAGTGTGGTAGTCAACAAACGCGGGAGTGGTCGCGCCACTCTTCTCTAATACAATACAACAAAGATAGGGTCTAAGTGACTCCGCTCTTAAAAATGCTAATTTAAAGTTAGAAATTATATCGATCGTGTCGAAGTTCGGCACAAATTAATTTCAATGAGTTTCTAATTGCCTTTACAACTTTAGTATATTTTATCCCTATTTGTATATAAGGCTTTGTTTGAGAGATACTTCTTTTTGACGCAAATTTTTGCCTTACCCAGTATTAAACTAAATTTAGTTAAAATCGATCCCTATTTAAGCATTAAATAGAAATATGCTGATTATGATTTAAGGTTTTCTGATTATGAAAAAATCTAACTAATACATTTGGCATAAAGATCCGGCGTTAAATTGGAGCACCTTTTCAATATGTCTAAAAACAAAAGCAGATGTAGCTCATTGAGAGAAATCCTCCTTGTTCCAGTTTGAATGTTGAGGAAATTATGTATGCATATATTACTTCTAAGAGTATTTGCTTTATGCGAAGTTGATTGTGGCACTTTAACTTCTTAATTTCTACCTATTCCTTTTTGTTCTCTAAAAAATATAAACCAGAAGAAACTGCGGAATTTAATAACAGGCTTAACTATGCGGCTGTGTGTAAAGCGCTTTCACTTCGCAAGGTAGAGGAATTGTCAAGGGCAAGTCAGCCAAGGAACATGAGTCGGAGAGCTACACTCCGGGTCGAGGCTGGAGACCATTTTACGCTACCACTTGTCAAAAGTTAATAGAAAGATATTGGAATGGGCTGGGAACCATAAGGGTGCACTAAGGAGATGATAAATCCTGTGCCAATGGAGAGGATAAGTATGGTGTGCTGCTAAGCGAGCATCCATCAGATGGAGATGAGGTAAACCTCCAAAAAGCCCAACGTTCCGCCTCACACCGGCACAGCGAGGCCCTATGCCCTATGCTGTTGCCACAGATGCCCAAGTCTTCGTCGTTATGTTGAGGGAGCTATCACTCAAGGTAATTGAAAAGTGTTTACATCAGCTAGTACGAGGACAGTACGAAATATTTATAACCTGATATAATAATGGCTGGATCTCTGCTGAGATTTTGAACAAATTTTTCAAAATTTTGCTTTGGCGCTGCAGTACCCAGTCCATCTTAAAAACAAAAATTAAATAGCGGTATCACCTCATAACATTAACTAGTAACTGGTTGTGAGTAAAACGATAGGTGCCTTTCAATGAATATAAAAATAAAATCTAGTGCAACTCATTGACTAAGAGAAGTTCCCGTGTTCTTTCATAGAATTTTATGGGAATTAATATAGTAAAGGTGGTATAAGCAGTAAAAAGATACGGTAAATGTATAAACTGAAAGTGCTTCTTCATATGCAACAAAAAAACATTGGATTGCTGTATGGAAACGTGGTCGTACATGTATTGAAGATGAACCATGAAGTGGACATTCAAAAACTGTAACAACACCATAAATCATAGCTAAAGTGCACGATATGGTATTAGACGATCGACGAGTGAAAGTGCGTGAAGTAGATAATACTATAGGCATCTCAAATGATCGAGTGCATTTGATTTTGCATTAAAGACTACAAATGAAACAGCTTTCTGCAAGATGGATTTAGGATCGACTGAATATGAAAATTCGAGGAAATCGCTGGCTTACACACAAAAAAAATAATATTTCATCAAGACAAGGCGCCATCCCCACAGGAGTGTTTTAGCAATGGAAAAATGCAATGAATTGAAGTGCGAAATGCTTGACCTTCCGCCTGAAAAAAAATTCCTTGTTAGCAATCGTATTGCCTCGAATAAAGTTTCAATGCCAGCTGTAAGCTATTATTTTGAGGAGCTTTAGGAAATTTATTTTAATCAGAGGATACAATTGCTAGAAAAACCTTGGACTAAGTATATTTAAGTTTAGGAATATTATATTGTTGCGTTGTAACCTTTTTGAAATATTTGAGTTCGTTTAAATTGCGTTAAAATAAAATAAAAACCGCTTTATTTGTTTTTTCCGGTTTTATTTATTTACTTCACTATAACTTTTATACTGTTTGTCTTAATACAACACTTAATGTTCGTTTGTACAAGACTTTTATTTCCGCTTTAACACAATTTTATTTATTGGCAGCCAAACGATAGCTAAACTGAAGTGTAGGTAAAGCAGACTCTTTGTATACCTATTTGCCTACAGTTTGGAAGGTTTCGGAAATATCGACCATCTTCTATTTTCATATCCGTTAATTCAAATGTAACGTAAAGATGGTCGATTTGGCAGTGCAGGCAAATTGACAGGGTGACAGAAAATATACCAAAATCCCACAATACAGTTTTAAAGCGCTGATATATTTGTATTTGCGTAACAATAATATATAATTTTAATAATCTATCTCTTGATTTTCATTGCTTGGCTAAGAACATTTTGAGCTGCCCTGGACAGGGCAGACTTTCCAGGCTTCTCAAAAGAACTAATAACAGTGTAGTGTCTATTAGTTCGAGCAATAGTTCCTGGACTACCCTGAATGAGTGGACTTTAAAAGTACTCCTTGATGTACAATTTACGCGTAATTGTTAGCGCGGTTGCAACTCCCGGAGGCAGTTGCGCAGTAAGTCACCGTTGACTTAAGTGAGATCAAACTTGATTAGACCATCAGCTTTTTAACACTTTTAATTGCTTGGTACTGACGGCATCATACCGGCTGACCCACAGAAGACATCTAATATGGTGACTCCTTGACTGAAGAAAATTTATTGCGCCTGTCTTCGATACAAATATATTCTGCCTAAGTAGAGAAAGGAAAGAGTGTTTTTATCCCTTAAGAGGAAAACCTTCAATCTCAACCTCGAAGGGTCTTAAGATCATAAGTCTCAAGATCATAACCTTCAATCTCAACCTCGAAGGGTCTTAAGATCATAAGTCTGACTCCATTCCTTCTCAGAACCTTAGAAAGTATTTTGTCTGCCTAAGTAGAGAAAGGAAAGGATGTTTTTATCTCTTAAGAGGAAAACCTTCAATCTCCACCTCGAAGGGTCTTAAGATCATAAGTCTGACTCCATTCCTTCTCAGAACCTTAGAAAGTATATTGTATGGTGAGACACCTATTCTTGAAGCCCACACGAGGGGTCGCGTCATCAAGACCGCGTTAAGTTTCTTGGTGAGCTATGTAAAGAAGGTTTTGAATGTTATTGCTCTCAATCCAAGCAATGTTAGTGACTGCATGGTGAGGTTTGTAGAGAAACTTCTGATCGAAAGGATTATTACTGTTTTCATTGGGAAGGCAGATGAATAAATAGAGGCATCCTATAGGGGAGAATTTTTTCGCCCCAGCTATGTAACGTAGTTGTGGATGGTCTGTTGGGGAAATTGTAATTACATTAAATTTAAAAGAAGCTTTGTTTTTTTTATTAAAAATTTCGATTCCAAATGTGAAAGCAGTAAGAATTTAAAACATCAATACCTGATATTTACCAGTGTTTTGCCTGTTTAACCCGTTTTATTTTGTTACTTTATTCTTGGCAATCAATCAATTGTGTTATCGATTTTTTGCATGATTTAGCCTTAAGCGTTTTTGCTTAAATTACTTAAAATATAAAACAAAAAAATTATCAGAAAAAAATCTTATAAACTGTGGTAATGGTCCACTTGTTCCCAGTAAATATTAACGATTCGAGCAATATTTATATAGAATTTTTTGTTTCTTTTAAATTATTTTAAGTTTATAAAATTATTTTTCCTCTTGCCTACTCTATTTATCTGGGGTAGACAATTCCACTGTTATAATAATTAAACTTTAACTTTTAAAAACCCAAATTAAAACAGTTACGAACTATTTTTGTTTTGTTTTTTTTTTGTGTTTTCTTTACATATTACTTTGTCCCAGCTACACATACTCTGATAGCATATTTATTTAAAATTTTTGCTCGTGAATTTCATTAAAAACAATGAGATTGACATTTGAATACATACATCCACCCTTCCAATTATAATTGTATTATAAGTACACAATATTATAGAAGTATATATACGACTGAAAAATTTTAGTAAGTAGCAGCTATATTCCACGCCCAAAAGAAAGCTGAAAAGAAAAGATAAGATAAGGTTTTAAGACATTCTATAGTTATAGTTTATTTAGAATATTATTGGGTGGCCATTTTACCTCTTCAGGAAGCCAGTCATAAACTTTATCTTACAAATCCCATTTACGGCTCCATCCACCCCATAGGCCGCAACTAACCTGTCTGCATGTTTTAATGTAAGATATTTTTTACTTGAGCCCACTATTCATTGAACTAAAGAAAATAAGTTGCGGGAAGGAAGAAAGAGGGAGTTGTATTTGCAAACGTTCGATTTGAATTTACTGATGTCATAAGTAGCAGGGAAGACTTTTCCGGGGAGATTGTTTCACAAATATAATATATATGTTTATACAATCAACTACACTACGATGTGATATTTTTCCCCGTTACTCCTCTAGGGAGAATATTGGCTTTTCGCCAAGCATTAATGGCTTTGTTTTAGTTTCATTAATCAACTTGATTTTTTCAAGCTATGTATGAATGTGTAGTGATGAAAGATCATTGCTAAGTGGTGGTGGTGATCTTTACTGTATTTTTTTGTAATTTTTTCCCATTAGGTGGCGTTTTTTCCTTATCATTCGTCCGATATTTTGTCAGGGGGCTTCTTCTTCTTTTTGTTTTTAAGATGGAGTTGTGTGGAGGGAAGTTGAAAAGCCTCTTTATTAAATATTCGAAACCACAAATAAAAAAGTTATGTCTTCTGCTGTGGCTCGAACTTGGGCTGTTTGTGTTGCTATGAGTGCGCTCTAACTACTACACCACGTCACCCCCGAAGAATATGTAATAATTAGGAATTAATATCTTTATTTCGTGAGAACACATTCGGTTATACTATCGATAGAAAAATGAAAAGTACGCCACATTGCGCTGTGGGGTAAAATTGCACCATTTTTGGAATCAAATAAACCGCTGAGTTTGGGTATAAGATATTGGTGTCCTTGGAAAGGTCATGGTATTATGAATCAATCAAAAAAATGTCATTTTTATTGGAAAATATAA
Organism: Wohlfahrtia magnifica; assembly: GCA_023159175.1. Lineage (NCBI taxonomy): Eukaryota > Metazoa > Arthropoda > Insecta > Diptera > Sarcophagidae > Wohlfahrtia > Wohlfahrtia magnifica. The sequence continues at coordinate 137,300 of JAKWBJ010000521.1, forward strand.
AATAAAAAAGTAATTTTGTTTTATTAAAATCATAAAGATAATGCAAATAATACTGATCTACAGCAAAAAAAAGAGCTTTTTTTCAAGGAGTAATAAAATATTTTTATGAACAAAAGTTTTACATGTTAAGCACTTAAATTAAAGTTTAAAATGTTGAGAATAAAATAAGCTATAAGTCATGAAAATCGGATGGCTATCACTGATTTTATTTAAAATTAAAATCAGGTACCTAACTTTGACCAAAATTACCGAATTAATTTTTTCTTGCAAAATTAATGGAAATTTTTTCTTTTTTTATTTCCAAGAAGTTATAAAAAAATTCCTAGGATATAAATTTTACAGTCTAAACATTCAAATATAAGTCAGATAAATTGAAAGTAAAATAACACATAAAGGCTAGTGCCTAACTTTGACAAAAGTAAAGGGTTAATTTCTTTCCGACTGTGTAGGTGAAACAAATTTTAAGAATAAGATTTTTTATTATTATGATAAAGAAAACCCAGTATTAAATGCACCTTTGAGAAAGATATCACAATTTTTGTTTTAAGCTTTAATTTAAGTGCTAAACATGTGAAATTTTCGTTCTGAAAAATTGTTTATAACTTTTAAAAAAAAAAAATTGGTCTAATTTTGCGCGAATATATATATATTTTTTTTTTTGCGCAACTAAGTTATGAATATCTCCTAAACTGGTTAAAATACAAAAAAATGTTATTAAGGTGACTTATAGGATATTTTGTTCCTAAACATTTGGTGGTAATTACATTAAAATCAGTTAAGTCGTTATCAAGTTATGATGAAATACACTATATTATCGGCGAAAAATTTGCCACGCCCATAAAAAAACTTGAGCCCGATGAAAAAAACTGAGAACGTATTTGAATTCAGCGCATCTAAATTATTATATTTCATATAAAGGGTCCGCCATCTAACGTTTTTTTTCAACTAGTGCTTATTTCGTGAAAGGTAACACTTAGCTCATGTCTGATTTGACAGGTAATTAGTTTTATCCTTCTGCTGAACAAATATGGTTGTGTATACGCTTGAACAACGCTGAGAAATATTGCGACTTTTTTATTACTTTGAAAATCATGGTAATGTTGCAGAATGAAAAAAAGAAATAAATCATCTTTTCAGATGAAACTCATTTTGATCTTGACGGGTATGTAAACAAACAAAATTGTCGCATTTGAGGCACAGAAAACTCGCATTCATACATTGATACGCCCAAGACGAGTCACTGTTTGGTGCGGATTTAGGTCCAGAGGCATAATTGGGCCATTTTTCTTCGAAAATGAGCAAGGAGTAGCCGTTACAGTCAATGGCGATCGTTATCGGGCCATGTTGAATGAATTTTTGTTCACAAAAACTGAAGAGGAGATTATTAACAACATTTGATTTCAACAGGACGGCGCTACGTGCCACACAGCCGAAACTACACTCGATGTTTTGCGCCCTGTGTTTGAAGATCGCATTATCAGCCGCAGAGCTGATGTCGTTTGGCCACCTCGGAGCAGCGATTTGACACCGTTGGACTATTATTTGTGGGGTGCCGTCAAAGATAAGTGTCTGTTACGCCAACAAGCCAGAGACAATTGACGCTTTAAAGGACAATATTCGTGAAGCCATTGGTGAAATACAGCTGCACACAATCGATAATGTGCTTAAAAATTTGACCGATCCTGTAGGCTACTGCTTGGCCAGCCGAGGCAGCCATTTGAATAAAATTATTTTCCATTACTAACCGGAAGGATTGTACTTTCAAATAAAAAAGAAATTTGAGAAAATATTCAGTAGTTTTTTTATTGCATTTTCAAAAAAAAAAAAATTATTTGGCGGACCCTTTAGCTTTATTTAAAGGCAAGAACATTTTTTGTTTTTTCTAGACCAGTGTTATCATAAATATTTCGAAGGCTACAATACACATTTATGAATTTAAGGATACATTTTTATTGTATTTATTTTTATGTATTTATTCGCTATCACTTCGAGTTTCATCATTATATCCGTCACGGCTTATGTTGAAATCCTCTTTATCAGATAATGAAAGAAACAGACATTTTTCTTCCTTAGACACAACCATTGGTTTTACCTTGCGAGTTGCAGTGACCACCGGTTTTGAATTTATTAAAAGAAAGTTAAGGATATTTTCTAAATTATTAATGTTACTGCATTTTCTTGCATTATGCTCTCTAACTTTTTAAAATATTTTATTAATAAATTCTTGCCCTTCTTCAGACAAAGAACCAATAGGTAAGTTTGAAATTTGAACTTTTTTCCACCGATAATTTTTTTCGAACGTTTTTACATATACATATATGGTATATATTTATTATTAGGTCGATATTAATCCCGGATATTTTTGCTGAAATTTTGTATTGCCTAAAACACACTCCAAAAGTACATTTGGATGATAAGTTAAGTTTTTAAATTCTTAAAAATTTTTTTTTTTAAATCATCTTCTACCAATTACTTGAGAAATACACAGATATCCTCAAGACTACTTAAACGAAATATATATCAGTTAAAAGGTCTGTTTTTCTTCTTTCCAAATTCGCTGATAAACTTAATATTGAATAATATTTGAATACGGTTTAAGCTTAAAAGTTCATGAATGTACGAAAAAGCGGTTTTTTATCCGTATCTCAAGAATTTCAAACGCAGTTTCTTTTTGTACTCGATAGTGACTATCTAAAAATAGCATTGCATACCAGGTGTTTATTTGTCGCACCGTTTTACTTAATTGCATAAAATTGCATTCTATATTTCATAAAAGTGCTCTTGTGGCCAACGTTGGGCAGAACTGAATTACTGTACGCTTACGAATCCTTGCCGGAATAATATGCAAGCCTTGCAAAATGAAACTTTGATTTTTTGATAAGAAAAAATTAGATTTTTTTTAAATAGATCCTACAACAGTCGTATTATATGTATTCATGTAGTTTGTATAAGTGTTAGTATAGCGACATGTATTTATATATGTCTTAACATAAAAAATAATAATAATTAAATTGATCCCTTTCATATTTTGTAACCGTTCAAAGTTGACAGAATAATAGCTAAATTCCATATATATTTTTTTAGTTTAAAGTTTGTATTTTGAAGGCCCGCCCTTCGCCAAATGCGAAATAATTTAAAAAGATGTAAATGCAGTTTAACTAAGAAAACCCCATAAAAAATTTTCCTTAATTCTCATTATCTAAACTGTACTTTTTTCCAAAAATTGACAACCCCACCATTTCCTTCTTTTGTACACAATCGAGCAGCTCCAAAATAGACTTTAATGCAACGGCTCGTACATGAGAATTAGTATTCCATTTTGTGTCGGATATAGGTCTTGTTAATAAAAGGGTGATTATGATAAGTTGAACTATTTCCTTCATTCGGCACTCGAAATAAATATGTGATCGTTTCAACGAACATTAAGACGAATTTTCATACATTCACAAAGACGACCGTACACAGTTACCACCATTACGCCTGTGTGTTCAAAAACAGTATTGAATCGTATTAAAATCGATCCTCTCAGAGATTTGCTCCAAATCACTTGTTAGAGTGCCATCCATAATTTGCCTTTTCGCCCGAACCTCTAAGAGGCTCGGCCTACAATCAAAAGAACATAATTGACAAAAATTGCTGTCATCAGCTAAAGAGTATATGGGATTGGTAGTAAGATGATGAAGAAAAATTAAAAATTATATTGAGAAATATTGAGAAATATTAAAAATAAGGTGGAAAGTGGAAAAAAGAACAGAGCCATCTAGGCTACACAATTCAATAATATTGCTTCATTTCTGCACGTCTACTGCAGCTTTTGGAAATGTTAAAAGCCGTTTTTGATATTTTCTATGCCTAACAAATGCCTGGATCAAATGAATCAATCAATCAATTATGGGAAAAAAAAATTAATCGTTAAAACATTTTATAGAAATCAATTAACGATTTTCATGAAAAAATCATAATGGGTGACGAGGCACATTTTCATTTGCATGGTTATGTGAATAAATAGAATAGTCGGTTCTGGGCAATAAAAAACCATAAAATTATTCATCAGTCACCTTTGCATCCATTAAAAGTGACAGTCTGGTGTCACGATATCGTGATATGATTGAAAACTTTTCAACGCCACAACTGCCTGCTTTGGGCTTAACTAACATGTAGTGTCAACAAGAAGGGGTCACATTGTATACAGCCAGGATTATAATGGAATTACTGCGAGACCTCATTCCATAACAAATTATTTCAAGGAATGATGTTGACTGGACTCCGGACTCAAACAAAATATTCGTGATGAAATTAATGAAACACCGCGTGAAATGTGTGTGAATGTAATGAAAAATATGCTCAAAAGGGCTGGAATTTATCTGATATTATATTCCATACATAATTGCCGACATTAAATAAAACATTTATCAATATAAGATCCATTCTCTTCCATATAATCAAAAATTATAAACAAACAAAGTAGTATACCTTCCCGGCGAACACCTTGTATTAGAGTTCGTATATTGATGTATTTGAATAAATTTTAAAAAAAGTAAGAGCATTTGAAATTTCTTGAAGAATATAATGAAAAAAGGAAACGTGTGAGAATATATTTTTAAGAAAATTTTAATTAATTAATCGTATGTATACTTTTACACTACTGTGTGCATATATGGTTCTTTAATTGATAATTTAATTAATTTGTATGTGTTAACATATTCATTCTTTTATAAGAGTACTGCTCTTACCAAACCACATTCGCAGGTTTGAATGCCACATGTGGCATAAAGAATTTGTTTATAAATATTTATTTTATTTTTTTATATTTATTTTATGGTCTCTTGTATATTGTGCTACTTCCTCTTACACTCTTTTAGTATAGAAAATATAGATGATGACATCGTGCACGACTGTGTATAAAAAGAATTCTTGCCACATTTGTTGTCAGTTAGTTGCTTGTTTGTTTGTGAAAAAGGCAATAATATTTTTTTGTTTTTTTGTAACAAATTTAACTCAACAAATACCAACACATATATGTACTCAAAACTACATACATAATCGTATAGGTATATGTTTATATGATAGTTTCAAATATGAGAAATGCCACGAATAAATGTATTTATTTATATATGTGTGTATCTGTCTCTGATACACTAATACATAAACGTATACAGCATAAATCTTGGCTAACCATAGCCCAATATTTGTTGTAAATAACCGTATAGAACAATCACCTATCTAGTGTTTATACAGCAACGAAATGTCAAAACTCCCACACATAGATATGTTTGTGTGTATGTATGTATCTGCGTGATTATATACATATTTATTTATACAACTACCAAACACTATATAAACAAAACATTTCAAATCAACTTGAACTCATGAACTGATGCGTGACAAAGTCTGGTAAACCGCAAAAACAGATTAACTTTCATATAAAGGGTCCGCAATCTAACGTTTTTTTTTCAACTAGTGCTTATTTCGTGAATGGTAACACTTAGCTCATGTCTGATTTGACAGATAATTAGTTTTATCCTTCCACTGAACGAATATGGTTGTGTATACGCTTGAACAACGCTGGGAAATATTGCGACATTACTTTGAAAATCATGGTTATGTTATAGAATCAAAATCATCTTTTCAGATGAAGCTCATTTTGATCTTGGCGGGTATGTAAATAAGCAAACTTGTCGCAGTTGGGGCACAGAAAACCCGCACGCAGAGCTGATGTCGTTTGGCCACCTCGGAGCTGCGATTTGACACTGTTGGACTATTATTTGTGGGGTGCCGTCAAAGATAAGTGTTACGCCAACAAGCCAGAGACAATTAACGCTTTAAAGGACAATATTTGTGAAGCCATTGGTGAAATACAGCTGCACACAATCGATGATGTGCTTAAAAATTGAACCGATTGTGTAGGCTACTGCATGGCTAGCCGAGGCAGCCATTTGAATGAAATTATTTTCCATTAGTAACCGGAAGAATAATAAAATAAATTTGAGAAAATATTCAGTAGTTTTTTATAGCATTTTCAAAATAAAAAAATTTATTTGGCGGACCCTTTATATATAAACATATACATCAGTGTTGCCACCTTATGTAATAACACATATTGCCTATAATTTTTTATTGTGTGTGTAGGCTGTGTGTAGTTAGCTTCATGTGTAATGTGTGTGTAATTTTACTTTTGTTCTACCATTAATCGCTATATTTCAAATATTTGTCATATAAAATTTGATATACGAAATTTCCTGATTTGCAAAGAAACGAAATTAAAATAAAAAACGGAATAAAAATAAAAAAACTACTGTTAAGCAAGGAGGATGGCTTGGGAATGTATCTTGAAATCTGGAAATTAAATTCTTGGAATTTATTTATTTTAATATTCGAAAAAAAATATTTAGCCCAGTGCAGAGAAAGCGGGTATCGTAAGCGATTTCCCATTCTACAAAGACAACGATCCCAAGCAAACATCATTGATCTGTACCTGACCAAAACTTAAGTAAGCATCTACACAGATGTAATTGAACACCTTTAGAATGGAGTGGGTAAGAAGTGTTTATCTGAAAAATCTTAACACGCTTGTTCAGCTTAAGGCGACATTACTAAAAGTTTAGAACTCCATAGAACCGAAATAATGCTAAAATTTGTTAAAATCAAATCTTAAATGCTTACTTTCTGTTCTGTATCATTACCTGTTCGATTATCATATTTTAAGTATTCATACTTTGCTTTGATCGACTATGCACTGAGCTCAGAAAATTAGTTTTTGTGTTTCTGATGCAGTTAATATTGAATTAAATACCAGTTATCTTATTATTCATAAAGGCTCATATTTGATGGGTAATTCAGACCCCGAAGAATCTACATATACTCGTATATCATATTTTTATGTTTAGAAGACTTTTCTATGGAAAATCTCTCGTCCGTTTATACCTTGGAGCCACTGTAGGTATTGGTATATAATATTCATAAAAACAGAATTTTGTGTGTAATTTTTCTGCCGGTTGTGTGCAATTCATAATGCTGTTGGTGGCAACACTGATATACATACATATAAATATATCCATGTAGATGTAAACTTATGAGTCTCTTTAGACAAGATTAAAAAATGCGTTTTCTTTACGGTAAAATATTTTTTTATTATCTTCTTCCGAAATGTCTATTTGTATGTATATTTCTACCATATGTATGTATATATGTTTATATTTATATGTCTTTGTATGTATGTATGTTTGTTTGAAGTCTATAAACAGTTAAGCGGCTGAACCGATTTCCTAAAAATTTTTACAGTATCTGTCTGTATGTCTGGAAGGAACTATATAAATTTCAAAAATTTCAACTGGGCGATACCACGCCCATAAAAAGTTAATACTAAATTGCCTATATGCTCAAAATGGTAACAAATGGGCATGATATCTCTCATACAAAATAAATATTGATTCTTGTATATCTTGAGAACGGCTTATTCTAAAATTTACGATTTTGATCTGAATGACTTCGTGTTAATACAAATCATCAGTCAAAAAGTTGGCGGAATTAACGAAGCATACATGGTACCTCACATAAAAACTAAACATTGATTTTTGTATATCTTGAAACGGTTAAAGCGTAGGTTTGTGAACTTGGACTGAATGACTTTATAGTCAATACAAGTCATCAGTCAAAAAATGAATGGTATTAGATTAGTAAGCGTGGCATCACCCATACATATGAAACATTAATTTTCATATATCTCGAGAGCGGTAATAGCAGAAGTTTCTAAATATGGTTCAAACACATCGTCAGTAAATAACTGGGTGAGGTTGGATAACTGGGCGAGGATAATATATATGGAATTTTTTTGTGTGGAGGATAATAATTAAAGCATCGTTATCTGTCCACATTAGTCAAAAGAGGAAAAGGTTAACGGAGATTGCACAAAGCACACCGGCTAAAAGCTTTCTATATGAGTATCTTATATAAAGGGCGGTCCAACCAAAACGCACGATATTAATTTTAAATAAAACAAAAAGTTTTCAGAGAATTATCTTAATATTTTTATTATGATAGAAAGATCTATGACAATTTTGTGTGAAACAAAATATCGACCAAATGCTTGCCACGGCTTCGGTGGCATACCACTTTCCGCCGGTCCATATTTTCAATGACTGAGATACTTAAGTGCCGAATTATCTCATCCTTTAGCCCTTGAGTTGTTCTTAACTTATTGATGTTTTTCTTTTAAATATCTCCCCAATAAAAGAAGTCCAACAGTGTCAAATTACATGATCGTGGCAGCCAACTAACACAGCCACGACACGAGAACACACTGCCATTGAATTTCTCGCGCAAAAGAGCCATTGTTTCATTGGTTGTATAGCAAGTGGCACCATTCTCTTTAAACCACATATCGTCTGGTCCATTTTCTCAAGTTCTGGCCACAAGAAGTCCGTTGTCATCTTGCGATAGAGAAGACCATTCACGGGCTATCCACACTTTCGAAGAAATTCCACCCGATGACGTCCCCAGCCCATAACGAACTGGGCGAGTATGCACAATTCTCTCGATTGTGGAGACATTTGATTGTGTTGACCAAAAAAATCACGAAGTTCATTTTGATTTGAACGCCCATTTTCATAAAAGGCCTTAACAATCTTAACGCTCAACTCGATTGTGTATCTCTCTATGGTTGAATTTTTCAAACACTGAAACAAAGAAATGTCAAATTAAGTTGGACAAAAAACTTGACGTTAAGGTTTGACTGACAATTAAGATCGTGCATTGTGGTTGAAAATGCATGTGGCTTGTCTGGAGTCTGTATATCATATAGTACAGCTATATGATAAACAGAAACACACAATAGGTTGAATAATATGTCAAATTTAATTGGGAATCCAACACACCATTATGGTGCCAGTGAAGGACTAGTAGAAAATCTACTGTAAAGGGTTTAATGGACAGATCGAACAGCGAAATTTAGATTCTCTCAAACTCGATTTATATGAAAGGTGGTCTTCACATTTTTGTAGAGCAGATCGATATACACTAGTATAACCAGTAGCACTAATTATTTATTAGCTCATATGGTTAAGTATGGTTATATACATTATTGTTTTGAAAAATTAGATAATTTAACCAACATACACTTTACAGCAAAAAAATTTTCAAATTAGATATAATAACTTGACATTTTAAGGTTTAGAGTCTTCATTCTTAGATAGCTTAAAGTTACCCATAATGTAAGTCAAGAAGTATACTTAAGATTTTTAAAGCCGAAGTTGTGGGCAGAGCAGCAAAATCATGTAGATGAGATTTATTTTTGGTTGATGAATGAAGTCGGTATTAATGTAAAAAACTGTTATAGCATAAATATCCTGACGTGTCATCAGTGTCTAAGCCAGTACCATGTACGATCAATGACCCTTTTTCAATTTGTTCAGGTAGGAAAACAAATTCCCTGAAAACTCAGTTTTTTATCTATAAAGAGCTAATCATTGACAGAAGATTTTAACGCTGAAAAAAACATAAAATTTTCCAAAGTCAAATGAATGACTTGATTCGTGATATGGATTTCTCGAAGCAAAAAGCGGGATTGTTCTTAACGTTGTTGCAGAAATAAAAATGTCTTGACAGTTAAACAAAAGTTAGTGTTTACAGAACCCGAAATAGCCGACAGCTTGTTGCAAACGTTTTCTTTATTCCCTTCTTAATTTTTTTCGTGAAAACTTGAGTGATACAAACGACGAGCAAGGATAGTTACTGCACCAAAATTTGACGAAAATGGAAAGACGATATCAAAGATTTTGGAACGAGGGCAGGATGAGCGATTCCAATGCAAGAAACAGATCCTAAACTATATAAACAACCCAGATAGATTGCTCTTCATTTATACATGTATGCTAAAAATTGTAAAAATTATTTTATTCAATATCTTGAAAAGTAGAAGAAAAATAGTAGCAGAAAAAGTAGTAGTAGAGAAGTAGAAAAAATTGATTACATATTCAAATTCAACGGAAAGTTTTTGAGTAAATATTTATCGAGATTTGAATACCACACATACACTCAAAGTTAAAAAGAAAATATTTGACGAATCTGCCACCTTATGGTTCATCAATTCACTATAACGAATAATAAGCTTGGCAATACTTAACAATTTTGACTAGAGCTGCATAGAGTTAGTTAACACCAACTCAACCAATTACTTCAAACAAGAGAAATATATGGTAATAGTCTGCTATCAAATTTCATCAAAGACAGCATGGAAAATTGTCTGTGAAGTCTAGTTGTATGATATAACTTTATAAAGGGTGTCCCAAAATTAACATAAGATTTTAATTAAACAGAAAACACAGTTTTTAGACTTTTGATTGTTATTTTTCTATTGAATCATAAAGTACATAGGATAGGGCTATTTATGGACTAGCACATCTGGCAAATGGCCTCCACGGCTTTAAATGCACATACGGACTCGTTTGCCTAAATTTTCCATGACCAATTTGCATAAATGTGGCTTAATTTCGTTGATACAGCGTTAAATCTTTTCCTTAAATGCGCGGATGGTTGTGGGCTTGTGAACATAGAACAAGATTTCAAATAACCCCCTAAAAAGATAGTTGGAAATGTATGGTTCAATTATACCTCCAGCCTAAAATCCACAGCAAACAGTGACACGTTGTGAATACATTTTTTTCGACAATCATATTTGTGTTCTCCGAACCCAAAAAGCCACAGTTTTGGCAATTAACAAAGCCATTATGGATGATTTTGATCGAAAAATCAGCATCCATTTGTTGTTGTTCAATAATCCATTCAACGAATTCTCTTCGCTGTGTATAGTCATTAGGCTTCAGTTGTGCTGTCAATTGAATTTTGTAAGCATGTAGACATATATCTTGTCCACGACGCCGAATTGTGGCTCCTGGATTGTCACCGATTATCTTACGCACTGCTTGGATATTGACATTTGAACGACTTGTTTTTGGACGACCAGTGTGCTTGGTGTCTCCAACGGCTCCAGTCACCCTGAATTTTTCTCTCTTCACAGTTGACTAAGTTAAAACACTATTCCATATTTCATTATATTATATTATATTTCTTTATTTTTGAATTATTTTTCAATAATGAAGACACGTTGTTCTATCGTGTAAGCTTTAATTTTACTAACTCTAAACTTTCAGCTGTCGAATTGTTTTTTAGGGTTGTCAACACTTTACTGCACAAATAGCGGCAAAATCAAGTCTTGCGTTCATTTTGGGCCACCCTTTATACATATATATTTCGTATACTGTGACATTAAAGCAGAGGTGCGCACAAAGAGCGAAACATTTAAAATAATAAATACACTGAAGTTAAAATGCTGAAAAAAAGGTATTCATACGAAATGCATAAATTTATGTATTATAATTATGGTTGCCTTCAGCGTTGTCGGTTAAAATTTCGAAAAAGTGTTATAAAAAGGGCATTTGCGTAAAAAAAGGGTATTTTAAAGTAAAATAGGGTCAATGTTTTTTGTTAAAAAAAAATAATATATAAAATTTATTTTAACTAAAAAAAGCGAATTTTAACAGTTATTTAAATACATAGAACTAAAATAAAGTAATTATACATACGTAAATTACAAATCAATGTTAAAACTAGAAAACAATTCACAGATACATTCCAATATTAACCATATTATCAAAACGAAAGAAGTTACTTTTATAAAAACTCTTGATAATGCTTATCACTTTTTAGAAATACTTTTTCTATATTTTTTAATTAATTCTTTACTTGGAGTCCATTTTTCCAGCCCCGATTCTAGCAAATTGAGAGAGGAAAGCATGGATTCACAATTTTATATTTTAAGTTGGTTTGTAAGTTTATTTTTAATCAGTGAAAGTTTTGAAAATTTCTTTTATCGGAAGCACTACTAGGAGGCAACGTAAATATATATGTATGTAACGAATTCATATAAATTTGAATATACAATCGCACAGTCCCCTCGAAAACTGGATTCTACATAGAACTACAAGATTTGAACTTTCAAAAACGATATAATGTAAATCTACGCGAACAATAAATCAAAAGTATATGAGCTTTTGCCTAACATATCCTTTAAGCTTAAAGAAAAATAATAAATTCAATTTTCCTCACGCAGAAAAGTATACATGCTCTGCAGTATTAGGTAACTAATTATCCCCAAAAAAAAATTTAAAAATAGTTTTATTGTCAATTTATATATTTTATAGATCCATATTTAATCTTTAAATTTTAAATGCAATTTTTTTATCGTAATTGTTTCTCTTTAATTATTATGATATCCTTTAGGAAGAGCAGTCACACAGCCTTGTTTCTTTTTAATTGCACCTTTTTTTGTACTAGGCTATTCAATTTATCAAATAAATTGTCTGTGTGACTTATGTCAGGTGACTAATAAGTAGAATGAAGCCTTCAAGTCAAGTTTTGATGTCGGAATTTCTAGATTTTTTAACTCTTTTTTTTCGTCAATATAATACTCCTACTTTCATCGCTCAAAACAACTTTACTCCAAAATTCTTCAAAAAAATAAAATTTTAATACCTGCGATTATATATGTTAGGCAGTTTTCTTATGGTTTTCAATATTGCTTGATGAAGCCTGCTACTTATCTATTTTTTCTGATTTAACCACAAACAAACAAATATAATTTTATACTTAAGTTAATATAATTAGATATTTAGGAATGTAATACTTACTTGTCTATTCGCATTTATTTTGTTTATATGAACATATCGCTCCTTTATTGCAACAGTGTTATAACTCAAAAAACGTAATTTTTTAGTTAAGTATTCTAAAATATGCGGAACATTGTGATGTATATTGTGTGAAAAATTCTTTGCGATTCATATAAAATTATGAGCCCAGGAGCAAAGTGTTTATTCCCATTTCAATATTAAGTAATAAGAAATTTAAATTTAGAACAGCCCTCCTTAAAAATTCTGTTTTTTGAGTTATGACACTGTTGCAATAAAGGAGCGATATGTGTATATGAATGGCACGCGAAACTACAAAATTAAATGGAAATTTAGTAAAAAAATATATTAAAGCTTCTCGCTGTCAAAACTTAAGCCGAAACACATACATAAATCAGGGCATAATCGCAGTTGATCATCAGTTCATTTTACACAATTGTCAAACTTTATACGAAAAAAATAGATATGCATAGAATATGAAAGTTGCATAAAAGTTAGTTGTTGTAATATTAATATCGAATGCAATTTTAATATACGGGTATATGTTCACAAAACTCATGCATGTTATGTATACATATATACAACATATATATATAAAAGCTAAATGTACTGAGAATATTCGTGAGAAATTTTGGACCTTTACTCATTTTCAAAAAGGGTTAAAAAAAGTGTCATTGGCATGAAAAAGGGTCAAAAGTAATACTTTAGTGTCACAACGGCAACGCTGGTTGCCGTCAGTAATAGTGTAAACATAGATTTTTTATTACAATTTTTAAGTTTTTTATAGAAAAATAAAACAATAATAGTTTTCCAGGAATTATATACGCAATATCAATAAAGTCTGTATGATATTTAAATTGAAAGACTATGTAATAAGGGTTAACGATACAGTTGATTTTGGAATATTTCAGAAACATTTTTAGTAAGATTTTTTTTCATTAGCAATCCTTATTATAGTATTTACGAAGAGAAATAAATAAACAGCCAAAAAAAAGCTCGTAAACTGAACGAGTATCGCTGCATTAAAGTAACTTTAAAATTAAGCCACAACTAGTAGGCTTAGTTCTTGAACACCTACATTGTTTTATAAACATTTTTCGCCATCGTTCTAGTAACACGCAATATTAAAACTGGAGCAAATACTACATATTCACTATGAAGTGTTCAAGAATAAGATTCTTTTAAATTGAACTCGAAGAAATGAACTCATTGACATCCTAAATTGTTGTCTCTTAATCACATTCCTGAAAATAAATCAGAAAACAATAAAGAATACTATCATTTAAAAAAAAACGTTTGTTTCATTAAGAAAGACAACTACTAATCTTCATAAGTGAAAGCATAACTTTGCTAAAATATTTAATGCTTCTGCTTAATTATAACTACTATTTGGTCATCTTGGCCATAACCATTAAACAGATAATTGTTTTAAGAGTACATTGAGTAAGTAGCAAATTTAACCTTAAATTGGTAACCCTTATTAGATGTCACTATGAAACAACTTTTATATTATAAACATCTATACATATAGACATTTTGTGGAACGTTGAATATCAATTATTTACTACTATCTTACCACTCGTTGTCTATATACACAAACACATCTTTTTTATTTGCTACAATAATAAAATAAAATAAAACAAAAGAAAAACAGTTTCTTTCACAAGCATCTCTTTTCAAGTTGAGAATAAGTTAAGAATACAATACTCGAAGTTTGAAGTGTAGAACTCATTAAGGATTTGAAGCAGACAACCAACAATTAAATTTCCGTAATGACGTTAAACAATTTATTCGTAATTAATAAAACCTGGATGGATTAAAGTGAATTGTTTTTACATTTTGAACAATGTTCTTCCTCAAGCACTACTGTAGATAAAACGTGAATATATAAATGAACGTGTCTCTAGACTCTTTGCTGTTTATATATTTTAGTGTTGGGTGTATAACTTAAAAATGCTGAATTCGCAACTGATGTTGTTTCTTCTCCACACAGAGTTTTTATTTGTAATAATTTATGCGCTATTTTAAAATGTTAATATTTATCATTTACACTCACTAAGTCGTTGAAGAATTTTGTGCAAACGGAAATGTCTGATGAGGTTTGGTACCTTATCATCATTAGTAGGAAATTTTGTTTTACTTATTGAACCAAAAATAAAAACAGCTCGAGCACATACATGGATTGTTCATCGAAGTTCCATCCATTTTAAAAAGTGAAAGATGGCTTGTGAGATTTAGAAGCGTTCATTTTGACAAGGATGAGAAAATATCTCAGGTCAGCCAAAAAAGTTAAAAGATGATAAATTGAACGCAACACATCAAGAAGCTTGTCGTCACAAAGTAATTTCTAAAAAATAAATTATAAAAAAGAAGCAAAGAAATATATTAACACAAGAGTTAAAGCCGAAAGATTTTTTTTTTTTTTGAAAATAAAGAATTTTTACATCATACCATTAGTTAGGAGATCGGACGGTTATCATTCGACCGGTTTTAACCGGTTTTTTTGTTTTGTCGAATAAGGTTTTCTCAAAACCTTCATTTTTCGAATACCGAATAAACCGGTTAATTGAACACGAATAACCGGTTAATTTAAATAAGTATAATTTTTATTCGTTTCTATATTTTTTATTGAAAATATGCTCATCGTTTAATTATTTGTATAAATTTAATTATTTTTGTATATACGGCAACCGCGAACGTCTCACAAAGAACGTGAAAACCAGGGTAGATCGAAAAACACTCTTCAGCAACCTTTTCCCACCTTCTGTAAAAAAATATTGATTTTTGTATATGGACAATGATAAACTAGACCCATTGAAAGCCCATAAACCCACAAACGCCGGTTCCACACGGCAGATATATTAGTTAGTGAAGTTTTTCACAGCGTAAATACACATAACCAGTCGCTAGTAATGTTGTGAAGTGATATCGCTGTTGAAAATTGTCAGATGGTGTGGCCTGGGGATGAACCGACGACTTCTTGGTTAGAAGATGGGTTCTTACCTAACATACCACAATGACACACATACTATTAAATACGTGGTGCATAAATTTACATACATTACTCCTCGAGATCCAAGCCAATTTTCTTGTCAAAGCAATTAAAGACTCGTATACTACTAATAGATTTATTCAAAGTAAAACACTTAATTTTTGCTATCGTAGGCACCTAAGGTGACAAATCAAACGATATTATCTCTTTGAGTAATTGTTCGAAACTAAAGCAGCTTTCAGCACTTTGTGTAATAAACTTTATTTTTTATGGCCTTCGCTTACCGATTTGGCATAGTTTTTTTGAGATTTGTTAGAATTATTCTTGGTATTGATTGCCACTTTAATTTTAAGCTCTCCACCAGCTTCTGCTTATTTTTAAAACGACGTGGTCCAGCTCCTCGCTTCAACAATTAGGAATAATTTTATTTAAATAAAAGAACCGGTTAACCGGTTATTTGATTATTATTAACCGAAAACCGGTTTTTTAAAAGTGCTACTTTTCGAATTATTCGAAAACCGGTTTTTGAAAAAAGTCAAATAATCGGTCTCCCTAACCATTATTGTTGATAAAAAATAGTTCAATTGCAATAACTGGGGAAACCAGAAATATATTCTCAATAAAATGTTTTATGCGCATAAAATATGCATTAAAAATCCGAAAATAAGCACACATTTCTTCTTTGTTAATAGAAAAAATGGCTTATTCAACAATTCAATATATTTTGTATACTTTTGAAGCGCAATATATAAAAAAAAAAATTAAACTTCACAAAAATTCTACTCTAATTTTTAAGGAGATCTAAATACATAACTAAAAATTTTGGTAAAATAAAGCAAACATTTTTATTGGTACAAAATTTTGTTCTTGCAATAAGCAGCAAAATATTGACTTAAAGTTTCAAATGTAAAACGTTGTCTACTACATCGGTGCAAACTTGAATACATTGATAATGTCATTTCAATGCCTACTGATGTATTGGGGTCATATATAAAGGACACCAATTCCTTGAGAGAATATTTTAGAACTTTGTTTGACTTTTTACTTAGAACTTCTAAGATCTTTTCATAATTGCTTAGTAATAATTGTAGTAATTGATGGCCGTAAGCCAAGTTCTCAACGAGTTATAAGGGAGGCACTGGAAAGTATGGATACATTTCTTTTTAAACTTTAACTCTATTTGGAGCCTTCACAAGTTTTACTTGAAAAAGAAATTTGTTACAGCATTTAAACTTTGTATGATTTAAAAAATATTTTTAAAAAGCATATGTAGAAAGCTTTCATTTTGTGTGTGGCTTCACTATTGTTCAACTGGGCGAAGCCACGCCCATATAAAACTTGTATTTATATGTCTATATCTTAAAAACGGTAATGTTAAAGTCTCTCAAATTGGGCCGAATTGAATAAGTGGGAGTAGCACCTACCATACAAGGAAAATATTGATTATAATATATCTTTGGAGCGGTAATAGTGGAATGTTCTGAATTTAGCCTGAGTAACTTAGTAGTCAATAATATAATCATTCGAGATATGGGCGAAATTAAATAAGTTGGTATGGCACCTCTCTTAAAATATTAAATATTGATTTTTGTTTATCTAGAGAACGATTAGAATGGAAGGTTCTGAATTTGGTCTAAATGACTTCTTAGATAGTACAAACCAACAGTTAAAAAGTGGGCAGAATCGGATAAGTGGGCACCTGTATGGGTACCTTCCATACAAATTAAATAATGATTTTTGATTAGAGTTGAAGTTTCTAAATTTGGTTTAAATAACTTGGCAGTCAATACAAACTCAGCCAAATACTTCCAATTACCCAGTCTCCTAAATTTTCGCCAAATTCTGTTAAATAAAGATTATGAAGAATCGTTTCATAATCACAGTTCATTTTTACTCTTAATCCTCAACCCAGTACTTTGACACTATCGACGAGGGATATTGCTGCTGCTATAACGAATTGGTGAATTTGTGTAAAAACTACATGGACCATGCATCCATCCATTATAGACTATAGTTGGTGTTTGATTTAACTGAATTCAATCTAAGAATTGGTACGATATATTTTAAAAAGTACTCTCTGTTAACGCATCAAATTTAATTTAGTTCGGCCGATACTTAGACTAAGTCATTGTTAAAAATATGATTTTGTTAAATTGTATTATAGTAGATTGAATTAAATTTTATATAATTTACATACATCTTATCTAAAGTACTCTTAAAAAATTATTCAAAATTTTGGTAACAACCCGTGTCAATATTAAAATTATCTGAAGTACCCTTAAAAAATCATTCAAAATTTTAGTAACAACCCGTGTCAATATTAAAATATTTTTGTTTTTTTTTTTTTTTTTTGTTTTTTAAGAATAAATAAATGAACATAGAAAAACATACACTCTTTTACATAAAAAAAACCTAAACCATATTTAGAGACGTGAATTTTATATTGAAACGTTACAGTGGTTAGCATTTAAACATAAAGACACCCCACCATTTAACTACCTGATCTGACAGTGAGGTCGCCTGTGTTTTGTGTTTAAATGGTGAGTGACTCTATGCGGTTTGGTTACAGGCACGTACTCAGCAAAAACAAAAAAAATATTTTTTATTGCATATTAAAAAAAATTTACGGTACTCTTTTATTATTTCATTATGTGCTCACTTTTGCTCAATTTTTATATTTATCATCATCATTCAATTGTGAATTCAGTCTTTCAGCCATCCTTTCAGCCATTCATTCGCTCATTCGTTCAATTATTCATTTATTTATTATTCTTAATATTCGTACTTGTGCTGAATATTCTGACTTGAAATTTCTTTCATTTTTTTTTTATTTTCATTTGTTTTTCTTCGAATGTTGTGTCAACGTAAATCAACAACTACGCGACAATAACAACGACAACTCAACAATATCAATATCACCACCATCTATGAAAACAAAAACAACAAAATGATGGAAAATGAAAATAAAAATGAAAAATCAACAATAGGTATCATGGATGCGTCGAAAAGGCGACGAACTGGCACTTATTACGTTTGGTCGTCACACATATAGCGGTGATTCAAGATACTCGTTAGAGTTTGAAGAACCAAACGATTGGAAACTTTTAATCCAATACGCCAACGAACGTGACGAGGGTCCTTATGAGTGTCAAGTTTCATCACATCCGCCTTTAGTGTTGTTAGTCTACTTAACTGTAATTGGTAAGTTTCCTTTCTATTGATATACATATGTATGTATAAATTGTACATATATGCACGCACAAGAACACATTCATACATACACCTACATATGTACATATATTGTGTATATATTTCTACACGTATACTTATAACATCAACTCACTTCAATCAATTCATTTCCCCAGCTTGAATGTATTTGTTATTTCTACAATTGATGCACGAACAAATACTTTTACAACAAATTGCAAATACTTGCTAACGGTCGTTTGAGTGAAGAGTACACAACTACATATGCATTTACATTAAAATATGAATCTTTTTACACTAAAAGCAAGTTACGCTATATGTATATCAAAACAGAAATCGACTCCCAATGGGATTGTTATGTGGTGCGATTAAAAGGTATAAACTTCTGAGCCGGTGCTGTAAAAAAAGTTTTTACATATCTCAACGTAAATAAGTCTTCTGTCCCGGATGGTATACCAATACCAGCATTGGTGCTAAAGCAATGCTCTTCGACGTTGCGTTGTCATATCGCTTTGGTATTTGTCCATCCTGCTGTAATGCGTAGCCCGAAGAGTGAGGCTATCAATTTTGGAAACTAACGCCCAGTATCAGTCTGTTCCGTATTCTCTAAAGTTATGGAGAAGTACTTAGGGTCTAACGCAAGTGCCGTTCCACTGGTGGATATTTCCAAGCGTTTGATTGAGTTTAGCACGAATTTATTGTTTTTAGTGTCGGTAGTCACTTCTCTCGATTTATATCGAGCTGTCTCAGAGACGTTATAGATGGTTTTGATTGTAATCTAAGCCTTTTAGAGATGGGCTTGAAAAGGACAAATATGTACGACCCATTCAAGCTACCTCAAAATCTCTGCGTGAGATCGTGCTACCATGGTCGATTTTAATACGCGCAAGACCCAATTTTATTTTCTGATACTCAAGTGTGGTAATAGAGATATTGAGGAATCAAACGCTTCTGATGTTCTAGGCATGAGAATTCTCTATGGTGTTTGGTGCAACGAGCATTCGTCTCGATTTTTTTAAACCGTGTAGAATATACTTTTCTCCATCTGACCTCCTTTATATTAACAAAACCTATATCCGATCTAAGATCAATATAATACAACTCTCATATAGGGGCCGGTGTTTCAAATCAATTTTGGGACTTCTCGACCGCGTACAGGACAGGGCGAAGGTGCTTATTAATGACGGTAATATGGCGCCTATCGATATTATAACGGAATCTGCTCTGACATAATAAGGGAACTGATTGCTAATAATCAGATATTTTCACGTAGTACTCATTATTCTCCTAGAACGCATTTCTTTGTAGTTTATTGTCCAATGAATGTCTAACGTATTATAGGCAGTATTCGTTTTTAGTTTCACCGTTCGTTTGTAGGACAATCTTCCCACTTACAACATAAATAAATTCATATCAAACATCCATAAATACTACTCCCTCTATCCTCTTTCCCACAAGCTAATATGCCAGTACCAGCACAATGCTCTGCATGCGAACGTTTCATTCCCTGAGTGCTGCACTCAAACGAAAAAAAATGTTCTATTCTATTTTATATCCCTCATTATTTCTTTATTAGCATATAATAAAATGTTTGCCAATGATAAAATGATCCAAATGTATAAAAATGTTCAAATATGCGGTTACTCTGCTTTTACATATGGTACATTATTCATGGTGAGCCTGTATTTGTGTAACATGTTATTTTGTGTACAAACTATCATGTTGATATGCTTCTTAACCAAACACACATGCATGCATACATCGTACATTCTTAATTTATCCAACAGGCTTCTTATTTAATCTTCCATCATAGCCTCAATAATTATTTTCATTATCATGCAAAGCACACCAACATCATGAAAGATCTTTCGAAAAACAAATAAAAAACAGTCTACTTCAGTTGAGATTTCTTTGTAGGGAATGTGTATTTCACTACTGTTTGACTGACCAACCTCCTGAATAATCTATTCCTTTTCTTTTTCTTCTGATTGTCTATCTGTCTGTTGCGCGTTTCAATCATTTTTGACGTGCATGTAATAGTTGAGTGAGTGGCTGTTTAAATTGAACACGAGTTCATGATGTGGTATGTGAACGGATACAATGAATCAGTGCTCTGATAACAGGCAAATAAACAAAACGTTTTGAAGAAATTACTCTTTACGTTTCAGTTTTTGTTTTTTTCGCTGTTCATGTTTTCCTATTAAATTATAAATTAATTTTTGGATGGGAATTCTTACTGAAGAGTCTGGAAGAAAAGTCTTATACGATAAATCACCACAGTTAAGTATTGTGTAATTGATTATGGATATGAACGAAGTGTTGAAGGAAACAAGGCAAAAAGTAATTATGGCGTATTAAATATAACATAAAGCAACATATAAGCAGAAATGCAACATTTTGATAGGGTGACAGAGCTTTCCTAAAATATTAGCTTTTCAAAAGAAAATTGCACAATTTAATAAAGTTATTTTATAAGCTACGCCTCAATTTAAGTTTAATAAAAACGAACCTTAAAAAGATCCGGTGCGATTACAAATAATGTGTACTGACCTCTTTGTGTTACGTTTAAGCTGAACCTCAACCAGCCCGTAAGAGCATTAAGCCTTACACTTTAATTATCTACACGAAAACGGGATAAAAAATATAAGCCAATAAGCCAATTATTAATACCTAACTTTAGTTCCTCCACAGCAATCTGGCAATCACCACCAGCATCAATGTACGCTTTTTACAAAATATTAAAAGGGCTTATCTATCTGTTGATTACACAAAAATCATAAATCTGAGCCATTTATAATCGGTACGCTAAGACAACACTAGTGAGAACGAATACCATGAATAATTCCTGCCTCACTCGCAAAAACAACACCATTCTGTTACCCAGTTTGTATAATCACCAAGAACAGCGGTGTAAATGAAGACAAAGAAGTAGACATCAACAAAGCTCTTCAGGTCTTGTACTCGTTGAGCGAGGTGTGGATATCAACTAAATTAACTAGCCATCTTCTAACACAGGAGTACAACAAGTGCGTAAAATCAACACTCCTACAGTCAGCGTCGAAAAAGTGTACAGCCTTTTTCTTTAAAATGTTGGTTTTATTTCAGTTTTTTAAAATGCGATCAATTTAAACTTTAGACATTCCCAACCGACTTTAAAAAACGAAGTAACATTCCAATCATAACTAAACATACTCCTTCAATCTGTATACATAAAAGAGGACTATAAAATGCGTTGTAATTGATGTTCTCTGAAATGTGCCGACCGATATTATATTAACGTTAGAGTGAACCCCTTTGAATTGCATGAGTTTTACTTGAAAACGCAAATTTGTTACAGAATTTAAACTTTGTGTGAGTAAGAAAATATTTTTATAACTGTGCATATAGGAAGCATATGTAGATAGTTTTCATTTGGTGTGCGGCTTCACTATTGTTCAACAGAGCAGTGCCACGCCCATATAAAATTTGTATTTATATGTCTACAACTTTAAAATGATAACAGTAAGAGTCTCTAAATTTGGCTCAAATAACTCTGTGGTTAATACAAATCGTCAGTCAGAAAGTGGGCCGAATTGGATAAGTGAGAATAGGACCTCCTATAGAAAGTAAATATTAATTTTTGTATATCTTTGGAACGGCAATAATGGAAGGTTCTGAATTTGGTCTAAATAACTTAGTAGTTAATGCACATTTCTGAATTTAGTCTAAATGACTTCTTAGATAGTAGAAACCATTAGTTATAAAGTGGGCAGAATTGAATAAGCGGGCATGGTAATGATTTTTGTATATCTTGAGAATGGTTAAAGTTGAAGTTTCTAAATTTTGTTTAAATAACTTGACAGTCAATACAAAACATCATTTAAAAAAAATATGGAATTTTTCACGTGTAGAGAAGGGTAACAGTTAAAGTTTTCTTCATCTGTCCACATCAGTCTAAAAGCACGAACAACGCAAATGGATAAATTGGATGAAAAGTTTGTTTACTTAGGCAATGTACACAGATTACACAAGTTTACTTGAGTAAAGTATATACCATTTAAAAGGTCCATTCTTTTTATTTTCATATCTACTCAAAATATTAAAATCGGTTAACCTCTAGCTATGTTGTTAGCTTATAACTCAAAATTTTGGAGATGTTTCGAAAATTTTAAAGACAGTTTCTGGTTATGCGAATAGATTTTTCCTTGTACACTTTTTCTACCTCGTAAGAAATAGAGTACCTTTCGTTTTGGTATATAACTTTAGTTGTTGTAACCAGTTTTTTGTTGTGTTTTACGAATTTTGAAAAGCATTAAGTACAATTTAAATTCTAAATAATAAGGGTGCACCTTTTTTTTAACGCCGACTATATATGGTTGCGAAACCTGACGCCTATCCAAAAACAACACACGTCGACTGCAGATATTCATCAATCAATGTGTATGGTGTACTATTCGATATTTCTTGCCAAAAACCATTAACAATATCGACACACATTGATAGGACACACATTGAGACCCAATAACGAGGTTGCAAAGGTGGCGCTGCAGTAAAACTCCCAAGGCAAACAACGCGCTAATTAGCTGTTGAAGGGTCTTAATGTTAGAAAGTAATAAGAACAGCTGCTGACAGTTCCATCGGACTCGCTATATATATTATATTCGTTTCGAAAAGTACTTTTAAATCTGAGTTTAGCAGTATATATTAAAGTAGATATTAAAAGTGTTCGTTTTGTAAATTACAAAAATTAAGATAAACTTAATATGTAATACCAAATATTTTAGTACGTTTTGTGCACGTATTCCTTCTTGGCAGTTATATCTCAGTAATAACAATAAGTGATATAAGCAAAATAGTTGGCAATTGATACTATTTTTCTGATAGGTGCTATCAGGAACAACATAAACCTTTGTTAGTAACTTTTCAAACACATTCAAAAAATTGTTTTTCTTGCCTCTCCTGAAACCGCTATATTGTGATCAAAAAAACCGTTACATTAACATTATTTAAGAACTGTTGAGTGATGACAAAAAGTTCACATGAGGACAGTTAAATAATTGTTTTCCATTACAAGACTTAACGTAAAGAGCGGTTAATAAATACGATAGGAGCTTCGTACCATTTTAATTGTTAAAAAATGATCTACTGAATGAATGTGTGTTTATATTGTAACGCAAATAAACAATGCCTAAAGAAGCTACAAAAATATCAATTCATTTAAAATTGTATTGTGTGATTTGAGTTCATTGGTTTGTGTCAAGGCTGTAAATTGTGCCACCTTGGTAATGCCATACTTAATTTGTGTTATTAAGAGTATTACCAATTGCGTATTGGACGGTGTTACCATACTGATTTTGGATGTTACAATTGAATAAACGGAAATGAATCGAATGTTGCAGTAAGAACGGCAGTAAAGTCAATTGTATATAAAAGGCGGAGCATTAGTTAGTCAGTTATAGTTTGGCAGTCATTGTGTAAAGTTGTAATTAAAAAGCCATAAAGTAAAGTCGTATTAAGGCGCTCGTAAAAGTGTTGAGTAGTTGTGTATTAAGTGGAAGTCGAATTAAGGCGTTCGTAAAAGTGTTGAGTAGTTGTGTATTAAGTGGAGTTAAAGAAGTTACTGTGTAAAGATAAAGTATGGAAAAAAAAAAGACTATAAAATAAAACATAAATTCGCTGCATTTATTTTATTTTAAGCAATTTAAAAGAACTCAAATGTTTTGAAAAGGTTAAAACGTAACAATATCTATATACCATATGTATTTGGTAATTTCACTGTTGCCAAGAAAAAACTAGTGGTACTTTATTTCGACTTTTAACTTGTTTATTAAATTAATTAAATTAAAATTAATACTTATATTTATTTATAGTTATATTTTATAAAAATGAATTATTATTGGCTCGGCGTAAAGAAAAAAGTGAAAAAAAGTTATCGCTATCCTAGCATGGTTGACAAATATATTAGGAATAAAAAATATTAAAAAGTAGTAAATGTTTTGATGAAGGTTGCCACATGTATGTATGTTTGTTTGAAATTTATAGAAAGCT
Organism: Wohlfahrtia magnifica; assembly: GCA_023159175.1. Taxonomy (NCBI): domain Eukaryota; kingdom Metazoa; phylum Arthropoda; class Insecta; order Diptera; family Sarcophagidae; genus Wohlfahrtia; species Wohlfahrtia magnifica. The sequence goes on from JAKWBJ010000521.1 coordinate 162,206, forward strand.
TAGTGACCGAACTGATTTTCTCGCAATTTTTACAATGCCACAGCCAATATTTCAATAAATAAGTTTTTATTTTATATTTTATTATTTTTTCCTCTTGAGACCAGCACCCTATCCCCTAGTTATGCAGTGCATTGTGTTAGTACTAGGAAAATAGGTTGTGAGAAGGAGATAAAGAGAGAGTAGTGCCTATTGACGTTCTATTTAAATGTACTCTTGTCTTAAGTGGCAGGGAAGACTTTTATGGCAAGATGGTTCCACAAACGAACAGTGCGACTAAAGAACGAATTCTCCCTTTAATGCGTTGTGCGATTCACTGGACAATCAACCTCGAAAACAATGATGGCCAGAATATTACTGTTAATGGTATGGGGACATGATTAGGAATTTTTTTAGCTTAGATTAATCATGCTGACATATGATTTTAACAGGAAGGAGCTACATGCTACACAGCGCGCACTACAATTGATTTACTCAAAGAAACTTTTAATGAAAAAATAGTTTCCACCAAGATTTGTGTGAGTTAACCTGATTGGATTATGTTCTTTGGGGTTATGTAAAGTCACTTATCTACATCGACAAACCAGAGATAATTGAACACCTGGAAATCAGCATTCGAAGAGTTATTCATGAAATACAGTCGCATGTGCTGCGAAAAATTTGTACAAATTGGTGTTCCAGATGATATTTAAACATTAATATCGTAAAATTTTTTATCCAACATAGCCCGTTTCATTGATATTAAAAATATATTTCTTTGTTTTATAATAATACGATTTAAACTAGTGTAACTGTAAAAAAACAACCTAGAGGTATTACAAGTTTTGTAGAGCTCGACTGTTTACACCATTTCTCTTTGTTTTTGATTTAATATGAGATCTGCCAGAAATTAATATCTACTCAAAATCATTGTGTTTTATTTTAAATACTCTGAACATTAAATTAAATTTTTTCTTATTTATTAAACTCCTCTACATTTAAATGTTTTTTCCCATTTCAAATGCAATACATTGAAATCAAATATTTTTCATTTACACCCCATCAATTGAATTTTATGAATTTTTTTTTTCTTTTTCGAAAAATAAACATTCTAAAGCGTATTCATAGCACATATTCACTTCCAAACACTATCAAATTTTATGTTTTGAAATAGCACAACCCTAACAATTCTTATAGATTTTTCTATTTTGCTTTGGAAGACCTACTTCAATAACTCTTCCTGTTCGTCTAATTTATATTCCTGCTACTTTGGCTATTCAAGTGAAGTAATGTATTAGCCTTTGATAAAATAAGTAAATTTAGAAAACTAAAATGGCAATGTGAGAGAAAAAGAGTATAAAATGGAATAACACAAACAAATTCATTTTAAAAATATTCCTTTGAAAATATTCCCTTTGGCAAATGGAATTCAAACTAATAACAATCATATAAAAAGAAATACAACACACGATGAAACTATACATCCTCTATACAAAACTACACATTCTCAGCCTTTGATTTTTCGGAGTAGTATTCGTAAATGTCTAAGGTTTCATGTTCTTTGTATGGTTCTCGTTTGTGTTAATGCCTTTGCCTGGTTATGGATAAAACTTCGCTATTTTTTTACATTCGAAGAGCTAGTATGATACATATAAATAGCGTTGATGGTGATGGTAATGGTGATTGCTATGGCCTGAATTTCTAAACTTGGTCATCAAAAATTAGACAAACTTCATACGAGTATAATCATGATAATGTTTTTTTTTATTTTTCTCTTTTATGCTTTTCTATTTTTTGGAATTTTCTGTTTTTATCGTTTGTTTAACATGAACATGCTCTATATTTGCAACATTTATGTGTTGAAATAAATTAAAGAGAATAAGATGAAAAAAATCAAATCAGGATTTCTCATACATACATATACATATGCACATACACAGAAACCCACAAAAATGTTTTGTTTCTTAACTGCTCATAGTTCAGATGCTTAACAATTTCAATTTATCTGTTGGTTTGATAGAAAATTTCTATCTCTCGGAAAAATGGCACTCATTGCAAATTGTTTTCAGTACGTACTTTTAAAGACCATGAACAGTTGTGCTACGAACCATAGACTAGCAGAACATGGAGTAGTGTAAACAATTTTACACTGAAAAAATATAAATTTTTTTTAAACGGCTTAGAACTTATGAGAAACATACAATCGGTAGAATAATTAAATGTCTTACCTAAAAAGGTGCCCAATTTTATAATAAAATTTTGACTGATTTTCATCAAATACAAAATTAAAGGAGAAAAAATGATAACAATAAAAAATTATCCATGATTTTAACTGCAGGAATTTGGAAAATATTTCACTACTAACTAAGAGAAAGTGCTTAGAATCAAATGAAGCCTTCAAATATTTTAAAAAGAAGTAAATAAGAGGTGACATTGAAAAAAAAACTTTAAAAAGCAGATTAAAATTAGAAAATCAAAGTGATGTGTTAAAGTACTCTTGAATTTAAGCTGAAAAAGTCTGACTAAATCCTTTCCAAAACGGATAGTTAAGTTAGAACGAACGATAGTGTTTTTCAATAGACTTTTACACTGCCATTTACTTATCTTATATTAATTACATTACTGTAAGAGGTAATCGAAAAATATCAATTACGAAATTTGTGTCATAACTGAATTTTTCCAATTGAAAATATCATTACATCTTGTAATTGGAATTGTAAATAATTCATAGTTAATTACCAGTTATACATTGAATTATAAGTAATTTACCTAAACAATTGCTTATTATAGCAATATTTATTTTAGCAGTAATTCCTAGTACGTTTTGTATGTAATTGGCAATTATTAAAAAGAATAGTATATTTATTATTAGAAGAATAGTGTAATTTCTAATAACCAATTATATACTTAATGATTATATTTAAATTTTATTACATTAAAATTATTAAATTAATTCCTAATACTTTTTATTCAATTACCAATTATATATAATTAGTAATTAGTAATTACCATTTAATTAAATTTAATTGAAAACTCTAATTACGAATTAAATATATAAATTGTTAATATTTAATTACCCATTACATATAATTAGTAATTGATTTAAGTAATTAGTAATTAACTTAAACGATTACCTATTAAAGTAATGGTTATTTAAACAGTGAAACCTAGTACTAAATGTAATTGCTGATTAGTAATTGCCAAAATAGTGTAATTAGTTATTGACAATTATTAACATAATTTAGTAATGGTTATTCTAAAAGTTATGCCTAGCAATGTTGTTCAATTATCAATTACATGTAAATGTTAATTAGTAATTGCCATTTAAAAATATTGTAATTGGTATTTGACAATTACCAATTATATGTAATTTACTTAGTAACTGGCACTCACTTCTCACTTATTAATTATTTGTAATTGGCCTTGTAAAAAGTTACAAAATGCCATTGGTGACAAATTGAAACGCCAAACTTCTACAGCACCATAAGCATTAACCTTCATTAAAAAAGTACTTAACTTTCTATTAAATCCCTTAGAAATTTTCCCGTTAGTTTGTAATAAATCAGCCATAGATAAACGAGGTATTAGTACAGAACGTATTCAACTCAATGCGTCTGCCAGCAACCTCGAAGCTTCTAACAAAAGAGATATTATGGTAAGTTGTAAGTTGGAGCCTTGCTTACTAGTTGAATATTACTTATACTTCCTAAATTGTTGTTGAGGATGCTATACTTGTGAGTTTATTCTTTCAACAATTTACAGCATATTGAAAAAATCATTTCAAAGTATGAAAAGTTGGAAAATGAGAATAATTTATACGTATGAACACCATCAAAAACTGCATTAAAACCAATTCTAGTATAGCTCAAGAATTATTTAGTTAAGTATTTCTCTACGTGTTCAATATTAGTTGGATTCGAATGTTAATGCGCAACAAAAAAGATGTTGTAAAAAAGAAGAGGAGCTTAACAGTCATGAGCACATCTTCATCTTCAGTATAATTTGGCATTTGTCTCCTTCAGGCTACTAAATTTAGAAACACACGCGGATATATACATATACATTGACTTTTACACGTATAGTAATAGACTTTTTAAGAAAACAAATACAATAACATTAAACAAACGCAAACAGACTTTTTTGTATACATACATATACATATTTTACACATGGACCATATCAGTTAAACGGCAATTCTGTCGTGCTTTCAATCTTTCAGTCATCGAGTGCTACAGTCATTCATTGTTTTTTGTTTAATACATTCACTCATACATATAACAAACATCCTTCATGCATACATTTTTATTATTACAACAAAATACTACATCATAAATGAATATATACGTAGCAAAGATACTTACATATGTCTGTACAAGAACATCTCATACCAATAACGAATGTATCCTGAGGTAAAAAAATTTATATCTTTTTTATTTAAAACTGCCAGCTAAAATATATTTAACTTAGCGATGAATGGGTATACGGCCAAGTGTTTGGATGACAGAGTCTAAATCTACTCTGTCAAGGATTAAATCTTCTATTCTGGAAATCATATTTTTTTTATTTCCTTTTATTTCATTTTATTATTTGAACTGTGAACGAATTTCTTATATCGACGAAGATGAATATGTGCGGAAAAGAGTGTGATAAATGGAAAATAATATTTACAAAACTAAGAAAAAATTTCTATAATAAAATTTAAATTTTATCCAAGATCTTGCAATTTATTAAAGAGCATAAACGTAGAATAAACTATATTATATTTTAATTAAGTTCCTATATAGGGTGAGTTATATCGGTTTAAATTTGAACCAGCTGTTATTTGAAGTCTGGCAATACTTATGTCATTCTATTTTGTCATAAAATTCAGTATATAATCTCTTCTGCACGAAATGAATCAACTTACGCTTGAGAAACGTTGGGATTTATTGGAAATTCATCATCCTTTAAAATCATCTTTTCGAATGAAGCTCATTTTCACCTTGATGGGTACATTAATTAGCACAATTTTCATATTTGAGGCTTAGAAGACCCAAACGTGGTCTTAAAGTAGCCAATGCACCCATTACAAGTGACTCTTTGGTGAGGCTGTCGAGCGGAGGCGTTATTGGTCCATATTTTATATTTCAAATTTCATATTTCGCAACCATTATGGCCAATGAAGACACCTATCGCACCATGATAACCGATTTTTTTGTGACCGGTCTTCATGGTATTGATGTAAACGATGTTTGGTTTCAATAGGATGGTGCAACTTGCCACAAATCTCATGCCCCAATCGATTTATTGCGTCAAACGTTTAATGACCGGATAAATAGCCGGCGATGTCAGTTGGCCGCCGAGAAGCTGCGATTTGACACCGTTGAACTATTTTCTCTGAGGCGCCGTTAAAGAAAGCCAACATTCGTGATGCTATTGTCGAGATACGACCCGTACACTCGAAAAAGTTCTTGAAAATTGGTCCGATCGAATGTGGCACTGTGAGGCCAGCCGCGGCAGCCATTTGTTTTCCATTACTCCTCTTGGGAGCATAAGGCTTCCACAAAGCATTTCTATATTACACGATTTGCTGCTGTGTTCTTTACCTCTTCCCATGTAAGTTTGTTTTGCCTTAATTCTTGGATAATTGTGCGTCGCCAGGTTGTTTCTTGGTCGACCGTGGTTTCCTGATACTTGTGAATTCCACTCAAGTGCTATCCTTGTAATACTACTGGGATTTTCTCTTAAGCCTTGGCCGATCCATCTTCACTTTCTTTGCCTTATCTGCTTCAGTATGTGCTCTTCGTTTGTCAAATTCCATAGATCTATGTTACTTATGGTGTTAGGACAGAATATCTTGTATATGATTCTAAGGCACTTGTTGGTGAATACCTGTAGCTTTTGCGTGATAGTGTTAGACACAAGCTAAGTTCACTGCCGTACAACAGTATTAACCTTAGACAAGCGTTGAATATTCTATTCATACTGACTGTAAATGTCCAGATGCCGACCAAGCTTGTTGAGCCTGTTGCACCGCCATTTGTTGCCATTGTGCTTCCAAGATAGCAGAAGCTTTCTACATAATCTATTGGTTGACCCTGTAGTATGATGTTTTCTGTGCTATTGTTGTTAATTATCATAGCTTTGGTTTTTTCTTGATATTATCTCAAGTCCAACATTGCGAGCCAGTCTTTCCAGGTCCTTAAATTTTGACTGCATGTTGAAAATCTTGTGTGAGAGTAGACAAATATCGTCCGCATAATTAGAGACTCTATGTTATATCTCTCATCGAGTACGATGGTGAATAGAAGAGGAGAGATTGGACATCCTTGCTTTACTCTAGCGTTAGTATGTAATGGTTGGCTGATACTCCCGTTGTGAAGAACCGACATTCGGATAATTTTCTGGGGTACTCCTTTTATTTTCAATGTTTTCCATATGGCAGCCGTTTTAATGGTATCGAAGGCTTTCTTGAAGTCGACGAACAGTAGGTATAGAGGTGTACGCCATTCTAGAGACTGTTCCATTATGATGCGTAGGCCTGGTCTATGCAGCTTCCATTGGGCCGGAAATCTACCTGTTCGTTTCGCAGTATGTTTTCTAGTTTTTTCTGAGGCCTTCACTGTGTTATGACTGCTAGAATCTTGTATATGGTGTTAAGCAGAGTAAATCCTCTCTAGTTATTGCAATCTGTCAAGTCGCCACTTTTAAGTAGTTTCACAATGATGCCTTTCTTCCAAGTTGATGGCAGCCTCTCTTCCTCCCACGCTGATGTGATATGAGGCTGTAGTAATTCAGCTGTAGCTGTAATGTCAGTCCATAAGACTTCCGCTTGCAAGCCATCTTCGCCTGTAGCTTTATTATTCTTCAATTTTGTTATTGCCTCTTTTATTCCATTCAAACTGGGAGGGATACATGCCATGTTCAATGTATTTTGCATAGGGTTGTTATGATGTATCCGTTACGTCGCTAATTTCCTCAAAATGTTCCCTCCGTCTTTGCATCTGTGTCTCACCATTCAATACAATTATGCCACTGCGATCAGTAACTGCTTGATTTCTGCTACGCTTTCTATCTGCAAGATAGTCTATCGTCTGGTGTAATTTTCTCATGTTATTCTGTCCAGCAGCTCTTCTGCTGTTCTTGCTAGACTTTCTAGGAACTTCTTCTTGTCTCTTCGTGCAGCTTTTTTAATCTTTTTCGCCAATTGTTGGCATTTCTGCCTTGTAACATTGTTCTTGTTTAGCTGCAATTTAAGTTCCCTCCTTTGAGAAATCAGGTTCCAAGTATTGTCTGATGTCCATGCTTTTCTATGTATCTGCACTACGCCCAATGTTTCTTCTGCGTGGCAGCCACATGAATGAAATAAAATTTTATTTATAGCCGGAACAATTGTATTTCAAAATAAAAAAAAAAAATTGTCAAAATTTTAAACCGTTTTTGTTTTATTGCATTTTCAAATTTAAACTTTTAAATTGCCCACCATACATATATTGTTACGAAAATTGACCATATCAGGGACTTATTATGAGATTTTATCTATAAAATGTATTGGCTTTTGTCAAGGCTTGATAATTGCCATAATTAACCGTACTAATTAAGAGTGCTACAATCTGCATGTCTAAAGGTGTTGCAGTTCGGTTCCTTTTCGTGTTTATAATTTTACACCATTTGAATTAACGTACATAAATCGAAGATTTGAGTCGGGACAAAAAATTTGAAACTAATAATGAAATGTTATAAAAATGGTGCATTGCGGTTGGTGGTTAGTTATCATTTGTATGACATAAAGTAAAGTCTGTTTAGGCGCAAATAAAAAGTGGTGCATAAGCGAATATCAATTTGCTATATTAAGACAAAGTGTATAAAAGTTATAGTGAAGTAAATAAAAGAAAACTGTAAAACAACAACAAAAGTGGAGATTATTTTATTTAAACGCAATTTAAGCGAACCCAAACGTTTTAAAAAGGTGAAAACGTAACAATATTATTTCTATATTTTTTAAAAGTCTTTTAGAGGTCATGTATATTTTTTTATGTAAGCTTCTCTTCTATAAACGTATCCCGCGTGAAACAAAAAAAAAACATTTATAATTCATTCGTGTAAATATTAATTACCCATACTCACTTAAAGAACCCTTCTGGTCCCACCATATACTGAGCTTTACTTGGTGACATGGATATTCATATACGATTTCTTGTGGTTCGGGTGGCATTAATGAATCCTTCTTATCAGCTGTAATGAAATGTGTCAATAATAACTTATTTATAAAGCGTTTAAGCAGCATTTCGTCTGTCAACGTCACTCTGTTTTGTTGTTTTGTAGCCAATTTTCTTGTTCTTTGTTAAATTCTGTTACTTATAAACGTTTTAAAATTGCTCTTTGGATGATTTCAAATGATTTTACAAGTTCTTCTTGAGTTTGACAATAATCTTAATGAAGTAATACATCATGTCTTTTATAATTCACTACTTCTAAACCTACTTCTCGCATGTTTAAGTCGATGGAAGGAATTCAGGGTATACTTCGCATAGCATGATGCAAAAAAAATTTTCCAAGCAAAACTGAACTTTGTTTTTACTATTTCGTTCTACTATTAAACCTCAATATATAATAGGCATTTCACCTTCAATATGACGCACATATGTACATATTAGACTGGTCCTTATATGGTACATAATTTTTTAAAATTTTTTTAAATTATTCTTTTTAGTAAAACAGAAAAGTATTCTTTGAAAATTTAAAATCGATATGTTTTTTTTTAACACGTGCCGCATTGAGGTTGAATTATATACCTGTAGGTACAATGGACGTATGTTGCATTAGACTGGTCCTTATATGGCACAACATTTTTTAATTTTTCAATGGGAATTGCTCTTTTTAGTAACATGTTCTTTTTGGAAACAAGATGGTTTCCTCGTTATTTTGAAAACGTTATTTACAGAAAAGCTCTTGTGTGTTCCACACATTCCTTTAGGATAAGGCAAAGAAATGTCTAGTGCGGTTTTTGATAATTAGGAGAAATGGGGTTTGCTACAAAGAGTTCAAGCTTTCGTGTTTGATACAATATCTTCCAAAACCAGCAGATTAAATGGGGCTTGCACAGTACTGGAGGTGCCTTGCATATCACTATTACATTTTTGGATTAGTTTTATAAGCTGCCATTTCTTCCGTAAAGTTATACTCTTCCAGCGATCCCGACATTCCATTATTTAAAAAATTCAAATTATTTTTTCCAAAAATTAATTCTGACAACCTCTTGCTGAAAACCGCTGTCTCAGAATACTAAAAAATAAACAGCAGCCTCGTCACGACTATAGAAAACTTTTAGAATTCGTAACAATACTTTTAGGTAGAACTATATCGAAAGGAAATAAAATACGGAAACCTGTGGCTTATCGTCAGGCCAGACGGATGGCCAAAGCGATTTATTTCATTAAGATTTTTCTGCTAGGAAATGAATTCCCAATAACAATAGAAAAAGAAAAAGCGTTGGTAAGAATTTGTGGTTTTATTGTAATTAATTATATGAAACCGTGGCTTACTGAAAAACAACGCAACTCAGGCTCCATGGAATGATATTTTATTATTAAAAAATTTAAATATAAAAAATATGCTATAGTTGCAAACGCTTGCTTGCAAAAATTTCTAAATTATTTTGGTACTTTGCAGATGATCTAGTCCTCTTTTGATGAAAATAATCCAATTGTATTTTGCAGGCTTCTAAGGAATTTAAAATTTTTTAAAAATATCTAATTTTCAATTGCAGGGTCTATACGGTGGATGCACTAAAACTTCGCATCCAAGCTTTCTTAGTTTCTGCCAAGTCATCAAAAATGTGTACAGTCTGGTGCTATCCTAATGGAACACATCGAATTTTTTGTTCAATTTTTGCCGTTTCAATTGAATTTCTGGCTTCTGTCTCATTATTTGTCGAAAATAGAGATCAAAATCAATCGTTTAACCACCCAAACCCATTACTAGACATACATCATTACCTTTCTTGGTGTCAATCCTAGCATTGCCACAATCTGCGAAGCCTTATTTTGCATCGTGCGAGAACTTTTTTGCTCATTATTGTCGTACATAAAATCCACTTTTCATCGCCCGTAATCATTCGATTTCATTCCGTTTTCGCATTGAATCGAAAATGGAAATTCGGTCCAATAAATTGTTCACTATTAATTAATGTAGACCCAAACACTAAGGTTCTTTGTGTAAGCAGCTTTTTTCAAATGGTTAAAAACTGTTTGGTGATGATTGCTATGTTTCGGTCGAATGGTCGACCAGGGTGGTTTTTTTTATTTAAAGATTTATGTTGTTAATTTACAACAAAAACTTAAAAATTTACGTATTTGGAGTACAAATTAATGCGTCCCCTTTTTTCAATTCAAAAATGATAATGAATTAGCAATTTTATCAAAATAAAAAATTATCAAGTCACTGCTTACATCTTTTCCCCACCTCTGAGCTAATGTCCGAGTCCCGTCTCAGAAAAACTTCTCGTTTTTTTGGCGATCCACTTTGAGGCCGATTTTATATTTCTTCAAAAGAAGTGATTCGGTGACATATTAATGATATTGCATCCATCGAAACAGCCGATAGTCAGAAGAAGCTATGTTTGGTGAATTTGATCGTTTCTAAAAACTGTTTGGCAACTTTGCCACGAAAGACCGAACGTTGTCATTCAAAAGGAAAACTTTATCTGGTCTGTCTGTCTTTATATTCCGGTTGTTTTTCTTATAATGCACGATTCAACCGAAGTAATTGCAGTCTACTTCGAATACCGGGTTTTAGCAGCTCATAGTACACAATGCCGCCTTGATCCCGCTAAGAATCCAAAATTGTATTATAAATATTAAAACAACGTAATTATAATAACAAACGAAAAATATTGTCTTTTTAAACGAAATTTTGAAGCAGTAATAAAAACCAGTAAAACCCGGTGGTCTATGTTTTTTTTTAAGCAGGTTTTTTGCACACCCTCGGAAAAACACACCATCTCGAAATTTTGCGTATAAAGCATATCAGTAGACATTTTTTGAAGTTTGTTTTTAAAAACCATCAGTCAAAAATACCTTTCATTGTTAAATGCTTCTCAAGTTATGAAATGACAAGCATAGGACAACTTATTCTTACGTATATAGACATGTTTATAGATAAGACTACATACCGGCGTGTTTTGTGCAATACAAGCTTATCCAATCTCTCTCGCTTTTCAGCTGATGTGTATACCATACATAGATGCCGAAACAATTACTGTTATCGTTCTATACACATGCAAAATTCCATAGTTAGTACGAATGGAAGGTGCTGTGCCCACTTATCCAATTTCACCCAGTTTTTAAGTTGTTGTTTAAACAAAATTTGGAAACTACTACTATTACCGCTCTCAAGATTTGTTTTCTCCGTCACTCCTCTAGGAAACATATTAGCTTTCCACAAAATATCCATTGCTTTGTTTCAGTTCCATTAATCAATTTGATCTTTCAAGCTAAGTAGATGCTTAATCCACTGTAGCCCCCTCTATATTATTGTATAGTGGTGAATATTCTTGCTAATTGCTGATGATCTTTATTTTAGTAGCGCAGTTTATTCCCAGTAGATTGCATTCCTTTCTGATCATTCGTCTGACATAAAAGCCTCTTAAATATTTGCGTCATGTCCTCTGCTATGGCTCGAACCTGGGAAGTTTGTATTGTTATTTGTGCGCCCTAACCACAACACTACGCCAGCCCTACCAATCTCAAGGTACATAGAAATTCATGTTTATTAGGTATGGGAGATGCCATGTCCGCTTATCCAATTCCGCCCACTCTTAAACTGATCATTTGTGTTGACCGTCATTAGACCAAATTCAAAAACTTCTTTTACTTTTCCCAAAATATACAAAAATAAATATTTACTTTGTACCATGCGCACTTTTTCGATTCCGCCCATTTTTTGACTGATAATACATCTTGACTACGCACATATTTGATTAAATTTGGAGATTATATTTGAATTACTGTAACCGTCTTGAAGATATGGACATATAAATATTTGTAAAAAAATATATTTATTTGAATTAGTGAAAGAAGATCTTTCCAACGCATGTAAATCGGTTAAGTGATTCTCGAGTTATTACGAACATAGAAAACCTTATTTTTATATACGTATATACATACATAGCTATAAAGGGGTCCAACCATAATGCACGATGTTAATTGTAAGTCACACCTTAACGTCAAGTTCTTTGCCAAACTTAATTTGACATTTCTTTGTTTCAGGCTTCACAAATTCAACCATGGAGAGGTACACAATTGAGCTGCGCGTTACGATTGTTGAAGCCTTTTACGGAAATGGGAAATGCATTTCGTGTATTTTATGATTTTTTTGGTCAGCATAATCGACCAAATATGTCCACCATCGAGAGAATTGTGCGCAAGTTTCGTTCTGCGGAAAGCATTGCTGTTCTTCGCGATAGTGTGGCAGAAGAGCTGACAACCTCGCCTCGTCGTCATGGTTCTCTGATGCGAATTTTGAATAAAGCTTTGAATTTACGCGCTTACAAGGTTCGATTGACTCAAGAGCTGAAGCCTACTGACTATTTCAAGCGTTGTCAATACGTTGAATGGTTATAGACAGAAGTAAAATGTGACTTTACAAAGAAAATCATCTTCAGCGACGAGGCACACTTTCACCTCGTGGATTCGTTCACAAGCAGAATTTCCCCATTTAGACAAATGGGAATACACGAGTGATTGTTGAAAAGGCGATGCATCAAGAAAGAGTGACTGTTTAGTGCGGTTTAAGGCCTGGCGACGTCATCGGTCCATATTTCTTCGAAAATGAGGTCGGCCAAGCAGTTACAGTGAATGGTGTTCGCTATTGCTATATGATAACAAACTTCTTGTGGCCAGAAATGGAAGATATGAACTGGACGATATGTGGTTCCAACAGGATAATGCCACTTGCCACACAGCCAACGAAACAATGGCTCTTTTGCGCTAGAAATAAAATGGCCGTGGCTTTATTAATTGGCCACCACGATCATGTGATTTGACAACGTTGGACTTTTTTCTTTGAGGATATTTTTAAGAAAAGGTTTACGTCAATTAATCAAGAACAATTCAAGAGCTAGAGGATGAGATAATTCGACATTATTAATAACATTGAACCTCAGTTAGGTCTCAGAGCCATTGAAAACATGGACCGACGGATAGAGATAAGCCACCGGTGCCGGTGCCACACAAAATTGTCATAGATTTTTCTATAATAATAAAAAATATTAAGATAATTCTCTGAGAACTGTTTGTTTTAGTTGCAATTAACATCGTGCGTTTTGCTGGGACCACCCTTTTTATGTATGTATATAGACTAGCGATCTTATGATCGTATGACTAAAACATTGCGCTTTTGACGAAATAAAGACAGAAATGTTTGTTTTGTCTTCCCAATGTGTTGTTTTGATTTATTTCTTTCCTTATCGTTCCTATTATAGCAAAAAATTACAGAATATCTTACATTTTTATTGATTAAAGAATTTTTGGGATTATCAGCTCTTAAATCAATTTTAGTTAAATTATTAAAACCCCTTTTTATTGGTATTTAACAAATGCTTTTGCAATTCTTACATTCTAACAAGATTCAAAAGTATCCCATAAAATGTTTAAAAACACCTCAGGATACTATCCTCATAATGAAATGTACACGTCATACACAAACACTTCAACGTACTGATGTATACAAAAAGGGAATTCAGTTTTATTTTTCTTTTTATTTTCGTTAACAATTATTTGACGCAACGTTTAAATGGTTTGTTTGTATTCATTTGCACTTACGTCAACAGATCCATAACAGATCCACAACTCATACTTAGTTTTTTTTAACAACCACACTTATAATTTAAACTGGCTGGCACCACCAGACCACCATCACTCTTATGCCTCTTCATTTTCACATTTTCGCATACTGATGATTCTGTACTATTTGCTGTGTCTGTACATTCATATTCGTATGTAAATGTGTTACTTGTATTTACAGTTCCTCATGTGGAAATACTTGATGAACGTGGTTCAACTACACCAGAAAAGTATTATAAAGCTGGCAGTACAATTGAACTACAGTGTGTCATATCGAAAATTCCTCAACCAACATCATATATAACTTGGCGACACAATACGCGTTTACTAAACTATGACACCAGTCGTGGTGGCATTAGGTGAGTACAAGTCTATGCATATATAAATATTCCTTTATACATATAACCACACATACAAGTTCATTCATACATACATACATACATCTTACACAAATACCATTAACGAAATCCCGCAGTTTTACAAAATACTTCTCATCAACTCATTCACGTACTATTCTATATACAATATATGTATAAGCGTTTATGCTCTCTTTCACAGTTTGTAAATGACAAATTTAGCCAAAAACTAAAATTAGTTGATAGCAAAGGAGCCACGCATTCATTCTATTGCAAATTGAATGGAGATATTTAAACAGACTGTTAAGAAAAAGACGTTGCGTGCATGTGTAACCAACCTGTCAAATTGCTGAATTAGGTTTAGAATGGAAAATGGCTTTATTCAGCGAAAACAAAAAAGGGAATCACGAGCCCCCATATATTCTTTTAAATAATGTTTACAAATAAGAGGTTCTTACCTTGCAGTGGTTAGGGTATTAAATATAAACTTTTATTTTAAAACCTTTTAAAAATATAAATCCAAACGATTTGAACATTTTGCCCACTTAACACTGCTTACTAAAAAAAGTACCATGTAATGACACATTTAGTACTAATTTTAAAAACAATTTTTTAATAAAATTAAAAAACAAAAGATGTTCTATTTTCTATTGAAAGTATTTTATCATAAGAGCCAATCCAAATCTAAGAGAATTGTCAAAAATTATGTATTTGTATGTCAATATACCTCGTGTGTAAACATACAGACGGGACTTAGAATAATGAACCAATGATGTGGGACGACCCGGATAAATACTAGCTCGGACAAAACTATGATAGTGCCATTTACTAAAAAAATAAAACTTCCTAAGTAAAGAAATATTTAACTCCTACTTGAGGAAATATCACCAAGGAAGGAGAATAAATAATAGAAATAATACCGTATAGTAAGCTGACGTGGTAAGCTCAAATGGCTCAGGAATATTCACGTATGCGCCTATGGTGTGCAGGAGGCTTGCAGGGAGATCTTGGCGCTGTAACCCAAGAATATTATACTGGAAGTATACCAAGATGGTCAGACCGTAGAATTAGGATAAGTAAGTAAGTAGAATTGGGTAAGAAGTTATGTGAGGATCATCTTAACCTGGTTGACCGAGTAGCCCTTACTTGGTTGTCCTGTGGACAGGATCATGCAACTCTATGACATTGGCAAATGCTTCAAGGCAATACTGAGTAATAGGAGTGAGTGGGAAGGTTTGGAGACGGCATACTCCTTTAGAGAAGAGACCATTTGTGGTACATGGATGGGTCAAAGACGGAAAATGTTACAGGCGCGGGAGTATTTGGCCCTAGGAGGGAATAGTCGGAACCTATGGGAAAATTTGCCAGCATATTCAAGGCGGAAGCTTATGCAATTGGGAGATGTGCTCAATTTAAACTGGAGAGGAAATATAGACGACAGGGCATAGCCATACTATCTGATAGTCAGGCCACCATTCGAGCACTTGAAAGATTGGGTAAACTGAACCAGCTAAGCAGAACAAATAGGGTTAGCTTATGCTGGGTCCCTGGTCATATAGGAATTCCGGGGAATAAAAAGGCCGATGAATTGGCCAGAAACGGAGCTTCCACTGCACTGGTGGGGCCAGAAACCTTACGTGGACTGGGAAAGGGGGTCTGAAAGGGCATACTCAACAAAAATGAGGACAATGAGAGGAGGGTACTCTTTTCTGGCCTTACGGGTCTGAGACAATCTAAACTTTTGCTACGTAACTATAACAGGAGAAGATTTAAATCTTGCATAGGAATATTCAAGGATACTGGCCTCGCTTTTAATTGTTCATTGCAGGCTAAATGGACATTTGAGTAAAATAGTATCAAGCCCGATGTGCAGATACTGCGATGAGAAAATCGAATCACCAGAACACATACTCGTAATTTATGCACTCTAGGAGAAAGTATCTAGATGCCTATTAGATACTAGGTAGGAAGTTATAGCGTTTGATACCAATCGACTTCCTGAATTTCGTAAGGTACACGGGGTTGGGGGAAATCCTATATAATATATATAGGGAAATCCTATATAGATGCAGGGCTGTACAGAAGATCGAGAGTTTGTAGTAATTTTATACCTCAATGATAATAATAATGATGTGAATTTACAGGACACTGCAACTCATTGTACCTATTGTGAACCTTCCAGTCTATAGTTTATGCTTATCTGCTGTCATCCTAATAAATCCTGGCAGATATGAAACCTAGCTTAGGATATGTTACTCAATGAGACTTTGTGTTTTCCTACACATTTCAATCTAAATCTATGTAGAACACTACATTCACATAAAATGTTAAGCATAGTCTATAAACATCCATATCGAACTGATTACCGACTTAGCCTGCACAAGCCCACTTTGAGCGTATCAGTGTTCCAAGCATCTACAACGTATCGTAGCAATAATTGACAAGTTTGGATATTATACGATGCGAGTGGAGTGTCATTAAGGCAGCTGTCCAGTTTGAGCTCTGCACACATGGCAATTGTCATGCTCTAAACTTGGTAGTTAACCAGCGAACTCCCCAGTGGGATGAACAAGTTTTGGTAGGGTTCATGTACACCAGCACAGACACCAATGCCCATTTTGGAGCTATCGGTATACCAGTTCAAATTGAACCCCCTCTGAACTAGGCTCCTATTATACCAACAATCGCGGTCCGGAATTTCAACCTTGAATCTTCTACCAAAGCACAGATAAAACAGTACCACTCATACTATTCGTATTATCTCCACCTTTTATATTTTTCTAACAAATTTTAAAAGGTATACCTTTATTCTATGAGTAGTACAAACCTAATTCCCCAATTATTGCAAATTTACATAACGTCATGGTTTTTCCCCGTTTTTAAACAACTAAAAGGTTGCAGAGGATCAAACTCGGATAATACAGTAGCTAATATAAGATCTTTCAATAAGAAGTTTTATTTGTATATGTAAAAACGAAGTTTATTCAGCCATTAATAATGGAAAACAATATCAGCTAAAGGGCCTCTACGGCTATGCATGCAGGACCATAATCATTTCTATCACCATTTCGCACATTTGCGGCTGTATGTTCTCGATAACTCCACAAATTTCGTCTTTAAGGTCTTGAATAAAGAACAAAGTCTAAAGCTATTAAATCACATGATCACGGTGGCCAATTGTGATCGCCTCTTTGAGATATTACACAGTCAGAAAATTTTTACGCAAAAGACCGATGATAAAACTACACACTCGATTGAAATGGAAAGGCTTTCCACAACAATAATTTTTAGTTTTTTCGAGTCCCAAATGCGATAATAATGTGAACAACAGGGCTTTCGGGATTGCGTATGAAGTGGAACGAAGTCAAGTATCGAGCCGAAGATCGAGATTATAGGAATCACCTTGTTATGGCCCTATGCTCTCTCGAAGATATATATATATGTTTTTTTTATTTTAACGTCTTACTAATGTTTACGATTTCATTTGGATTTGTCAACGCATTTGAGCGGAGCGGATGTTTATGATATTGCGGAAAAAAGTCATTACCACAATTTGGCCGGAAAATACTGACGAAATGATCAGAGAATACTTTAGCTTTCTATTCTTTACCTTACGCCTATTCAACTATGGATTTTGACAATAATAATATACTACAATGGTACCATATTACCTTTTGTATTGTCTTTCTGTACATATTTAGTTCGGGAGTAAAAGAGTACCAAACCTTTAATATTATAAGTAATTATCTGATCTTATGATATCGTATTAAAATGGTTTAACTGTGTTTTAATAATACCCTGTATCAAATATTTAAAATTCATTCATTTCAAAAGTTTGGTACTATTTTTCTTGTTGTAAATTTTCTCATATATTTCTGTACATATGACTACAATCTCAAACAAACCACTTACACGTATAAATTCATTAATTATTGGAACTTTGAAAAGTACAAATAGTAATTTGTGTTTTGAAGAAGAAATAGAATTTTAGCTCATGTGACAAGTTCTTAATTTGTGGGTGTGTATTTGTAATGTAACAAATACTTTATTTGCCTCCATTATCCTTTTTCCTCGTTATATATATCTGGTGTTACATTTAAAGTTTTTCTCTATGCGTAACACTTTTCAATGGAATAATTTAATTATTCAATACAAGTGTAGAGTTTTTGCAACAGAAAACAACACCTTCACTGCTGCACAGAAAATAAAGTGTCAACACATATGACGACGCCCCATAACTTTACTTTTAAATTCTGTAAAAAAAAACACAACAACAAATTCTAAAGAATAGTAAGAAACTAACGAGTAAAACCCAAACTTTTAAAGATTTTTTACTTGACAATTTTGAATTAAAAAGTTTTTCTTTCTTTTTTTTGGTTTGAGTTTAATTTAGAGAACATGATGGATGTCCTTGTAGAATAGAATAAATAAAAACAAAAAAGTCACAATTAATGTTTCTGAAATTACAAAAATTAAAAAAGAGATCAGGGGAAAAGATTTAATGATGGGGATGTTGAATTATTGTACAATTGCAAGATTTATTGCTATTTTTAAGGGTAAATCACTTTAAAATTTTTTATAGATTTTATAATACAAAAATTAAATCACACAGTAATTAAGAACTTTAATGCTATTTTCGTACTACAAACTTGTTTCGTCATACGCTCACCCACTCATAATACAGTTAAATTGAGAGTAATTATATTCCTATTACCCTGTATATTACTTCAAAATCAGTCTCAACTCTAACTATTATAAACCAGATTTATTAAATTGACTTTCCTAAAGTAAGCTGTCCAGCATACAAAAAAGGTAATCAAAACAATGGCCGCTGGCTGCATTGATTTCATTTGCTAGCAGCTAAAAAAAATGCCGTGCGAACGCAATAATCCAAATAAGTAATGCAGTAAGCGAAGTAATCCAAAGTTTCGTGCGAAACTATCATAAAGTACCAGCTCAACTAAATCACATTCTATATTTCAATCCAGTCGCAATATACTTCTTCTGACCTAAGCATTAAGGTGAAATATAGGTTAATAGTACCGTTTATAGGCAGATTTTAATCAAATTCAGACACACATTTTTTGTGCTTAATTTAACATTTATAGCTACGAGACTCTACTATTCAACAGCGTCAGAATTACATTTACCATATTTGAGTTTTAAGTATTAAGCGATCTAAACCAAACTGAAAATGATTTTTTACTTAATAATTCCTCACTCATCTTATGAGATCTGGCAGATAAGCCATAATACCTTTAAGCTTGATAGAGTATAGTTCGTCTGTAGATTTATAAGAAACTTAAAGCAGTATGATAGTTGTTCAGGCAAATATACTTATTTAAACCACATTTTAAATTCACAACAAGGGAAGAATGGAGAAGGAGTAAAATTTCTACGGGTTCTCACTTTTTCAGGAAGCAATGGCTTTTCTACAATCACTTGTGGCTTTTTCGAATCCCATATGGGATAATTTTGTTTGTTGACGTAACCACTGAGTGAGAAATAAACGGTGTCGCTGAAGAAAATTTTATTCGAAGGTTTGACTTCTTTTTGTCAGCACTTCTGTAGTAAGTTTTAACTATTTTTACGCAATCTTGGTTGGACACTTTAGATGAAACTACTAAATGGATAACCCGATATTACCGAAGGCTTCTAGCAGAAGTTTTTGCGATTCCGCAACCGGGATCGGGGTCTGTGGGCAGAATTAGAATTTTCTTTAATAACGAGCAGAGCTCTGGTGTACGTTTACTATTTCCTTAATTTGGGTCCCGAAACGTAGAGATATCGTTAGAAATAAAAGGGCTAACGAACTTTCTAGAAGGGTCTGGATGGATGTGAAATGTATCACCCATTATTCTAACATCCGCTATCTTACAACTGCAGTGAAGGAGGAAATCTGGAGTCTTCTTGTAGAAGAAACAGGTGGAGTTCTATTTTTCCTTGCGCTATTTCAAAGATACTGTGGCCTCGGTATGACAGGGGCAGGTAGTAAAACTTCTGAAGAATTGGACAATCTGAACGCTCGCAAAAAAATAGGTTTGCCCTTAAATCTTACTGCAGATCTATATAGTTACTATTTATATGCAAATATTAACTGTAATACAAATAAAGTTGTTAGTAATACTTCTCTATATAATTAAGGATTTAATTCGAGATGACTTAACGTAAGGCTATAGCCGTAATTGTAAACAGCTGTTCGAAACTAACTTTTAATTGGCGGTGGCATACCTTAGCGTCATAACCATAACCGTAACCCTAATCGAGACCTTGAATTATAATTTTCTGCCTAACCATAAACATCTGATTGCTGTGTTTTTCTGGAAATTTATTTCGTTTTACAACAAATAAACACGTCAATAACAACTCTTATTGGTTACAGCACTACTAACCGATGAAAGTAAATGTAAGGGTTAAGTTGCAATAAAACAACGATGGATTATTCGATTGACATGAATTTTATTTATCCGAAAGATAATCTTGTGGCATTACATTTTAAATATGATTTCTGGCATATGACCGCCACGGCTAGCGCGGATGTAGTCCAATCTGGACGTCCAATTTTCGATGACTTTTTCTAACATTTGTGGCCGAATATCACGACGAATGTTGTCTTCCAAATGGTCAAGCTTTTGTGGCTTTACCGCATATACCAATGACTTTACATAGCACCACAGAAAGTAGTCCAGCGGTGTTAAATCACAAGATCTTGGAGGCCAATTCACAGGTCCAAAAAGTGAAATTAGGCGGTCACCAAACGTGTCTTTCAATAAATCTCTTGTGGCACAAGCTGTGTGACATGTTGCGTCGTTTTGTTAATACCACATCTCCTAGACATCATGGTTATTCAATTCAGGAATGAAAAAGTTAGTAACCATCGCTTTATACCGATCACCATTGACTGTAACCATCGTTTTTAAAAGAGTACGGACCAATGATTCTACCAGCCCATAAAGCGCACCAAACAGTCAGGTTTTCTGGATATAACGGTATTTGCACATACACTTGAGGATTACCTTTACTCCAAATGCGGCAGTTTTGTTTGTTGACGTAGCAAATCAACCAGAAGTACGCTTCATCGCTAAACAAAATTCGCTTATGAAAATCGGGAACAAATCGAAATGAAATTGCAATATTTTTAAGCGTTGTTCAGGCGTGAGTCTATTCATGATGAATTGCATAACCAAACTGAGAATAAATCACTTAACAGCTGTTAAATCGGTCGCCATTTTGAAAATTAATGCCAACTTAAAGTTCTATACCTCTATAAAAAGCACGCTATACTTACGTTACGACCACGGTTATTGGTACAGTGTTACATAAAGTCACGTCTTGTTGTATATACCTTTAATCGAGAGCTTACTTTATTTGGAAGTATCTGAAAAAATAAGCCGATAATTTTAATTATTTTTTTTTCATTCTTTTTAAAATATAATATTTTTCACATAACAAACATTCGCACAGGCCCAATGTTTCCCAACCACCCAACGTATTATAGGACATTAAAACCAATTGAATGAATGAATTTCAATATGAATAAATACATATGTATGCATGTATATAACCAGTAAGTGGTTTAAAGTCTTAAATCTGTTTATTTATGTGTGGTACTCATGTGCTTATAAGAACCGAAATATACTAAGTATACACAGTAGTGGAAGATATAATAAGAACACATCAAAATTTTATTAAATTTTTATTTATTATTACAAAAATCGAATTAAGAATCCATCTGACCCAAAAAAAATTAATTTTGGTTTCTTTAGACCAATTCACGTTGTTCTAGTTATTTGGCATAAATGAAAGTATCCCCATTATTTCTTCCACCACTGTATGTATTTGTGTATCAAAATGTATTTATACATACATATCTATTGTACATATGTATGCATATGTATCTTGATGTATAGCAAAATGTCATTTCATTTAACCATAAGTTTAAATTTCATATAATGTTATAACAATCATTTCACACACAAAGAAAATAAAAAATTAAAATGAAAAGTAACAGAAAAAAAATGAAAAGTAAAATGAAAAGAATTTTTTTTTTTTTCTATTGTATTCATCATCTGATTACTTATATGTAATACCCTTTACAAATTGTAAAAAGGATATAAAAATTAAAATAGATTTTGCTGACCTGATCTCAGTCATATATAAAAATTATAGTTCATAACACACTTCTCAAAAACTGATCGACTTAGAACCACTTTTAGAGGTTTTCGTTTAAAACAGTGTCTGAATAATAATCCGCATATCGATCACACATAAAAATTCAAATCGTTTTCCTCACATTAAATAAACCAATCTACTCATTTTAAGCACAGATTGTAGTTTCAAAAGGGTTATAAAATTTAGAAAAAAGTGATAATCAAATAGCCTTCAAATTACCACTTGTATATTGTGTTTATAACTCCAAAATGCAGAATTTTAGCAAATTTAATCCTTTCACGTCTTTCTGGCGAAATTTATAGATTCCGTGCCAAAATTCAGGCTAAGAACGATTCAAGCTAGTTTCGGATACTCTTAGTAGCTGAAAGCTTTCTAATCCTGCCAAATATAAAGTATTACCTTTGTGCCATAGATATTCAATTTTGTCGTTGTTTCGGCTGGTTGTTCAGGCTTCAGTAATGATTAAATGCAAAAATGAGTATTTTCAATACCCAATAAGCTTCGGTGAGCTCTTGATGTGCATTAGCTGCTGTTTTTTGTTAAATTGCATAAATAAAGCAAAACTTATAGCAAATGTAGCTTTGCTGGTACCAAATTAGAGAGATCGGACGGTTATTATTCGACTGGTTTTAACCGTTTTTTTGGTTTTATCGAATATGGTTTTTTCAAAATCTTCATTTTTCGAATACCGAATAAACCTGTTATTTTAGCACGAATAACCGGTAATTTAAATAAGTTTCATTTTTATACGTTTGTATACTTTTTTATTGATAATTTACTCATCGTTTAACTATTTGTATAAATTTAATTATTTTTGTATATATGACAACCTTGAACTTCTCACAAAGTACGTGAAAACCGAGGTAGATCGAAAAAGATATCACTCTTGAGCAATAATAAACTTTTCTCATCTTCTGTAAATAAATATTGATTTTTATATATGGACAATGATCAACTGGACTCATTAAAGGCCTACAAACCCACAAACGCCGGTTCCGCACGGCAGATATATTAGTTACTGAAGTTTTTCACAGCTTAAATACACATAACCGGTCGCTAGTAATGTTGTGAGGTGATATCGCTGTTGTCGTCAATTGTCAGATGGTGTGGCCTGGGGATGAACCGACGACTTTTTGGTTGAAAGATGGGTTCTTACCTAACATACCACAGTCACACACACTATTAAATACGTGGTGCATAAATTTACATACAGTGCTACTCGAAATCTGAGCAAATTTTCTTGTCGAGGTAATTAAGGACTCGTATATTACTAATTTATTCAAAGTAAAACTCTTAATTTCTGTTATCTTAGGCACCTAAATTATAACTAAAATAACAAACGTTTAACTCCATTCTCTACCAAGTAATACAACGAAATTATCTCTTTAAGTAACTGTTCGAAACTTAAGCATTTTTCAGTAATTTG
Organism: Wohlfahrtia magnifica; assembly: GCA_023159175.1. Classification (NCBI taxonomy): domain Eukaryota; kingdom Metazoa; phylum Arthropoda; class Insecta; order Diptera; family Sarcophagidae; genus Wohlfahrtia; species Wohlfahrtia magnifica. Next base: position 185,959 of record JAKWBJ010000521.1, read on the forward strand.
CCACTTTAATTCTGAGCTCTCCACCAGCTTCTGCTTATTTTTAAAACGACATGGTCCAGCTCTGCGCTTCAAGAAATAGGAACAATTTTATTTAAATAAAAGAACCGGTTAACCAGTTATTTGAAATCTTATTAACCGAAAACCTACTGCTACTTTTCGAATTATTCGAAAACTGATTTTTGAAAAAAGTCGAATAATAGATCTCACTATACCAAATTCAAAATTTACGAAGCAAAAAAAAAACTAAATATGTATATTGTACTAGAAGAATCCTGGTGTGCTTCGCTGCCCATATATGAATTATTATCTTAAATACTATTTTAGTTACCATTTTTCTCCATTTTAGCCTATAGTTCCTTTCAGAAAAACACCATAAAATCTGCCTTTTAGCTGTATATAGTCTGAAAATTAAAACACATTAATTTTTATGTGATATATGTACATACATAGATAGCCTTTATCCAGTACTCTTTGTTCAATATCCTTTTATCCAATCTTTTCCGTTTTTTGATTGATGTGGCTAAATCACAAAGCTTTAAAATACAAAAAATATTCCATATTTAGTATATATGGGAGGCTCCACGCCCATTTATTCAATCTCGCTCATTTTTTGACTGATGATTTGTCGTATAAACCAAATTCAGAAACTTAGACTTTAACTGTTCTCAAGATATATCTGGCCCGCCATCTAGCGTTTTTTTTTTTTTTCAACTAGTGCTTATTTCGTGAATAATAACACTTAGCTCATGTCTGATTTGACAGATAATTAGTTTTATCCTTCCGCTGAACGAATATGGTTGTGTATACGCTTGAACAACGCTGTGAAATATTGCGACATGACTTTGAAAATCATGGTAATGTTGCAGAATGTGTGATGTCGATTTTGCCAAAAAAATCATCTTTTCAGATGAAGCTCATTTTGATTTTGGCGGGTATGTAAACAAGCAAAATTGTCGCATTTGGGGCACAGAAAACCCGCACGCATACATTGAAAAGCCGATACACCCAAGACGAGTCACTGTTTGGTGCGGATTTTGGTCCAGAGGTATATTTGGGCCATTTTTCTTCAAAAATGAGCAAGGAGTGGCCGTTACAGTCAATGGCGATCATTATCGGGCCATGTTGAACGAATTTTTGTTCACAAAAATTTAATGGAAAGATATTGGCAACAATTGATTTCAACAGGACGGCGCTACGTGCCACACAGCCAAAGTTACACTCGTGTTTTGCGCCCTGTTTTTGAAGATCGCATTATCAGCCGCAGAGCTAATATCGTTTGGCCACCTTGGGGCTGCGATTTGACACCGTTGTACTATTGTTTGTGGGGTGTCGTCAAAGATAAGTGTTATGCCACCAAGCCAGAAACAATTGACGCTTTAAAGGACAATATTCGTGAAGCCATTGGTGAAATACAGCTGCACACAATCGATAATGTGCTTAAAAATTGGACCGATCGTGTAGGCTACTGCATGACCAGGCGAGGCGGCCATTTGAATGAAATTATTTTCCATTATTAACCGGAAGAATTGTATTTTCAAATAAAAAAAGAAATTTGAAAAAATATTCAGTAGTTTTTTTTATAGCATTTCCAAAAAAAAATTTATTTGGCAGACCCTTTACAAAAATCAATAATTAGTTTACTTGAGAAGTATCATACCCACTTGTCCAAGTCATGCAAGTCAAATTCAGAAACTTTAGCTTTAACCGTGCTGAATATAAACAAAAATCAATACTTAGTTTGTATGGGACGTACCATGTTCACTTGTCATATTTCGTCTACATTTTAACTAATGATTTGTATTGACAATGAAGCCATTTTGGAGATATAGAAATACAAATATTTATTTTTTAAGGGCGTGGCACCGCCCAGTTCAAATTGTATATAGCTTATAGTTCATTGCAGACATACTATAGGAATTTCAAGCAAATCGGTTCAACCGTTTAAGCTATTAGTTTAACTTATAAAAATGATTAAATTTACACCGGATATTTAAATTTACTGAAAATCGATTTAGAGATCTCGGAAATTTTAAAATTCTCGAATCCTGGGATTTTTAAAAAACATTTCCACATGACATCACTAGTTTATATGTATTGTTGCGATTTAAGCTATTGTTTTAAAATGAAATTAAGCCACTTTGTTGTTTTTACAGTTTTATTTATTTACTACACTATAACGTTTATATAGTTTATCTTAATACAACAACTTAATATTTGCTTATACAATACTTTTATTTCCGCTTAACCATGTCTTTATCTTATGACAGCAAAACGATAACTAAACTCACTGGTAGGTAAAGTATCCTCTTTATATACCTAATTTGGAAGGTTCCACAAATAACAACCATCTTCTATTTTCATATCCGTTAATTCAAATGTAACGTAAAGATGGTCGCTTTGGCAGTGCTGCCAAATTGGCAGGGTGATGTTTGAAGTATGTATGTATGTTTGAAGTTTATAGACAGTTTAACGGCTGAACCGATTTTCTGAAATTTGAACAGTATCTCTCTGTATGTCTGGTAAGATAAGCTACATATATAAATTTAAAATATTCAAACTGCACAGTACTACTCCAATACAAAGTAAATATATATATATGTGGGATTGTCCACATATATTTGTCTATATCTTCAAAATGGTAAAAAAAGAGTCTAAATTTGCTTTAAATAGCTCCTTGGTCAGTAAAAATCATCAGCTTATGACTTTAAATTTTACACAATATTTCTTATTTATATTAAACTTGCTAATTACTTCAACGATCCATAAAAGATCATAAAGCAATAACAAATTCTTTCCGAATGTATCTGTTCAAAACTAATGCCTTTATCTCGCTTTAATTGCTCCTATGAAAAGCTGCTTTATTCTCCGCCCGTCTTCTCCAATTAAGTGCTGGTCTTTCAATTCTTCGGCTTCCTTCGTTATGTCACCATTCTATTTATACAGGGTGTGCTCAAATGACTTTTATTTTTTTCGCATACATACATTTCTTTTTATTGAATCTCGATGTGTTTTTTGCCGTAAGGATAGGCTGGATATCGTGTCTGATAAGAATATTTCCAGAATACCTTGCATACAATGTTTTATTAATGCTTGTTTAGTATTTAAACATCTTTACTACTGCATTCCACGACTCGTAGTGTAAACTTTACACTTGGAATAAAGAGGTTTATTTTCGTGTCGAAAAAGATGTATGAAGGTCGCTAGTGTGGGCTAGTTGGCAAAATTCATTTTATTATTAGTAAAATAGTTACATTTGCTTATCTCAATATTCGAAAATAATATGTATCAGATGTCACAAAACCTTACTTTGTCCGTAACTGTTCCGATTTTATAGAAACACCTGCGCAGAGTCCATAATCTTATGTAAATAAATATTTTTGGGAGAATTCGGCTAGACGATTCAGATTAATGTAACATTATTAGAAATATTGAACTCCAAAAGCCTCTTACAGACAGTGCTAGATTTTAAAGGATATGAAAATTATTACTGATTGGTCGATTATTGCATTTTAAGTATTGAAATTTTCCTTTGCCCGGTTATGCGTAGAGTTTAAAAAATTGTGTTAATTTTGTTTTTGTACTAAAACTTACAGTTTGTATCAAATGCTAGTTTTCCTTTAATTAAAGATAAATATCTGAAGTATAAATAAGGCTCCGAGGACGTTTAGATGATTTATCTATGAGAAAAAAGTGTCCGATTATACTTTGGAGTCACTGTATAGGATATAACACAGTCTTCTTCATTTAACTGTAGCTTTTTGGCTTATTTTTAATAAACATTTTTTATCACACTATTGTTTATCTTTTTTCCAAGGTTTTTACAGATTTTTGCGTGCGTGTAAAAGTTGTTTCATACTTTTGTCCGTACGTACATATATACATAAATTAAAAATCATTAATATTACATGACTTACAAAGGGATAAACAACGTATCTTTTTATCTATTTTACCATCCCAAAAATAAGGAAAAAATGCGAAAAAATTTATTAAGAAAAAATTTAATCTGTAATCAAAAACTCATAAATACAAATAAAGAGTGACGTGTTTATGAAAGTGAAAAAATATTATTTCATTTTTTGTTTTTAATAACAAAAAATATAGAAGAGAAATGGAATAGTATTTTTATTATTTTGTTTTCTTTTATTTTGGTAACCTTGATTTGTTTGGGTTTTCTGTCCTTTTTTCTAAAAAGCATATGGTTTTTTATTATTTGTAATTTTACTGCTTATATTTAACTTGCAGAGATATTTTCGTTATAATTTTTATTTTACAAAAAATCTAAAAACAATTTTTACAAATACAATCGAATAAATTTCTGTTTTTTATGTGCCATCTTTTATAATATTTTTTTTAATTTCTTAAATTTAATTAATGATTGGCAATAAGATTTTTCGTTAACTTTAAAATATGTTGGTTTCGAAACAAAAATTTAGAAAAATTGAAAATAAATTGAGGTTATTTTTCTAAAAATTTAAAAATTTTGAAAATTAAAAAATAATATTTTTTAATATAAACTTGTTTGTTTTATTTTGCAACTGAAGGCTAACTTTTCAAAATAAATATAATCCTATTAAAAACGTATATATTCTACTGCAGGAACGACAAAACCACTTTTTTGCAGCTTTCGGCTTAGCGAAAGAGATGGAAGGAGGAGACGCATATATTCTTGTCAGGCAAAACGGGCTTAAAATAGTCGAAACTATTTTTAGGCAATTATAATAGGAATCGATTTGAGTCTTATATCAGGCTTAAAATAGTTTTAGAATAATATCCGGTCTTTTAAATAGACTAAAAGTAGTTTTAAATTCAAAGTGCGGATTAAAAACTAAAACTATGATTATAACAAAGGAGCATTATGATGGTGAAGATTTCCCCTTATTGGGAACATAGTTTTTGAGTTGCATGTAGTATTATTCACATCGAACATAATTCGATGCTTTTAAATCAGTGGTCGGGGGCTGAAAATCTTTGTCTTTTTAAACACTTGCAGAACGAACATCATCATACTTCATAACAAAGAGCAAATAAGCTTTAATTTAAGCAGATTTATGTCACTTTCTTTTAAAAGAAAAAATATTTTAATCATTTAATCATTTAACCATTTAAAAATCAATTTTATTTAGATAAAAAATTGAATTTCCCTTTGTGTCTGTTTTCTTATATATAAAAATGAATGTGTGTTTGTATGTATATAAGTGCAGTCTACAGACAGCTAAACGGTTGATTTTTTTCATTTTTTTGCAGTATCTCCCTGTATGTCTGGAACTATATGTAATGTATGTACATTTCAAAAATTTCAGCTAATCGGTGCCACTTTCATGCAAAGTAAATATTTATCTGTATATATCTTTAAAATCAGTAAGAGTTTCAAAAAGTAAGCGGAATCTGATAGGAGGGCTTGATACCTCCCATACAAATTAATATTGAGATTTGTCCATCTTAAAGAGAGTTAAAGCTAAAGCTTCTGAATTTAGTATGAATGACTTCATAGCCAATACAACTTATTAACTCTTTCGCTACAAATTTTTATTCGATATTTCAAAATAATAATCAACGACCTTGAAAAATAAAATTCATTCTTAAGTAGATTTTTTTTATTGTGCACATCTGCACAGAAAAAGCTTTAAGCCCACATTTACCATTTCAAAATCGGTGCAGTAGAACAGGCGTAAGAAGGATACAAAGAAATGTCTTAGCCTATTAATTATATAGATTTTCAATGATGAAGAAGATATAATACTGTCATAATGTGTTAAAATTACCAGCATTTCCTTGTATCGAGTGTACCTCCCCATATAAACTTAATATACATTTTTATATATCTTCAGAAAGGTTAAAGTGTAAATTTCTGAATTTGGTTTAAATGACTTTGGAGTTAGTATAAATCATCAGTCAAAAAATAAGCGCATTTGGATAAGTTGGCATGGCATCATCCATACATATTAAACATTAATTTGCATGTATATAGATAGAGATAATATTAGAAGTTTCTAAATTTAGTTCAAACAATGTCGTGCTCGAGATGGAATAAGTGCGCGTGACACGTTCTATTCATAGTAAATATAAAAAATGTTTTTATGTGGAGAATAACAATTAAAGTTTTGTTATCTATCCACTTCTGGAAGGAACTAAAGTCTATCTTAAATACTTTGGTTTGATCAGGATAACTAAAATAATAGAAAACAATTTGAGCTAGTTTTAGGATAAATTGTTACTAAAACCCAAAAACATAAAAACACTATAACACTATATATATTTCTTCAGATTACAACATATAAGTTGCACATATATATGCTACCCACAACTAAAGGATAGGTAATGCACGGTGTTAATTGTGAGTGACACCTTAAAGTCAAGTTTTTCGCCCAACTTAATTTGACATTTTCTTGTTTCATATTTTGACAAATTCAACCATAGAGAGGTATACAATTGAGCAGCGCGGTTAGATTGTTGAAGACTTTTACGAAAATGGGCGTTCAAACCAAAATTCATTTCGTGCACATTGTAATTTTTTTGGTCAGCATTATCGATCAAATCTTACGCAAATTTCAGCAAGCCGGGCTTGTAAGTAATGTGGAAGCACCTGTGCATACTCGCCCAGTTCGTTCTGCGGAAAACATAGCTGTTGTTCGCGAACGTCACTAATGCGAATATTGAATAAAGATTTGAATTTACACGCTTACATGGTTTATTTTAAGCGGCGTCAATATGCCGAATGATTAGTTGAACAGACAGAAGTGAATGGTGATTTTACAAAGAAAATCATCTTGAAGGACAACACTTTCACCTCCGTGGATTCGTTAACAAGCAGAAGTGCCGCATTTGGGCAAATGAGAATCCACGAGTGATTGTTGAAAAGCCGATGCGTCTTATGAGCTGACTGGGTCATCGGGCCGTAATTCTTCGAAAATAAAGTCGGCCTAGTAGTTACCGTAAATGGTGTTCTCTGTCGTGAGATAATAACGAACTTCTTGTGGCCAGAAATTGAGGATATGAACCTGTACGATATGTGGTTCCAACAGGATGGTGCCACTTGCCACACAACCAACGAAACAATGGCTATTTCGCGCGAGAAATTCACTGACCATGTTGTATCATGTCATGGAGATGTTAATTGGCCGCCACGATCATGTTATTTGACGCCTTTTTACTTCTTTCAGTAGGGATAGAACAATTCTAAAGCTAAAGAATGACATAATTTGGCATATTAACGACATTTAACCTCAATTATGTCTGAGAGTCATTAAAAATATGAGCCGACGGATAGAGATATGCCACCGTAGCCGTTGCGAGTATTTGGCCAAAATTTTTTCACACATAATTGTCATGGACTCTTCTATCATATTAAAAAACATTAGGAGAATTCTATGAAATCTTTTTGTTTTACTTACAGTTAATATCGTGCGTTTTGGTTGGACTACTTTTTACTTTTACATTTTATGCATGTTCTCTTTGTGCCGATCACTGTTTAAGACAGATTCAATAATAATTTAAAGCGAAAAAGAATCAATTTTAATCCTCAGATTTAGATTCTTGATACAAGTTTCTGTTTATAAATATAGGGTGTTTCAATAAGACGTTTTATATTCAAAAAAAGTAAAAGCTACGCCATTAATAAAAATAGAACGATATACATATGTGGTGATTGGTGATCTGAGAATTTTACTATTGCAGCCCTAAAATCGAAGTTTTTTTTTCCTTTTTTCGTCGATATGTGAAACTAGGTATTAAACAAACAACATTACACTAAACACTAAGGCTTTATAAAGTTTAGTTAACATAAGAACAACGTCATGTCTTTGCTGATTGTGTCCTTGCGGAATATATCAAACTAATTCAGAGTGAGTAATGCGGCCCATTATCAGCTCGTGGGCTACCTTAACAAGCAGAATTGTCATATATTCTAAATTGGAGCTCGGAAAATACGAAAATTATTGTCAAGAAGCCTATCTATCCTTTACGTGTGACTGTTTACTGTGGTTTTTGGTTAAGCGAGGTATTACAAGCATTTTTTTCCAAAATGTGGCTCACATAACTGTTACGGTGAATAGATTACGCTATCGAACGGTGGTTAAAAATTTGTATGGCCGGAATTATATAATATATTATCATCATTATTATCATGATTCTGACTAAGCACTATTACAGGACACTGCGGCCTCTAGGATCTATTGTGCCCCTTCCGATCTATAGTTTGTTCAGCAGATCTGCTACCTTTGTAATGAACACCAGCAGATCTAATGGTGGATATGTCTGACCCAAACATCTCTACATTCACACAATATATGTGCCGCAGTCTATAAACACCCACATCCGTATCAGTCCACAATGGCCCATAAGAAATCCGTCAAGATTTCTAAGCCAAGAGTGATGATTAGAGTCCAGCAATAGTTTCCCAGCATACTTTTGTCCCAAAATCCTTAATATTTCTTTCATTATTTCTCATAAAATCTTGGTGAGAACGCTTCCCTTGTTCGTCGCTCACCGCACCTAGATTTTGTGGACAAAAACCTAAATGCGAATAAAGAAAATGCATTTTGGGTGACATTTGTGCACCTAATTCGTGATCATTTTTCGATAATTCAGCAGCAATTTCTCTGCAGTTGTTACTTTTGAAAGAAAACCCTTCTCGATGCTCTTGAAAGATATCTGGGCTGCATGTTCTTTCTCCAATAAACTTTGTGAAAAATTGTCATCATTCAATAGCTTTCTGATCTGAGGCAAACAAATATGCCTTCTTTGATTTTAACATATGAAACTTTAGAAAAAGCCGCTACTATTATGAAACCAATTAATTCATAGCTATTTACGATAGTCTATACTATACATACAAAGAAATTTAAATCACACACTTTAAGGTCACCACAGATCTTCCATTTATTGTCGTTGTAATTTCAAAATTTCAATCATTGATTCGTAATTTTTATTTGTATTAATGGCATGAGCAACTGATGGTTTTCCATTCCCATTATGCAAAAGAAGAGCCTTTAAACTGTATTTATAGTCTTCAGTTTTGTCATATGGCTTGAGTTTTTGAAATAAACCATGGACATCAGTACAGTATAGAATGAAGTGTTTTTTTTCTTAAATATGCAGCCCATTCCAAGCTTCTATCTCTATAGATTCTTACTTTTGTCTCAACTGCAAGATGTTTCACACTAAATCCCGAATTAGATCATTAGATCATTAGATCATTCAGCTCAGCTTGAGTCACTAAATGGCGTTCATCATCAGCCTTATACAAACTACCACTGCTGGTGAACGAGCACTGGGAATGACTGGTAATGGATCATTTGATTGACGTTAAACTGGCTTGGAAACCGATAGCACATTCGCGTAAGTAATATTTTTTCGATTTTCATATTGGTTTGGAAGAACTGGAATTGAAAAATCGAAATAGATCTTGACATTTGACCACTTGTATAAAACAGTTCTGCAACTTTTGCAAAACATTGTCGGTGTCCACAGTTTGTCCAAGTTTCTGACAGCAAAACCAACATAATGTAAATATGCATATTCTAATGATTCTGATATTACATATCCAACCAAATAATCATCACACACAAAGCGAAAATCGCTCGAATCAGTAACACATGATCTCCGTGCTATGCTTAAACGCTACTATTATGAAGATTTAAATTGAATGTAGAGTTCTGTCAACTTTTTAATTTTGAAATTGTAGTGTCAGTGGTGTCAGTATTGACTGTTTTACAGTGTTTCCAGCATGGAATAAAAAATGAACAAGACACGATAGCCCAATTTTTATGTCAGAATCGAAGTCAGCGCATCCAGATTATTTAAAAAACATGCTTCGTTTCTGCGGTAAATTTTGTTTCCAAATTTGCAGATCAGTATTATTTCATCAACAGGGGCCATCTTTATCTGACGCCCATAACTTTTTGCACAATATATTTTTACACAAAACTACACATTTTAGAAGGAAGTTACGGTCTCTAGCTTGAAAAAAAATTTCTTCCATACATCTCAAGACTACGCTAATGTATATACTAGGGAGATCGAACGGTTATTATTCGACCGGTTTTACCGAGTTCTTTTGGTTTTGTCGAATACGATTTTTTCAAAATCTTCATTTTTCGAATACCGAATAAACTAGTTGATTTGACACGAATAACCGGTTAACTTAAATAAGTATAACGTGTATACGTTTATATATATTCTTATTGAAAATATGCTCATCGTTTAACTATTGGTATAAATTTAATAATTTTTGGATATATGACAACTTTGAATGTCTCACGAAGAACGTGAAAACTAACGTAGATCGAAAAAGATATAATTACCAGTCGCTAATAATGTTGACGGTGTGGCCTGAGATTGATTCGATGACTTCCTCGTTGGAAGGTGACCACAGTGACACATACACTAGTAAATACGTGGTGCATAAATTTACATACAGTGCTGCTCGAAATCTAAGCAAATTTTTTTGTCGAGGCAATTAAGGACTCGTATATTACTAATAGATTAATTCAAAGTAAAACATTTAATTTTTGTTATCATAGGAACCTAAATTATAACTATAATAACAAACCTTTAACTCCATTCTCCACCCAGTAATACAACAAAAACTAAATTACCTCCTTGAGTAGCTGTTCGAAACTGAAGCAACTGTCAGCACTTTGTGGAATAAACTTAGTTTTTTATGGCCTCCGCACACCGATTGGCATAGTTTTTATGAGATTTGTTAGAATTATTGTTGGTGTTGATTGCCACTTTAATTTTAAGCTCTCCATTAGCTTCTGCTTATTTTTAATACGACGTGAACGAGCTCTGCGCTTAAAAAATTTAGCATAATTTTATTTAAATAAAAGAACCGGTAAAGCGGTTATTTGAATTATTAGTAACCGAAAACCGTTTTTTTTAGTGCTACTTTTCGAATTATTCGAAGACCGGTTTTTGGAAAAGTCAAATAATCAATCTCCCTAGTTTATACATACAAACAATTTTATTATTTATTTTGCTAGGATTACTTAGAATAATTTTTTTGTCATTTTTATTATTTTATGCATATTTTCTAAGAATTACATCGAGCAATAGAAATATTTATAAATAGTGTGTAAAATATGTAAAGTTTAACCATCTAAAAGTAGGTAAATATATATTTGTTTAGGAAATGTTTACTAACCTATTTACTGCTAAAAGCCTTAGTAAACTAAAATAAGTAAATCAAATAGTATTTACTTTTATATACTCGTACTTATTCAAAAACCAAATACATACTTTTTCAAAAATCATAATACAAAGCCAACCCGTATCTTCCTTTAAATGTATGTATAATGGCCATAATACAAAACCTTTTATTTTCTTCTTTTCTGATGATTCTTAAGCAAACATTTTAAAATGAATGAATTTGTTTTATAAATTCAACAATAACAACAATAACAACAACAAAAGTTATGTAAACAAATTTTCTGTTTCGGAAGAAGAAAAAAAATGAATTTCAAATTAGTTGTAGACTGTCTCTGTCTCTGTATCTGTAAATGCTGATGTAAATAATTTCTAATGGTTTTGTTTTGTATATGAAATTTTACACTTTTGCAAACGTTTTAATATCTTATTCAAATAAATTACAAATTAGTATTACATTATGCAAAATGTCCTATGTGAATATATAATGCGTACAATATTTTACAGACAGCCAAAGACATGAACAGGATGACATGACATCTGTATTATATTGTCAAGTTGTAAAGTAGTTACAATAAAAATGAAATAAATTTACATATGGATCGTTTATAATTACATTTCATTTATTGTTGAAATAATCTTCCAACACTTATGGAAATGAAGTATAATGGCTGTTGTTGTTAATATTTTGTAAAATAACAAGAAAAAGAAACTTTTATTAAAAATCTTTTTATTACATTCTACCATTTATTGATAGTATCTAGTAGTGTAAGTATTCTTCTAAATCTTGTAATTATAACATCTTGAAAGGCTGTTCGCTATCTAAAGGGTCCGCCAAATAATTTTTTTTTTAAATGCCATAAAAAAAACTACTGAATATTTTCTTAATTTTGTTTTTTTTTTTTTATTTGAAAGCACAATCCTTCCGGTTAATACTGGAAAATAATTTCATTCAAATGGCTGCCTCGGCTGGCCATGCAGTAGCCTACACGATCGGTCCAATTTTTAAGCACATTATCGATTGTGTGCAGCTGTATTTTACCAATGGCTTCACGAATATTGTCCTTTAAAGCGTCAATTGTCTCTGGCTTGTTGGCGTAACACTTGTCTTTGACGGCACCCCACAAATAATAGTCTAACGGTGTCAAATCGCAGCTCCGAGGTGGCCAAACGACATCAGCTCTGCGGCTAATAATGCGATCTTCAAAAACAGGGCGCAGAACATCGAGTGTAGCTTCGACTGTGTGGCACGTAGCGCCGTCCTGTTGTCCCAAATGTTGCTAACATCCTCCTCTTCAATTTTTGTGAACAAAAATTCATTCAACATTGCTCGATAACGATCGCCATTGACTGTAACGGCCACTCCTTGCTCATTTTCGAAGAAAAATGGCCCAATTATGCCTCTGGACCAAAATCCGCACCAAACAGTGACTCGTCTTGGGTGTATCGGCTTTGCAATGTATGCGTGCGGGTTTTCTGTCCCCCAAATGCGACAATTTTGCTTGTTTACATACCCGCCAAGCTCAAAATGAGCTTCATCTGAAAAGATGATTTTTTTCTTTTTTTCATTTTGCAACATTACCATGATTTTCAAAGTAATGTCGCAATATTTCCCAGCCTTGTTCAATCGTATATACAACCATATTCGTTCAGCGGAAGGACAAAACTAACTAGACATGAGCTAAGTGTTACCATTCACGAAATAAGCACTAGTTGAAAAAAACATTAGATAGCGGACCCTTTATATATTTTAATCAATCGACACTGAATTCGTTATTTTTTATCCTTATTATAGAAGCCCAATCCAATTCACAAATTTAAAAAATATTTTAATACAATTTTGTACATTCCAAGTTGGGGCAGCCCCTCAGTATGTCGTCTAGTACTAGCTAGTTGGACAAAATTATTGGGCTACGAATTTTAATTTAAACGTGTTTGTTAATAATGTTTATAATCATTTTAACTGTTTTCAGAACTAGATTTTACTGAGAATGAAAAAAAGCATTAATTACAAAATTTATATATACCATACACGTTTCATATTACTAGATAATAAAAAAAAATCAATTAAAATCTTTACATGGATTTATCGAGAATGGAATAAAAACTTAACTAAAACAAATATAGTTCTTATTACTATATACACAAATTATTACACAAAACAAAATTAAAATTCAATCTACTCAGCATCACTTAATTCTTCTTCAGAAGAATTATCTACTGTGTAGTCATCATTAGAGAAAACACTTAATCTGTCAACTCTATTCCTATTTATATAACATGTTGGCTCTGAAAGTAAATCTAATACCTTAAGAGGGATGGAGCCTGTCTTTTTCTGGGATTGCTAATAACAAGATCATAGGTGAAAGGCAGCATGTTAAGCAAGTCGAGGCTGTTTTCGGGTATCATTTTGTCGAGATTAATCAATCTTTATTGCGAGCTACTTGACTTCCTGCCCATGCACAAAAATCTTGGCATGTAATATCACAAATATAGGCTTAAATACAATGACCTGGAATCTTATGAAAAACACCTTAACTTTTTTAAGCTAATGTTGATATCTGAAGACACAACGCTCTGAGTATAATGCCGCTTTTTGTTATAAGCGTCGCATGTAATCCTGTAATTTAAGCACTCAATTCAGGATTTTTGAAAAAGTTATGGGTATTGTTTTCACCGTTAGTGTTTCCCAATCCTTGTTTTGTTTGTTTGGTAAAGAACGCTGCTTGACATTTTTTAAATTCGACGCTAATGTGAAACACACATTCAAAACACCGAATCCAACCGTCAACTTTGAGATTTATTGGAAATCTATATCCAAAACAAAGACAACTGACGGAAATTGCACGAAAATGTTGTAAAAAATTTGGTCGCAAGTTCGTGAAACTCGTTTCATTGTTGATGCGCCAAAACGTAAGCGTGCTCGCACTGCACACCAAAAATATCGAAGCTGTGGCTGAGAGTGTGCGTGAGAATCCATCAACATCACCAGTTTACGTCGAACTTTACGAAAAGATTTCGGTATGACGCCTTACAAAGATCAATTGTTTAAATAGTTGAAGCCGCATGACCATCTGCTTCGCTTTCGCTTCGCTAGATGGGCCAACGTAAAACTGCACTATGATGTCGATTTTGCTAAAAAAACAAAAAAAAGTCATCTTATCGGATGAAGTTTATTTTCATCTTAGTGGGTACGTTAATAGCAAAATTGCCGTATTCGGAGCTCAGAAAACTCAAAAGTAGTATTACAAAAGCCAATGCACCCATTACGAGTGCGTGTTTGATGCGGCTTGTGGAGCGGAAAATGAGGACGGCGCAACCATTATGGTCAATGGGGACATCTATCGCACCATGATAACCGATTTTTTTTATGCCCGCTCTTCATGGTATTGATGTGAACGATGTTTGGTTTCAACACGATGGTGAAACTTGCCACACATCTAATGCCACAAATTATTTATTGTGTTAAACGTTTGATGGCCGTTTAATTAGCCGAAATGGTGATGGTAGACTATTTTCTATGGGGCGATATTGAAGACAAGTGTTATGCCGACAAACCAGAGACAAGTGAGCATTTGAGCATGCCATTGTCGAGATACGATCACATACACTCGAAAAAGCTATCGAAAATTGGTTCGATCGAATGGAGTAGTGTTTGGCCAGCCGCGGCAACCATATGAATAAAATAATATTTCAAAATGAAGTAAATTCATGTTAAGTAAAAAAAGAAAAATGTATAAGAAAAATTAACAAAATTAACAAGTGTATTAATTAAATATTCATTCCAAAATACATAGTTAAGCCATGCGTCTAAAAATTGAGCTTTCAAATTGTCTTGCATTGCCTAATAGCTGAATGGCTGGGGCAAGTTGGCGTAACGAATTAATAAAAAAGTGTCTCTCGGATAACTGTTTGCAGTATAGCATAGCATACAAATTTAATTTCTTTTCCTATTATTCTTATCTGGTCATTCTAAACTTAAAATGGCATCTTTGTAAAAAATCCTTTAAACTCATTTAAGGTTTCTATTTAAACTTTCAATTATTTCAAATTTATTTATTTATAAATTTTTTATTCAAAATAAATGAGATTTTTTTGTTTTCTCATATATGAAGTGTTGCATAAATATTTAATAAATCATCACAGCAAACACTTTTCAAATATTTAACAACAATTTTGTTTAAGCAAAATCCAATCAATTTAAAGTGAAAAAATAAAAAAAATAAAAATTGAAAAACAAAAACAAAATACATTTGCATACGTATGTATGTGTGCATATTTAAAATAATACATTTTCATAAATTTAAGTAAAAAAGAAATAACAGAGAAAAAATTTTAAAAATATGCAGATGATATTTACATGACACATAGCACATGTCGTATAATCAAGGCACACACATCATTACCATTACCGCCGCTCATCACTTATACGCTACGTAGTCCCAAATACCAAACAGGGAAATAAGGTGAACGAGTAATGAAAAAAAAAGCTAAAGAATGTCGGATTGTTCGTAATAAAGATTAAGATCAAATAAGCAAGTAAATTATTAATCTCAGAATCTTCAAGCCATTTCGAAACAGTATACACAAAAGAATTTTAATGACATTTTCAAAGCAAAAAATAAGGAAATTTCTTAATAAAACAAAATTTGTTTTTATTGAATCCCACTGTATAGCAGTATATGCAGTGTAAGTGACATATTAATACATGATTTGCTGATAATGGAACGAAAAAGCTTTTTACTGAACTTATTATCAGAGTTTATTTTGTGGGTATATTAAAAGTATAAGTGGTTTTCAATTCGCTTAATCGTTTTTCAAGGAAAAGAGAAAAATCATGTTTCGCGTTTATGGGTGTACCTACAGACGGTTACAAACCCATATGTATCGTTTCTATATCAATATGTAAACGTGTTTCAATCTGTTTCTTTTATCAAAATGTGTATTATTTTAAGAAATTTTTTTTTTTTAAGAAAAAAATATGAATAAACCAACAGCAACAAAATCCTTGAATATCATGGCCATTCATGTTGAACTAATATCGAATACTAAAAAACAGTTCGAACAGAAAAGAAAGAACGTTTGGAAACGTATTGAAGTACATACATATTGGGATTTTATGTATTAAAAGGGGTATGATGAAATAGATGTTATTTTAGAAAAAAAAATATTTTACTACAATATATTTTTTCTTCTTCTTTTCCTTAAGCGTTTGTCAATGACAAATTCAATTTACCTAAAACATGCACTTAGAATTAAAGAATATCTTTTTTATGCATAATATAAAATATAATAATAATACAAATATAAAAAAATTATTCTTATGAAAATAAAAATGTCTATAAAGAAAATACATCACATCAGGGACTGTATTGTGGAATTTTTGTCTATTGGTTTGTGTCAAGATTGTGGATGTGATACCCTGGTAATGCCTTACTGATTTGTATATTTGATAGCGTTGCAAATTCGACCAACTTTGGGTTACACAATCTTACATGTTTCAAATGAATGAACATAAAATGGATGATTTGAGAGCGTTTTTGCAATCATAAAGTAAAGTCGTGTTTAGACGTAAATAAAAATGTTGTATAAACGAATATTAAGTGCAAGAAAAATAAGTTGCTGTATAAAGATAATGTGAAATAAAAACTGTAAAACAACAACAACGTGGTATTTATTTTATTTTGACGTAATTAAAAAGAACTCAAACGTTTTAAAACGGTTTCCTTTTATCCGTTACTTCTCGTAGGAGCATATAGCTTCCACAAAGCTTCTCCATCTAATACGGCTTACTGCTGTTGGTTTTGCCTTCTCCCATGTTAGGTTGTTCTGTCTCAGTTCTTGCATAATTGTGCGTTTCTGGAGTGACAATCTGGTGATACTGGTGATACTTTCTGGACTTTTTGAATGGTGTGACCGATACATCCCCACTTACTTTTACTTATCTGTTTCAGATGGGTTCCTCACTAGTCATACTCCACAGTTCTGTGTTCCTTATGGTGTTTAACCAGAATATCCTGCATATTATTCTGAGGCACTTTTTAATGAATACCTGGAGTCTCTGTGTAATGTTCTTCGATACAAGGCAGGTTTCACTGAATATTCTGAACTTAGTCCATCTAGATATATGTGAGCTTCTCCATACTGACTGCAGTCGTCCAAGTGCCGCTCTCGCTTTATTGAATCTGTTGTCTACGTCTGTTTCTGCGCCACCGTTTGTAGACATTGTACTTCCTAGATATCAGCAACTATCTACATACTCGACTGGTTGACCCTGTAGCATGATGTTTTCCGTGCTCGTATTGTTTATTCTCATGGCCTTGATTTTCTTGATGCTTATCTCAAGTCCAACACTTCGAGCCAATCTTTCTAGGTCCTCCAGTTTCGACAGCATATTGGAAATCTTATATGAAAGAAGACAAATTTCATTTGCATAGTCCAAGTGTTCGAGTTGGCGTGAGAGACTTCATGTAATCCCTCTTCTTTTTGAACAAACTTTACTCATTATGTCATCCAGCAGGATGATGCATAGCTGAGGTGATAGTGGGCATCCTTGTTTAACTCCAGCATTCGTGTGGAATGGTTGGCTGATGTTCCCGTTGTGAAGAACTGAATTTTCTGCATTTTTAGACCGGATGTTAGTATTTTTGCTACCTATCTTCACGTTAAAGTCACCCATGAGTATGATGATACCACCTCTTCGAATTTCCTTTAGTGTTGATGTTACCTGTGTGTAGAATTCATCTTTATTAGATTCCTCAGCGACTTCCGTTGGGGCATAGCACTGCACAATAGTAACGTGTCGCCCTACTCTATCCTTAAAGCTGGCCATTACCACATGATCCGATATTGGTTTCCATATTTAAATGGAGTTCTTTATCCTCCTTAATATTATTAAGCCAACTCCACTTTCGCCGCAATTTGTTCTTCCATCGCAGAGTACAGTATTAACATTTACCGTGGTAAGTTCGCTATTGCTATTCCACCTTATTTCGCTTATCCATATGACCTCGATTTTATACGTCAACATTTGATTTTCAAGTTGTGCAAGCCTTGATGCTCCATGAAGAGTTCGTACATTCCTTTGCGCAATGCGCGTCCTGTTTCGTGTGCCAAAGGGCGTTGCCGTATTTTCCTGTCCATTATTATTATTAGTTTGCCTTATTTCAGTTTCGTTAATCATTTTAGTTACAAGCTAAGTAGATGATTAGTCTACTGTAGCCGCTTAAAAACGACGCCTCTATTGTATTGTATTGGGTAGTGATGAGGATCCTTGCTCAGTATATTGGTAGTGATCCTTACTTAGCATTGCCGTTTTTTTTTCTCCAGTAAGTGACGTTTTTCCCTAATCATTCTTGTGATGACTGTCATCGTCGCCAGAGGTAAAGCTGGAATGTCAAACAGACTTCTTTTGATTGTTTTGGCCCGGAGGGATTGACGTCTCTCAATGAAATACTCAAAAATCGCAATTAAATTTTTTTCCTTTTAAATCCTCTGCTGGGGCTCATACATGTGTTGTTTGAAATTGTCTGCCTCTAACCACACTCTAACCACTTTAAAAAGGTTAAAACGTAACAATACTTATATGTAAATATTTTGGTGTCTCATTCATACCTCAGATATAAATCTTTATGAACAATAAGAAAAATAGCATTAAGATAGCATAAGTTTCAACACAAAAACAAAAATAACTAAATTTGTTAAACCAAACGCATAATCGGACAAAGCAAAGCTTGAATTACTAAAATGCAATAATCAACCACTGTTTACTAATTTGATATCCTTTGTAATCTAGTACAGTCAGTAAGCATCTTAGAACTGATTTTGACACACTTGCGGTTCTATGGTGTCCAATATTTCTAATAATGTTGCGTTAAGCCGATCAAAGTTTATGACCCTTTCTTCCTTCCAAAGACGTACAATTACATTAGGTTCTGCACTCCGCGAACGTGTTTGCATAAGTTGAGAACAATTCCGAAACAATTAAGACTTTGTTACACCTGATGTGTGATTGGGATTGTTATCTTGATGGAATTCGAGGTTGTTTGCGATACCCAATTTTACTGCACTAGATCTACATTTTCTTTTCGAGCATTGAGATAAGCACTAAAAATAAAATGCATTTTGCTCACATCAGCACTCGAGATACAGCCCCAAACCCTAGCAGTGCCTTTTGTACTTTTTTTATTAAAATCAAATTGATTAATTAGTCAGGTAATTTGATGGTAAATCATCTCAAAATACCCTTTGATGGAATGTTTTAATTTAATTAACGCTTTTTTCACATGCGAAAGCAATTTCAATTTGCAAAAATCAGATTACAAGTTATTTGTATAACGTAAACCTAATGTCGAACTTAGTAATAAGAAAATACAAAAAGCGCTGTTAGGGTAGGTAAGACTAAGGGACTGGTCATTAGTAAGGATAAAACAAAATGTATGGAGGGCGAATCAAGAAACCCAACACGTAACATTTAAATCGGCCACTATAACTTTGAAAAAGTTCAGGTGTTTAAGTATCTATTAGTTGTATTTAGCGCGCACATTATTGGCCATATAGGACGGAATACACGTTACAAATAGATCTTACCAATCACATGCAGTAGTGTTGAAATCTACATAATTATCTAAAACCTTGAAACTTCAATTGCGACCCTGGGTGCTGAGAGCAAATGAAGTCGAAAAATTACAATGCTTCGAAATGAAGATATTTGTTAGAGCACAGAGAATCCGATGGTAGGGTCACATTACAAGAATAAGTTGTAAAAGAGCTGTAAAGAAGATCTTCAAAACGAATCCAAAGAAAAGATAGAGATCATGTAGAACATAACATGAGAAGTATCAGGGTATCTGAGTTCAAGAAAAAAGTTGAAGGTGAAGTGGATGCAAATTTCAATGTAAGCAATAGTTCACTCCGGATTGTAATACTAAGAAAAAAAATAAGACTTACTGCCTTTTTAAGTGCGGACACAATGCAGTAACTGATAAGTTATTAAAAGTTTTTGACCCAAAATTCAGTCTAACTCCTATACATTTTGACTAATACACTTCCAGACGCTTTAGCATTATTAACTTAATTTAAAAAGTTGCCAATTACGTGCACTTTTAATTGGCAATCACTAATTACTAAGTTGTCACTAGAGATTGCCTATTGCTTGTTAATTAGAAGTAATTCAAAATTTTAATATAATTATATATTGCAAGTAATTTGTAATTGGACATTGTCAATTGCAAATTGTACATAATTCTTAAATACTAATTGTTGATTACAATGTACTAAGTTACTAAGTTATCATTAAAATTGCCAATTATTAATTACAAGTAATTTATAATTACTTACATCCTGACTGTCTTATCACCTCGTTGAGTCGTTACCTAACGGAAACTACTCCATCAAATATTTATGGAAAATGCTATCAACAAATTATGAATAATTATAGTGATTACAGAATGTTATATACAGATGATTCCAAGGATAATGTGGGACTCTCCTACAGCATCACAACCAAAAATTTTACTTTAAAATCATCCATACTTCCTTATTACTCCACAGTTTTCTCAGCGGGGATAATAGCAATATTTGAGACAATAAAATATATTGGAAAATCTAACGGAAAATTATGATCTTAAACAACGGTTGTAAACATTAACAACACCAACTATTATGCAACTATTATGCTGACTGAGAATCTGAACACTAGGGACATAGGTAGGCACATACGACATTCACTGATCCAACAATCTGACATATGGGCAAGAACGTCAGAATGGTATAGGGCGATTAATCCGACCGGGATAAACATCAGGGATTATTTAAACTTTAACGTTAACAGGATTATTAATACTCAGGATTATTCTAAATTTATCAGACTCAGATTAGACCATACTTCACTTATAAAGAAGCACCTAATAGTCAATTATTAATCTGACTAATTTCCATATTGCTATGCTAATTCTATTTCTATCGAACATATCTTATTATATTGCGCAAAATTCTCAACTGACAGATATCGCTTTTTTCAATCAAATCCAATACAATACCTATCCAATTCCTCCATAACTAATATCAGCATTATCCTGGCCTACTTGAAGAGAACTGGGATGTACAAAGACATATGAAGCTAAAGTGAAAATTTAGTTAAACCATATATTTGTTCGTATTCTTTTGTACATATAACTTTGTATATAACCATATAACTTATCAATTATCAATTAAAACCAAAAATACTAAATATCTTTTTAGCTGAAGGCCTTAGTAGCCATTGCTTTATAATTATGTTATCTTAATCTTCTAGTTTAAGTTAGGATAACTAATATATAAATAAATAAATAATTACTTACAAGTAATTAATAATTGAAGATTGTCAGTTACAAATTATTTATGATTCGTAAATACTAATCACTAATTACAATATATGTACATGTTAAGAATAAGATGTAATAGTAGTAGGAGTAAACTAGGATTATCAATTATTGTAAAATGTAATTAGTAAAAGTCAATGTAATGATTAAATGGAAAATACTAATTAGCAAAGTAATTGGTTAAAGTCAATTACTAATCACATTAAATGGGTAAAAGAATGATACCAAAACACCAATTGGTAAAAGCCACTACTTATTCTATGCAATAGGTAATTGTAAAATATCAATTACTTCTAACTAAAATTACAGAAAGTAAGTCGGCATTGTAAGCAATGAATCTTCACATTTAGTCACACTTAATCACCCTGTTACTCGTGACTAGCGATTGCAATCCGATTATAATCCTAACCGCGATGATTCGCGCACTGTTAATCGTGCGATTACATTTAAAATGTGCCACCCACCTTGTTTCTATTAAAAAACGGTTAAAAATACCTACACAAAGTAAATTTGAATAATCAGAAGTTTACGTTTCATTCAAAGTATTCCCTATTGTTTACAAACTTTAATGCAAGATTTATAATAATGAAGGCTTATAACACAGAATAAAAGCTCTGTTTAGACGATTGTCAGATCCAACAATATTGTCAGAAAAATTTACAAAACATGCCTTACAACCATCTGAACTTACAATTTTTGTGCATGCAATGTTTGCTCTAAGATAACTCTTGGTTTCTCTGCAACCCAAATACGACAATTCTGTGTGTTGACGTAGCTATTGAGCTGGAAATGACTTTCATCAGTGAAAATTATTTTGTTGAAAAAATTTTCATTTTCTTCCTGGTCAGCTGGTTTTTATTCTAGGGTCAGCTGAATCTTATAAGCCTTTAAATGGACATCACGATGCAAAATGCTGAATAATGTTTAATTGCTGCGAACGATGACGACGCAACACCACTACGTTGTTAAATTTTGTTTCTGTTATCATGAACGGATCCAGTTTCTTCAAATTTTTCAACCATCAGCTTAATTGCACGATTTGTTGAAGCATTTTCGTTACCGAATTTTATTCTCGAAAACTTTTGCTATTTTCAAAAAATGTTTTAATAATAAAAGCACGTAGTTCCTTCGTGTTACGCTCCATATTAACTAACCTGAATGTATTTAGAATTTGAAAATAAAAATTTAGAAAAAAATGACAGTAAAATAAAAATGATACCTCAATTTTGGACACCCATTATTATAGAATATTTTTTTCAGAAATCAATAGATACTACATTTTTAAACTATAACTTATTTAGATACTTAATAGCAAAGAGACTGTCAAAGCATGAAGTTTAATCGTCGGTGCTATCAATATCAAAGAGTTTTAAGATAAAATAAGAAGCTAATTCTTCAGCTTTTACAAAAAACATTACACCTCTTAACTAATCACTCATTGCCTGTGTTAGAAAATCCTTATGAATACTCTGTTATTTTTTCGTATTAATTTTTATATTCATTCGTTTTTCTTTCCCCTTTATTACTTTTATTAAATTTTTAGAAAATGTTCAAAGTTTATGGATTTAAATCTCAGCATACATAAATACATACATACATACATACATACATACATACATACATACATACATACATACATACATACATACATACATACATACATACATACATACATACATACATACATACATACATACATACATACATACATACATACATACATACATACATACATACATACATACATACATACATACATACATACATACATACATACATACATACATACATACATACATACATACATACATACATACATACATACATACATACATACATACATACATACATACATACATACATACATACATACATACATACATACATACATACATACATACATACATACATACATACATACATACATACATACATACATACATACATACATACATACATACATACATACATACATACATACATACATACATACATACATACATACATACATACATACATACATACATACATACATACATACATACATACATACATACATACATACATACATACATACATACATACATACATACATACATACATACAAACATACATACATACATACATACATACATACATACATACATACATACATACATACATATAATATAAACATTCATTTGTATATCGATACTCGAAGCTTCTTATTATATTGAATACTCTTTTCTTTGTTATTTTACTATTTTCTCAAACAATCTTGTTATCCTTTTTTCTCTTTTTTTTTGTTAATAGTGTTAAAACCGATATGCTACCAGGACGTGCTTTCAGTCGTCTTTATATAGCCAATGCGAATCGTCATGATACTGGAAACTATTCATGTATACTTGGCAGTGATATCACTGGGACTGTTATGGTACATGTTCTAAATGGTATGTATTGAATGTGTTAAATAGAAATATTCTCGAATACAATTACAAATTTTCATCAGAACAGATGCACTAACATGCATTGAGACTATCAAGCGTTGTTTGTTAAACACGTTTCGCTTTGCACCCCCATCATCTTTTTGAAACTTTTCAACAAAATGCGCAATATTTGTATTGAACAATTTTTATTTAATTTTTTTTTATTTTTGTAGTTTTTTCCATATTTAAATCTGAATCGTACTTAAGCTAAATAAATGCTTCAGTTTTGATTGCGTGTGCTTGGAATATTTAAAATAATGCTTAGATACGGTCAAAATAATATCGTGATACATATGAATGAAAGGAGCATCGATATGCTTTGAAATTGTTTATTTAAATATCAAAAAACATTAGCTGGTAATAGATTCCTATTGATTTTAAAAGTGATATTAATAAACGGGTGATTTTTTTACTATTTCGTTTTTCAGTTTTTAAAATAATTGTGACATGTGGCAATGCCAAAAATGCTCAGTAAAGTTCGCCATTTCACGATTTATAGATTAATAAACGAACAAAATTTGCAAATTATTGCATTTCAGTATTAAAATTCGTGCTGAACGAGAAATGCATTTCCTAAATTACGTCTACTTTATGGCTTATTTTACGTCAAATAACAGATTTGCCGATTGCTTGGTACGGTTGGTGCCATTGATAAGATACTAGCCGAAATGCTGAAAAAAGTAATCCAAAATTACAGCTCACGAATAAACCACCTACGGCGTAGTCTCGGACTACATTTACATACATGAAATAGTCTTTAAAAAGTAAATGGCAGCTATTCGTTTATCGCTCCAAAAAAAGTATTTCATTAACTTTTATAAATTTTCTGTGTGTTTTTTTCAATTTTCAAAACCCAAACGATTAAAAAATCTCCTTTTACTTAAAATGTTCTTAATTTGAAATATTGCTGATTTTAATATAAGCACATAACCAGTTAGCCCGATAAACAGCTTACCGTGAACATCGCCAAAGTTTTTGAATTACACACGCTCTGGCCTTTATACACACTTTAAGTCGTAATGGACATTTACACTGGTCTACAGCAAAAAAGCCTTTAAATAAAACTGTATGGAATACTTATAATGATTTTGATGCGCTGAATTCAAATCCATTTTCAATATTTCCCATCGGTCTCAGATTTTTTTTTATGTCCATATATTTCATTATAATTTCAAAACTACTTGGTCGATTTTAATCCAATTACCATCAAATGTTTAGGAATAAAATTTCTTATAAACAACCTGAATAATATTTCAGTTTCGCAGTTATTCATAACTTAGTTGTAAAAAAAAATTTTCATGCAAAATTAAAGCATTTTTTTTCCAAAAAGCTTTTAAATTAAATCTTAAAGCTTTTGAGAATAAAATAAGCTATAAACCAAGAAAATCGGTTGGCTATTGCTGATTTTATTCAATTAAATGCAGGTACCAAACTTTGACCAAAAATAGCGGAAAATTGTTTGCTTTGCAAAATTAGTGAAATTTTTTTTTATTTCTAAAAAGTTATAATAAAATTCTTAGAATATAAATTTTACATTTTAAGCATTTTAATGAAAGCCAGATATGTTTTAATTGAAATAACCCATAAAGGCAGGTGTCTAAAATTGGCAAAAAATGTGTAACACATTATTAGGCAACATAAAGGGTCCGCCATCTAACGTTTTTTTTCAACTAGCGCTTATTTCGTGAATGGTAACACTTAGCTCATGTCTAATTTGACAGATAATTAGCTTTATCCTTCCGCTTAACGAATATGGTTGTGTATACGCTTCGCTAAGTGGGCCTACGATCGACTTACAGAAGATGCCGATTTTGCCAAAAAAATCATCAGGCAAAATCGGCATCTTCTGTAAGTCGATCGCAGGCCAACTTAGCGAAGCGTATACACAACCATATTCGTTAAGCGGAAGGATAAAGCTAATTATCTGTCAAATTAGACATGAGCTAAGTGTTACCATTCACGAAATAAGCGCTAGTTGAAAAAAAACGTTAGATGTCGGACCCTTTATTAATTCATAAATAGTGTGTAAATACGCTGAGAAACTTAAATTCTATTAATATTTAGCTGACTTATTTAGCTTATAGGTGCATAGAGAACAAAAACAGGGTGTTGATACGTAACTTAAGATTTTGGAAGTGTTTCAAAAACAGATTTATGTCACCAGAAAAATATTGGCTGATCGAAAAAGTTCGTTTACAAATTTGGCCAAAAGTTAATATTTTTTCTTATATGATAAACTAGCTTCATTAAACCAAATATGTACCGTTTTCATCCATAACCTTTTGCCATTTTTGAAGTAAACCCATTATTCCATCAATGTAGAACTTTTGATCCAATTGCGTTTTGTAGGCATCTTCAAAATTTAAATTTACACACTTAAGAGAGTTCTGGAGAGATCGAAACAAATGATAATGTGAAGGTGCAAGTTCTGTTCTGTATGATGGATGCATTAAAATTTCTTAGCCAAGTACTCTCATTTTCTGCCAGTTCCTCAAAAATGTGTGTGATCTGGTGTTGTCATGATGGAATAAAATACGTTTCTATTGATCAATTCTGTCCATTTTAATATAATACTTTCTACAATCTCGATCATTGTTGACGGTAGAGAACAAAATCAATCGGTTGACCAGGTTGTATAAATTCATAATGAACAATTTCCTTTCAGTCCTACTAGGCGCACAGCATTACCTTTCTTGGCGTCAATCCTGACTCGATTATTGTTTGTAAATATTCGCCTTGTATGTGTTTCACTTTGCATTGCTCGTAATCATTTGCTTAAAAAATGGTTCGAAATGGAAAGTCGGTCCATTAATTTTTTTACTATTAATTCATCAAGCTTCTTTGTCTATCCAGCTTTCTTCAAATGGTTGATACCTGTTTGTTGATGAATATGCAGTTACCTAGAAACATGCAGACTGCTTATAAGCCGGTCTTTTTATATTTTGCATGATTTCCTTTTCACTTTTTTTATTGATTGGTGGACCAGACTGAGGTGCATCTTAACATTAAAATTATCAGATCTAAAACGAGCAGACCAATTGTTACAAATTTTTCACAAATTTTTTCAGTATTTTACAACGAATTCTAGCCTTTTCCATAATAGAAAAGCAAAGTAACGCGGTAATGTTATAAGTTTTCACAGAATAATGCAAACTATAGTGTCATCTGATGTAATTAATATTCGCAGGAAATATTAAATTATAGCGCCATCTACCGACAATTTGTAAATTGTTGAACAGCCACTATACCGCTATGATAATGGATATGCCGTAACAGTAATAAAGTCTCATATGATCTATATATGTACTTATGTATCGATAATGATTAAATTTGTTAAAGTAAAAGTTCAGATTGATGCATCTTTTTGCTCTAAAGTTTGACATTTAGCGTTAAAGTGTAACTTTTACTAAATTATATAAGCACTACGGCAAATTTACACATGCCTTGAACTTTTATGTTCTTTATCATTCCACATGGTTTCTACAAATTGTTTTCATCTATTTCTGCCATTACATATACAGTGGCTGACAGCTTATTTCGTACGAGTATACCTTTGCAATATAACTAATAATACCTACGTACTCTACGTACGCGTTCAAAATATAACTTTGAACGCTTACAGCATCAAAGCTAAGGATGATATCAAGAAGGATTAAACGCACAATTTTTTAATAATATTTCTTTATTCAAATTAAAATTATGTATTCATGTTTTTAATTATTTGTAAAAGTAATTCAAAGAGAACTTAAAATATATGAAAAATTCAAGTCACAGCTTATTTCGATGTGGGAGAAAGCCAGCTTGCTTATCTCGGAGTGATTATTCATTAGGTGACAACGTTTGGTTAATGATAACGGCCAGTATTTTATAGACTACGAGCTAAAACCAGGTGTGCTTCGCTACTCCTTCTTATTTATTATATTAAATGCTATTTTAGTTACATATTTTACCCTTTTTCCCCATTTTGGCCTTTATACAGTCTTCCAATAGACACACATTAATTTTTATTTAGTATAAGACATCATTTACCAATCCGAGACAGTTACTGACTGATGATGTGTACTGTTCACAACGCTGTTTGTTTCATCCCATTTTTTGCCTATGAAGTTACTCAGACCAAATTTAAAACTTTAGCTTTAACCGTTCACAAGTAATAATAAAATCAATATTTAGTTTCTATGGCAAGTACCACGCCCACTTGTCCAATTCTGCCCACTTTTTTCCTGATGATTTCAATTGAGTAGAAAGTTATTCAGACCAAATACTAAACTTTAGCATTAACCGTTCGCCAAGTGTAATTAAATAAATATTTTGTTTGTATTGGCTGTACCACGCCCACTTTTCTAGTCCCACCCCTTTTTGATTGATGATTTGCCTTGAATATGAATCTATTTGGGCCAAATTTAGAAAATGTTTTCATTCTGTTGCTATTTTAAGGATATAGCCCAATAAATATACACTTTGTATAGATGTGACATTGCCCAATTGGAATTTTTAAAATTTATATAGCCTATAATTCCTTTTTTACATTCAGAGAGATACTGTAAAAATTTCAAATAAAACGGTTCAGCCGCTTAGCTGTCCTTAGGTACATGCAAACAAACCGAACAGGTGTATTCATGGTTTTGGCGAGATAGAGTTTGGCATAAGGATGTCATGTCGGTAATAATGAAAACTTTCTTAGAGATTGCTCTATAAGAGCAAGGCTCTGTACTTTCTCTTACTCTTTTTCTAATATTTCTTAACAATTTTCTTCTTCTCACTTCTAATCATATCTACAGCAACATTTGTCACTCATATTCTTTTAATCGTAGACCGAGCCTTTTGGAGATTGGGGCGAGAAGGATGAAATGAATGGCACACTCATAAGTGACTGGATGAAAATCTCCGAGTGGGGTCGTGTGAACAGGGTCGATTTTAATCATGGTTGGCAGCCCACTTGATAACCCAATTAAACCCACCCGGGTTTTATTGGGTATTATATTCAAAAAAATCTGGGTGTTTTTTTTTATTTCAACAAAAATAAGTGTAATTTACGTATTGGAACTACAAATTATTTATTATTTCTTTATTCCATTTTTGACCTTAAAAAGATAATGAAATAACAAATTTATTTAATAATTGCTTACAGGTGGGGCAAAGACCTCTGAGACACTTTCCAAATGCCATCTCAGAAAAATTATCGTTTTTTAAGGCGCTCCAACTTTGAAGACGATTTTGTATTTCTTCAAAGGAAGTGATTCGGTGACATGCTAAAAGATAAACTCATATCACTTTATACTGCCAAGATAGAGTCTGAAAATGTCTGCTCCGATCACCGAGCTTTAGCAGCTTATTGTACACGCGCCTTGATGCGACCAATAGTGCAAAATTGCACTATAAATACTAAAACAACGTGATTGTATAAACAAACAAAAAATATTTTCGACTTGAACGAAATTTGGAAGCAGTTATAAAATCAAAAAAAAACATCAAAAAACGAAATTAAAAAAACCGGGTTTTTTCCAACCCTGATTTTAATGCACGCAAGACCCAATGTTGTTTTCTAACACACAGACGTGGTGGTGTGTTGTCATTTGTGTTTATAGGTAATGTAAATATTGAGGAATCGGATGCTCTTGATATTTTGGGCATGAAAATTAACTGCGACGTTCGTTGGAATGATCACATATTTCAAGTGTCGAAAGAAGTGCATCGGTTTTGTAAAACTGTGCAAGAATTACTTCACTCCATCTGACCTCCTTAATATTTTCAAGACCTATATCCGACCCAATATGGGATACAACTAGACCGCTGCTTCAAAGTCTACCGCGTACAGGAGAGGACGGAGATGCTTACTACTGATGATAGGGTAGCCAACTATATCGATTTATTAGAGCATCGTCACAATGTATGTATGTTTCATTGTTCTATCGGTAATATAACGGAACGGAATGTGTTCTGACGAAATTAAGGAATTAATTCCTAATAATTCCTAATAATCATTTATATTATTACGTAGTATTCGTATTTCTCGTAGAGTGCAGCCTTTTGTAGTTGATTGTTCAGCAATTCGCACAACACATTATAGGGAGAATTCGATCTTGGTCGCACTGTTCGTTTGTAGAATAATCCGAAAGTCTTAACTGCCACTTACGACATGAGTAAACTTAAGTTGAACGTACATAAACACTACTCCCTCTATCCACCTTCTCATAGCCTATTTTCCTAGTACCTACAATATCCTGGATGCAGGTCATATATAAAAAAACAATAAACAAGCATACAAACACTTATTCATTTTTATATATAAGATACTAGAGTAATACCTCCCGCGTTACTGGGAGTCTTTGTGTTGTAGCTGCTTTTTGACTGATGTGGATAGATAAAGAAAGTTTTAAATGTTACCGTTCGCAAATTTGATATGGGTGTGGCACCGTCCAGTGAACAATAGTGAAGCCCCACACCAAATGAAAGCTTTATACATATGCTTTTTACAGTTTTGAAAATAGTTTCCAACCCACACAAAGTTTAAGTACTGTAACATATTTCATTTCCAAGTAAAACTTATGCAATATAAAGGGGTTCGCTCTAACAACAATAACTCACGAACCAATGGACCTACAAGAACCGCATATACATTAAAATTTTAGAGAACATCAATTACAACACATTTTATAGCCCTCTTTTATATATGTATATATAGACTGAGAAAAGTTATGCCTCGCCAGTTGTAAAAGTTGGTTAAGTCGCCATCTTTTAGGAGTTTAATTATTTCTCCTCTTGTCCAGAGGTTAGGTAAGCGTTCCTGCTTCCAAGCTTCAAGCATATGAGTCTAAAGAATTGTAGCGGTTGTTGTTGGATCAGCTTGAAGTAATTCTGCCGGTATACTCTTCTCTCTTGGTGATTTGTTTTTCTTTAGCATTGAAATGGCACTTATACTTTCCGCAATGCGTAGAGGTAAGTTGTTATCTC
Organism: Wohlfahrtia magnifica; assembly: GCA_023159175.1. Taxonomy (NCBI): domain Eukaryota; kingdom Metazoa; phylum Arthropoda; class Insecta; order Diptera; family Sarcophagidae; genus Wohlfahrtia; species Wohlfahrtia magnifica. Next base: position 216,884 of record JAKWBJ010000521.1, read on the forward strand.
TGTGGGTGTGATAGTTGAATTTGTATTAGTATTTTCAACTTTCTACTCCTCGACTTCTGTGTTGCTTATGCTTTCAAAATGTTGTTTCCACATATTTAATTTCTGTTCTTCTCCGGTTAGGACCTTTCTGTTCTTATTTTTACGCCTCTGTTGCTATTAAATGTTTGATTAGATCAGCGTTGGCAAAACCCAGTGCTTAAAAAAAAACAACCCACCCGGCTTATTGGATTTTTTGATGGGTTATGTATTTGTTTTATAGGGTTTTATAACTGCTTCCTAATTTCATTAAATTTGACAACATTTTTTATTTGTTAGTAAAATTATATGTAATATATCGCACTTGATCAACAAGAGGGTATTAACTCAAAATTTTAAAATTTTCAGTAGAGATGAACAATTGTTTGTGGTTACACCGTATCCTTTTTATGAAAATATACGATAAATTTATATTTCCTCTTTTGTATTAACTCAAGACAATAACTTTTTAGTGATACAGGGTGTCCGCCGGGAAGGTTTACTACTTTGTTTTGCCGCCATTTTGGTAAGCATTAGTCTTGACAGTTCATATTTGGCAGTCGTGAAGTAGAGACGTGGCAAATTTATTATGGAAAAATATTCAGTAAACCAACGTGTTTTAATCGTTAAAACATTTTATCAAAATCAATCATCGATTACTGTGACGATGAGAAAGTTACGTGAAATTTTTGGGGAGAAACAACGTACCAATAAGATGCTCTATATATCGTGTAGTGAATGATTTCGAAGAAAGCGAGACTGTAGTTGATAGGCCCAAGCATGGACCATAACGTACTGAAAACATTGCTGCTGTTCATGAAAGTGTTCAAAGCAATCCATCAACCTCAATTCTACGCCGTGCTCAGGAGCTTGGTCTTCAAAGAACAACTTTGGTCGCAATTTTTCACAAAGATTTGCATTTGTGTCCATTTAAGATTCAGTTGGCACAAGTGCTTCTTCCAGAAGACCATTTACGCCGCCGTACATATGCCAATAGGATGTTACAGCTCGGCAAATACAACCCCGATATTCATGAAAAAATCATAATGAATGACGAGGCACATTTTCATGTGAAAGGTTATGTGAATAAACAGAATAGTCTGGTCTGGGCAATTGAACACCCTCAAATTATTCATCAGTCAACTTTTGCATCCATTAAAAGTTACAGTCTGGTGTGCAATTTGGTCAAGAGGAATCATTGGACCTTACTTCTTTGAAACTGAAAACGGCGTAACGGTAACTGTCAATGGGGAGAGATATCGTGATATAATTGAAAACTTTTTAACGCCACAACTGCATGCTTTAGGCTTGACTAACATATGATTTCATCAAGACGGTGCCACATCGCATACAGCCAGGATTACAATGGAATTACTGTGAGACCTCTTTCCACAACAAATTATATCAAGGAATAGTGATGTTGATTGGCCTCCACGGTCGCCTCAATTGACTGCTCCGGACTTCTTTTTGTGGGGATATCTGAAAAGCAAGGTTTATTCAAGCAGACGAGAAACGCTAGAGCAACTCAAAGAAAATATTCGTGATGAAATTAATGAAATACCGCGTGAAGTGTGTGAGAAAGTAATGAAAAATGTGCTCAAAAGGCGTCGCATTTGTGAGGCTAACAGAGGCGGGCATTTATCTGATATTGTATTCCATACATAATTGCCGACATTAAATAAAAAATTTATCAATATAAGATCCATTCTCTTTCATATAAACAAAAATTATAAACAAACAAAGCGGAGGCCCTAAAGTTAGTCACTACATTATCACGAAAATGGTCTCAAATGTGGTTTTCGAGACGAAAGGGTAATCGGATTCCTTGAAATTTTTACAGTATATAGATATTAATGTTGTTAGTTGATTTATTGCAAAAAGTGAAATTTTAAAAATGTTGAGTTAATACCCGATATATTAATTCCCATAACATTCCATGAAGTAACACGGGCACTTCTCTCAGTTGCACCCGATTAAATTTTTAGACTCATTGAAAAGGACCTTCAGTTTAACGCCGGCTTTGAACCGAAATTTTCAATAGTAGTAATACTCATAACCATAGTTAATGTTATGAGATGATGCCGCTGGTCTGGCCTGGTATCGAACCGAGGATCTTCTGGTTGGTAGGTGGGTGTGTTAGAAAAATTACTCTGTTCTACTATTTATAGTGAAATTTTTTACTTTTGGTCACATCAAGGCGACAATATCTACTATGGGCTGCTAAAGCAACTGCAACTACTGCGTTTGAACCGTTAAAGAGAAAAACGGCAAGAATATAGAGACAAACATAATTAATTTATTCTTTTGCATGACAACTTTCGGCCTCACGTCGCAAAAGTTGCCAAATCATGGTCAGAAATGATCAATGCCGCCGTATTCTTCGAACATTGGTTGCTCTGACTATTGGCTGTTTCGACAGATACAGTATTTTTTGGCATGCCACCGAATTACTTCTTTTGAAGATATACATTTAAAATCGGGTTCAAAGTTGGATCGCCTCAGGAGACGAGAAGCTTATTTGAAACGGGATTTGGAAATTGGATCAGATGTGGGGAAAAGATGTAACAGTGATTTCATATATTTTTATTTTGATAAATTTTTTAATTCACTAAATTTTTTGAGCTAAAAAATGGGCCGAATTCATTTTTCATAAAATTTAACTTATTTTTACTCTAAATAAATTGCAAAAACCTTTAAATAAAAGCCCTGGTGGGTTTAATTGGATTACTCAGTGGTTTGCCAACCCTGAGTTAGATAGCGTCTTGAAGTTAATTATTTTTAAATGCATGCAGCGATTTAGACAAACCTTAAACAAATATGGTAAGAAATGTATCAAAAAATTCCAAATTATTTGTGATTTTTAATTAAAATGCTTACCAATAGGTATGTTTAAATGTAAAATAGTTTGAAAAAGATACATTCTATATTGATTCGTATACGGACTTATTAACCGTTTATTAACAAGAAACTGTACTTTGAGTATGTGGCTAAGACATCCAGATGGACATGCTTCATTTAACCCGAAAATTAATTCTAAGTCAATGAATGAAATATCAGTAAATTACTTATGGCTGCGAAGGTAACCAAGTCTATATTAATTAAAAATTGACGAGTCGCTAAGCATTTACTAAAAGCATTTCTTTGGTTAAAAAATACACATTGATTGCAGAGTGTAATCGATTTTCATGCAATGCCCTAAGAGTATAAATCAACAATATTCTTAAAGCAATAATAAAAACTTTCGTAAATTTATTCAAACCATTGCGTTTGGTTTTACTTTTTCCAATTATCAATTTAAACCTTAAATAAACAGAATAATTTTTCCCATTAATGTCTCTTTTAAATACCTTGAAATTTCTTTTAAATCCTTATAAATTTAATTAATTTTTCATATTAATTTTAAGCCTCATGTCTGATTAAGTACCTTATTCATTTTGATTTTGCCTCCCCTATTTTAATTTGACACAATAACCCATTTACTTTAAATATAAATGCATGAATAAATTGAATTATTTGCCCGTATTAATTATGGTTTCTCAATGGGCATTATTTATCATAAATATACATAAAATATTGTGTATAATTGCTAGTATTTTAATCTACTTTAAAAGTATAACTAATTTAATTTTACGAGTATTTTCTATAATAATTCTAAGAAATATTCAAATCTTTTTATAATTACAGGTGAAGAACCAGCTGCCATGCAGCATGCATCAGGTTCAATAATGAACCCAATACTCTCGGTTGTGTTATTTGTAGTATTTATTGTAGTTATATGTCAACGATGACGATACTAAAATATAATATAAAAGCAAAAAAACCTAACCAATGTGTCTATTAGATAATTAATATTAATATTTTATTAAGATTATGTTTAAATACGGAAAACCAAACAGAAGATAATTTTACAGAAAATGTGTATTGATAAGAAATACATACTTTGTACAATTTGAAAATAACTGAATTATATATATAGCAGGCTTATATATATATAATAATATTTATGCATATATGTATGTATTAGCATATACATATGCGTGTACTTATTTATATTATATGTATAATTAAAACTATAAGCAAACTTAAATGCATATACAACCATATACAGCTGTCGTCAGTTAATTATAAATGTTTTTTTTATAATTTCGGATAATTCTGTTTAAATAATCTTTATCTAAACTCTAGGCATTTACTCGGAATTGGGAGTGAATAATTTCATTTATAAATCACTTTTCATGATTAAAGCTCAAAGCGTATTAAGCTTATTTGGGCAAAACCATTATACTTATCATTCATTATCATTATTATTCCTACCAGACACTACAGCAGGACACTGCGGTTCTTAGAATCTATTTTATTCCTTCAGACCTAAGGTTTGTTTAGCCGATCTGTTGCCTTCCTGCATCACACCTCCATCTTAGCCTATCAAGAACTTCACATTCACACAATATATGTTTCGCCGTCTCTGATGTCTGTAAACACAATCTAGAAACATTTACATCGGTGACCGCCATTCTATTCAGATGAGCCATCAGTCCACAATGGCCCTTAAGAATATCAAACAGGTGTTTGAAGTTCGGCCTGCTTCAGAGCGAAGTCTAAGTTTCAGCATTCCAAATATGCAATTGATCTGGCAATTTCGCAATCCTTTATTAAATTGAAGATGACAGTTAGAAGTACTGCACAGTAATGTTCCGGAACAATATAGAGTCTTACGGAACCTTTTCTAGCCAATGCATTCGCTGTTTCATTACCTTTTATCCCAAAGTGTCTAGTACCCAAACCAACTGGACCTTATTTTTAAGCCTTTGCAACGTATCTTAGTAATATTTGACCAATCTAGATGTCATACGATTCGAACCAAGTGCTCTTAAGCAGCTTGGCTGCCAGAGAATATTTTAATGATCTTACTCTTGAGCCCACTGCCCAGATTGATATCCACATATATTGCAATGGACATAATCTCTACTTGGAAGATACTCAGTGATCTTCCTAGTAGAATCGACAAGTCTCGATTGGTCCATTTTAATTGTTATGATACAACATGATGCATATTTACTTTTAGTTTATTTTTCTTTGCAGACGAAAGACACTTCGTTTGACCCAAGTACATTCATTCTTCCGTTTCTTCCAGCAATGTTGAGTAAACGTAGCCAATTGCTCTACTCCATAGCAAATCTGGCCTCTGTCCTATTAGCTTAGAGTAAAGCTCATTATGGGGATACCGCGTCATCGTCTACGTATTTTATTGGCTATTTTCACAAGGTGCTGGTTTGTCTTTTGCTGTCTACTGTAGCAGTTTCCAGGACGAGAAATAGGAAGAGACTGTAGAAGACTTCAGTGTCAGTGTCCAAATCAAAATTTTATGGGATCTGCAATTGACGAAATTTAATAGCAATTATTCAATTTCAATTTAGTAACCTTTATTTTGATTTTCTTTTATTATTGTTACAAAAAGTTCTTAATCTAATATCTCAGTGTTACAGAGCTGGTTAAAAAAACTGACGAGCGGGGCACCCGGGCACCCGGCGAATAGACCTAATTCATGTACGCTGAATCGTGTTAAACGTTTTTTTTTTTGTATGTTAGGTCTTGTTTTCGATATATATCGTTATTTAAAAAATGAAGGAGGTTGCATAACATATATTAGCGTGACTAAAAAAAGATTTCGAAATATAATTTTTTGGCAAAAGAACAGTGGTAAATGCGCATAACTCTTATTTTATTAATCAAGCAGAAATATCACTCATACTTTCATAATTATGCTACTAATAATTCTTAGTAGTTCGTAATTATAATTGCGAACATATGGGTGATATTTTATTAGTGAACCAGAAATATCACCCATATCAAGAGCCAACCTAAAAAAATGGTTAGAACGACTAGGGTCAGCGTACTCGAGTTAGGTTTACCAGATGAGTACCCCGCTTGTCGGCAAAAAATAAGTGTCAAATTCGAGTATAATGTAATTTGTAATAAAAAATATACAACAAAGTTTATAACCGTCAACCGGAAATTCGGACTTGAATAATTTAATTTAAGATTTAAGTAAAAAAAGCTAAATTCGTTTATTAGCGTATCTCTATAATTTAAAGCATTTTAAAGTTGCAATGACTTATAAATGGTAATTATTATTATTTTTTTTTTTTTTCTAATACATATAATGTAAAAATTTGCTACCTATCTAATTAAGCGACAACAGCTGTATTTACATATGTAAGTAGAGGGATATGTATAATTAAAAATTAAATGTCAACATTTATTATTATAATGTTTAAATTACACGTTTATAGAGAGTATATTTGTATGTCGGTGTGTGTTTGAATTTTAAAATATTTTCATTTTACTATTCGATTATTACTTTACTCAACAACCAATAATTTTAATCATTATTTCGATTACTTTTTTAATAAGTCATATCACGTACACGATGGGAAAAAATAATTGAAAGCATTTGAAAAAATAATATAATTGATGATGCCAGTTTAAGCATTATAATCATTTCTGAGCGCTTTTTTTTAGTGTTATATTCTTTTTTGTTATTGTTGCATATAAAACAATATTAAAAACAAAAAAGAATAATATGTTTAAATCGCTGATATCTGGAAAACGTTTTCACAATTAAATATTGATTTAATTTGAAGAAAAAGGTTATTTAGGTGTTTAACATGTACATTTTAAACTTAATTATGTCAAGAATTTACATATTTTGATATTGTTTTTAATAACAAGTTTAATTGCATTATTTTCCCTGTTCCGATGTTTGTAACGTTTAAAAAAACTATGTACTAAAGGCCAATATGAGTCGTCATGAAGTTATTTAAAAAAAAAAATATGCGTTTTTTATAAATACTTTAAAAAATTTAAGTACTAGAGAACAGTGGTAAGCTGTGTCAAAGTAGGACTTAGACTCTTAAAATATCAATGTGAATTTTACTTTATATTGAAGACTTTTGTTGTAATGTCTTCCTAAGCTGCATGTTCAGTGTAATTTTTGAAAACCCAAATCAATGTAGTCTAAAGTATTAGTTTCGAGCTTGTTTTAAGTGTTGATTGTCAGTTTAATGTTTTCTGAACCAAATTTGGTGTTTTGCACCATTTTAATAAACCGAAGTGTCATCTTGTTGTAACCACATCTAATATATATTGATTTTATCTGATAATCAATAAATGTAAATCTATCAAATTAGTGTTTCTCTCCCAGAGGACCATAGCGTATTTTTAGGGAGTCCTAGAACTAAAATGTAATATTATGGAGGCCACAGCAACGTCTAAAAGGGGCCATAAAATTTTTCTCTAACACCATTTCAAATATTCAAAAAATAAGCCTCATGACATTGGGTATTCGTTTATAATTTCATCAATTATGTGTAAATGTCCACACTAAATTACACAAACCATTAAAAAAATAAAAATTTTTAATATTATTGCTTATCCCACAGATGGTGCTTCAGATATTTAAAAAATACTATTTCTGAAGTTTTAGTTATTTACTGTTAAGTTAATCACCAATATTTAGTTCAAAAAAAAATTAGATGATAGTTTGCCTGATGCAGCAGTGTTTGTAATAAAATCACTAAATTAATAAAATCAAATGCACTTAAAGATCACCTGTTTTAACTACTTTGCAGTAAAAATTATGAAGATTTTCAACTTTTATATATACAATTATATTATCATGAACGGATAGGCTGTATTTGCCATGACACTGTTCACTGTTAACGCACAACCTGCAATGAATAATAACCACTATGAAGAAAACTCAATTCATCCCCCACAGAGTCAATATCCACAGACCGATAACTGTTTGCTCGATACGGGAACAGAGTCCAGAAGAATACCCTCAACTCTTTGTATAAAAACTACAATATATCTGATGAGGAGCCGAAGAAACTGTTTAGGCCAAGAGCCAATAACGAGAGAATATGACGGCGTGTCAGGGACCTGTTTGCCAATGTGGTGCAGCTTCCTATCATAGGTAAAGCGTCGCATCACCCACTTTGCCTGCCACAGGTTCTGGTCCCACAAATCAAGTGGCAGAGCAACGCCTTGTCAGTTCATCAGTGAACTCATTTCTTATAACACCTCTTTGTCCAGAGACCTAACAGAGACCTAACAAATGTATCACACTGCTTCCCAATGCCAGGTTGTAGATATTGGTATAAAATTAGTATACAAATTTCTAGTCTAAATAATCTGAAGAACCGCCACACATTGTCGCCTGACTATCAGATTATACGCCCGCCTGGAAAAACTGTCCCGCATACACGCTGGTTTCCAAATTTTGAAATTGGGCTCAAGCGCTCCGACGCGCCCATCACTATCTATTTTAGATTCATACTTATATCACCCTCCTTCTTATTTGCAGGCACACACTGCAAATTTTCAAAAAAATATGTAAATTTTTTAAATTTTGAATTAGCGACGAAGCCTTGAAGTAGTCAAAGAAGCCCATGATGGCCTATTTGATTTTATCACGGATTGATTTTGTCTATCACAATAAAATATTCATAACTTACATATTTGCACTCACATCACATACAGATAGTATAGCATGTCTTAATATCGACATATATTAATAAATGTTTTCCTTCTTTTTTATTTATAAATGCTACAGTTAACGATTTAACGGAAACGGAAGTAATACCACATTTATAATACATTTTAAAATGTAAATATACTCGTATATTAGTAGAAGCAATTATATTATCAATGCATATATAATTATAATTTATATATTTATTTTGAAAGTTATATACAAACGAAAATGAAAATGACCGGAAGCGGAAACTTATGAAAATGATATCATGTAAAGCACAACATATTAGATGAAAAAACCGGAGTATAGTAACATTTAATAAAGTTAACACACATTTGGGTTTAATGTGTACTCTCTCATTAAAAGACAATTCTAAAAAGAACACGTGTAGTCTATACAGAGCCTCAATGACTTTTCATTACTGCTTTTTGAACGAATTTAATATGTTTGTTAAATATCCTGCATTCCCTCAAAATATTATATATCATCACCTGAAATGTCAAAAACTCAATCATTACCTTTTATAAAATGAAAAGTATAGTAATTACCAGGTGTACCAGGTGTATAAAACTAAAATTTTTTTGTGAAAATAAAGCACTAATTTTGAATGGGAAAGTAAAAAAAAACATTTTATTCAAAGTATTGGCCGTTCCATCTTTCAGGTAATTTGCGGATTCCACGCCAATAAAACTGTTCGTCTTTCGAAGCAAAACTATTAGTCTCCCAATTTCTCATAGGAAACGAAATGCTGCTCAGTCGATGAAAACAAATAGTAGTCAGAAAGAACCAAGTCTGGTGAATACGGCGAGTGGGGTAGCAGCTCTCAGCCTGATACTTTGATTGTATCCTGAACCAGTTTTGCTTTGTGTGCAGGTGAATGTCATGTTGTAAAATCGTGGCCCGTTCTGGTCGTTTTCCGATCAATGAGACTTTATTTTTGCAAAAAGAAAGCTAATAATTTTTACTGTACCATTATCAATCAAAACCCAATTTTGATTTGTTTTGTTGTTAGGCCATTTTACATTCCAGGTGACGATATGATTCTTAGTTTCATTTTTTGATGAATCAAGAGATTTCTTATCATTTCAAAAATAATTATAAACACTAAAATATAAAATCGTTAACAAAATTTAGCGGACTTAAGATAGAGATTTAAGTATATAAATTTGTTTTGATTTCGCAGCTGATTGAGCTGTAGCATCCGATTCTAGAGCTGTGAGCAACTTACCCGAGGCCAGAAGTCGGTTTCGGCTATTAATTATTTGAGTGCGCCAAGTACTCGAATTGTTATTTTATCTGATATCTTTCAGATTTCCCCTGAGACTCTTTTTAAAGTCGATATGGTAAGCCGCATATGGCAACCTCCACACTTCTTATTCAACATAGAAATTAATATCTCTAACTGATGTATAACTACTCCTTATAGCGATAAGAACACATCAACTTCCAACAAAAAGCAAATTATGCAAAGCAAATAGAGATGGGTTGAGCATTTCAGGCGGAAAACCGCTGATGGCATAAAGAAGATAGTCATTGAATGGAATGCACAGGGAAGCTAAAGGGCTAACTATAATTTGCATATACAGCACTTTATAAAATTTTAGTGAAGCTTTAAGCAAACAGCGAAGCTTACCGCACTCTAATAAGGAAAACAGCTGTTAATGTGTCATTTCTTAAACAACAATAAAAAATTATGTGTAATATACTCTGGTTTTTTTAGATCTTTTTTGTTTACAATTTATTTATTTATTTTTATTAAAACAATAAACACAAATTGAATTGTTTATTTTAAAATTTATTTATTACTTCTAAAATAATCTACCTTTTTAAGCAAAAGCTTAAAGTATATGGTAAGACAGACATTATAAAAATAGTAATCGAGTCCTATGACATTATTACCGACATTTCTGTATGAAAAATTAAAAATATTGGCTCTTAACACACTTGATGTCATGTATTAATAAGAATAGCTCAGATGCAAAACTCGTTCCTTACACATTAACCAAATTTTGAGAAGAAGCCAAAAACTTACTGCGGCTTATTAAATTAACTAAATTAGTTGAAAAATCGAAACTTACTGAAATATGGGAAAATAATGTATTAAAATTTGGAACCAACAAGTTTTGCTACGAATTTTCGTAACATGCGAGTTTTGCTACACTGGATCCAAATAGTTTTGTAGCATTCGATCAAAATAGTTTAATTACTCCAGTTATTTTAAAAAGTTTAAGAAACAATTACAAGTTTTTAACAAATAAAAAAAAACTTCATTTTCAGTGTGTTCTGCATTGTTTTTTTTCCACACTATGATCAATATTGTGTGCCGCTGCGGTATGGTAGGTAAGACATCCGCCGACCAACCAGAAGGTCCTCGGTTCAATACGAGACCAAACCATCTGAAAAAGAAACAAAGTTTTTTGTACAGCGGTATTACCTCATAGCTTTAGCTAGTAACTGGTTATGAGTATTACTTACTATTGAAAACTTCTCTAATGCTTTGCCGTTCGGAGTCGGCGTTAAACTGCAGGGCCCTTTCAATGAGTCTAAAAATAGAATCGGGTGCAGCTCATTGACTGAGAGAAGTCCCCATGTTCCTTCATGGAATGTTAAGGGAATTATTATTATGATCAATATTAGATAGTATTGTCCAAGACCAAAAAAAAAACAAATTGCAAACCTTTATTATGCTTCCAATGTTCCCCAAATTGGTGTGATAAAAGGGTTTTTCAGGTTTTATCGCCACTGTTAAAGCTCGAAAAATAACAATAAAATATTTATTTTTAAAACTTTATTTTATAAAACGAATATAAATACTGCGATGAGAACAGAGTTACAACCTCACGTCATGTGGTCAAATCAAGAACTTACTTATAGAATATACATGACAGATTAATGTTAATGTTAATTAATATAATGTATGTATGATTTAGGGTTGCCACAATTGATTCTGTAATTAATATCTCATTGCAGAATCATTCTACCTTTCCCTATTTTTTCTATAATTATTCACTTTAAAGATTTAAATTGGAGTTGACCTGGTGCTTTGAGCACAGGACCTACAGCAGTTTTCCATTCATAAAATATAAAGGAAACTCACAAAAATATCTACACCCTTGATCCATATAGCCGGAAGTATATCAAAATTTATTCTGAAACACTGACTGTGCTATATTACACTGGATATTGCAAATTATTACTGATTAACCGATTATTGCTTTTAAGTAATTCAGGCATTGCCTTGTCCAATTATGCGTTTAGTTTAAAAAATTGAGTTATTTTTTTTTGTACTGAAACTTACAGTTATTATTGATAAAGATAAATAGCTGAAGTATAAATAAGACGCCGGAAAAGCAATATATTAATTATATAATTTATGTTTAGAGGACTTATCTATGAGAAAAACACGTGTACGATTATGCGTTAGAGTCACCGTTAATAGTATGTACATCAGAGATCAGCAATGAATATTGAAAACATGAGTATACTCGAATCATAATTCATAAATTCTTATACTCATACTCATACTCATACTCATACATACTCATTCCAAAGGCTCCTCATAAGCATTCAAACCAGGGATGTGAAATAAGATTTTCAAGTTGCACCAACTTTGTGAAAAAGTGTACTTTTTTTCAGTCAGATTGTACTAAATTATTTTATTATTTATTTTTTTATAAAAAAAATTTACTTAAAACGTAAATAAAAATTTTATTTGTACATGCTCTATATCGCGTACTAAATCATAAACAATCACCGCTCAAAATTTATCATAGTCGTTGTTTTTTGAATAAACCAGTTCGCTTGTCTAATCTTCAACGACAACGGAAATATCATTCACTTCATTGTCTTCCTTATCCATGTCAAACCATGTTTAAAAAAAAAAAATATCGCCTGTACTGAACAGTTGTGAATTTTGAGTTGTGACTGCGTATAATTTAGTGTGCGATATATTGTCGTTTTTCAAAAACTTAATAATGTCTACATCTGCTAGCGCTCGAAACTTTTACTCTAATTAGGAAACTTTTTTAATATTAATGGTACGATTCTACAAGTTCTTCCCGAAACAACAGATAATAAGACAAAATGCGCCAAACAATTCGAACAACGAATGTTTGACTAAAAGTACCATCTGAAAATGAAATGAATGCAAGAAATTAGATAATGATGAAATACAATTCATTGAAATACATTCGTGAAATGTAATGAAATAGGGAACATTTTGAAATATGGTAATCCTAAATTAGTCATTGTGCTATTGTACTTTTAACTTGCAAATAGTGCTAAAAAAAATTCAATTGTACCAACTTTTCCATCCCCGATTCATACTCTTTATAGTCTGAAGCAGCGTTAGGCAAAATAATATTAATGCATTATACAATTGCGGTAGTAATTGCCTCCCACTCAGGTCAATTTGCACTGTGTTTTTCCACTTGTTTTCTCTTAATTATTGCCTATGCCTGTGACTACGTACATGTGAAAATAAAAGAAGAGAGCAGCTCCTCTTGTTCCTTCATTGAATGTTATGAAAATTAATATATATATTTATTTGTTTATATCTTCAAGATGATAACAGCAAGATTCTCTAAATTTAGCTCAAATAGATGCAAGTCATCAGTCAAAAAGTTGGCGGAATTTAACAAATGCAAGTGGTATCTCCCATATGAAGTAAATATTAATTTAAGTGTATCTTGAGAACGTTTACAGCAAAATTTTCAGAATTTAATCTGATTGACTTGATAGTCAATACAAACCATCATTCGAAAAACGGACTTCATAATCAATGCAAGCCATCCATCAAAAATTTGTCGGATTTGGACAAGTGGGTACAAACTTCATATTGATTTAAGTATATCTTTACAACAGTTAAAGCAAAAGCTTCTTAATTTGGTCTGAATGACTTCGTGGTCTAAACAAGTGGGCGTGGTACCCCATTTGTATTAGAAATATAAATTTTTTTTCGTGAGAACAGCAATAGTAGAAGTTTCTAAATTGAGTTCAAACACTGTCGTGAACAATACACATTATCAGTCAGTAACTGAGCAAGATTAAATAAGTGGCCGTGGCACCTTCCATTCATACTAAATATTGAATTTTGTTTATGTGGAGAACGACGACTATTAAAGTTTCGTTATCTACCCAAATCAGCCAAAAAGCCGGAATTACAGAAAGCACTCTTGATAAAATTTTTCTATATATGTATGTACGTGTACTATTTAATAAAGAATGTGTGTTAATTTGAAACCTATTTACAGCTTAAATGCTGAACGTACAGTGTCTTTCTGGAAGGAGCAAATGATTGAATTTTGACTGGAAGGGTACAAAATGGAGAAAAGGGTTTTTACCCGGTAAAACGTGTGTAGATAGCATATACGTTAATAATTAATATGGGGTAACAAAGGACGCCGGGTTTTACTTAGTTCAATATAAATTACTTTGAAAACAAATTGTGCCAATAAAATTTTTTTGATTTAAAAATTTAACTTACTTATACATCTTTTTTTATTTTAATTATAAAATTTAAAAAAACAAATTTTGAGATTTGACAATTTTAGAAGAAAATTTTACGATATGCATTTCATTTTGAAAAACTTAAGAAAATACATTGTTAATATTTTATTTAACTTAACTGTAAGAAAACATTCAAACTCGTTCATACAAAAATACACTCTATTACAATTTATAACAAACACAAAATTTAAATGCGACTACTAACCGAAAACTAAATGGAACAAATTTTTATTATAATTACACTCAACCATGTGTACAAAAAAATTATATATTATAAACAAATAAATTAAATTATTATAAATATAGGAGAAAAAATCAAAACAATTGAAATTAATTATACATATTTTATAAATTAAAACCAGGTTATTAAGCTCGAATAAATCAAAAAAAAGAAAGACGTAATAAATAAACAGAAACACGTACCAAATGTTCATAGAACATGAACTAATTTAATGAAAAAATATTGGAATAAGCAAATAATTAAATAAATATTATTAAATTCAATGTATTTATTTTAATTTTTACGCATAATTTATTGTAAATGATAGTAAATAAAAGAAAAATTTAATTTTAAATTTATTATACACAGCTTTACAAAGGTTTACATACGTCTGAATAATTTCAGTTGAAAAAGAAAATTAGTTTTCATTGGATTTACTTAGAAATATGCAATATATTTGGAAATATTTAAAATTTTTTTAGTAAATTATAAAATACTAAGAAGATTTACTCGTACTTTTTTGGGAATTTACAAAAGCATACACACATTTTAAAGAAATATACATCAACCCATATGCATATTCATAAAATTTAAAATTAGTTTGAAACCTACTTTACTTCAAATATTTCATACAAAATTTTCTTAAAACGGATTTCAAATACATTTTATTTTTTATGAATATGGGGGCAAAATTTTAAACTTATTATTAGTGTGGCTTACTTTGACATTCTTAACGATGACATGGACAAAACTATTAAAGCCTCCTCCAGGGCTAAAACTGACAAAACATGACTTTTTTTAAGATTACGTTTTAAAACTATCATTTAATTTGTTACAATACTGAGATCAGGCTATTTTAGAGGATGTTCTAGTTTATTTTTAATATCATTGAGTGGCCAGTTTTAATAAGTAATACATTTTGAGCCAGATCTAACATTTCAACACTGGGCTGATAACTAACCTCTAAAATCTCTCTATAGCCTTTTTCATAGGACCAGCAACAAATCTTAATTTATCAACTGCATTTCCGAACTCATTCATACATAAACTATAACTGAACGGCCTTTGTATATTGAAGTGAGACTAATATTCTGCGGTTGTTAGGCCGTATCAGGAGTTTACCGAATTATTATCAGATAATAACTTGCAAACAACATAAATCTACATTTATCTGTAGATAATACACTCTTCCTAAATTGTTTGTTCATTTATAACGGATGATTTTTTAACGTTTGGATTTTGAAAACTGAAAAAAACCGAAAATTTACAAAAGTGAATGAAATATTTATTTTGGGGCGATAAATGAATGCCTGCTATTTGATTGTTAAAGATTATTTCATATAAATGTTGCACTGCAGGTGGTTAATCCTAGAGCTCTAATTTTGACATACATTTTCAAGCACTTCGGCCGATATACCACCAATGACTGTTCTGAATTTTTTTGTGGTCCTATGACTGTAATTTTTAATAAATCCCTTGAATTGGGTTACTTACCTTCAATTTGGAAAATCACATTCATAATAACTTTATTTAAAAATGGAAACAAACTTAAAGTTCCGAATTATCGAGGAATCGACAAGTTGTATACAATGTCAAAACTTTTAGAAAAGATTTTAAAAGACAGTGTATGTCATCAACTTTCATTCATTTTATATTTATGTCAAAATGGTTTTCGAAAATCAGGTTCTACAGCTACTCGCATATTGAAACTAACAACCAATATATACGATGGTTTTATTCATTCCAAGCAAACATTTTAACATGCCACCAATCGTACAGTGCCCGGTAATTATGCTCTAAGGAAGCCCGATCGATATCCATCCATACTTAAAAAGAAAGAGAAGGCTAAAGCATTCTGGTTATTCAACAAGTTGTGGAATTGGTTCACTTTAGTTCCATCTTGCTCAGTGCCCACCCGTCTATCAAGCCCGACGATATCAGTTTAACATAATACCGGTTAATGGTCAATTTTTTTATAATTGTTTGTTCAGTAGGTTCTCTTTAAATTTAATAACTGCACCATTTTCTATTAAATAGTCTCGAATTCTCAATTTTATCACAGTTTTTGTGTAAATTGGTGTAAAAGGTTGCTTTCTTTACTACAAAAATATTTAATATATTGTTACGTTTTAACCACTTTAAAACGTTTGAATTCGTTTAATTTGCGTTAAAATAAAATAAACTTCACTTTCGTTGTTGTTTAACAGTTTTCTTTTATTTACTGCACTATAACTTTTTTACACTTTGTCTTAATACAGCAAATTGATATTCGCTTATACAACTCTTCTTATTGGCGCCTAAACAGTCTTTACTTTATGACAGCCAAATGATTACTAACTCACTCCAACTTTACTTTACTTTACTTTATTTATCCAAATATTCTGTTCTTACATAGTTTATCTTAAACTAGACTTAGACTTATCAACTAAAACTTAAAATACTGCAGAATAGCCGCATTCTATCACCAAAACAAATCAACTCTTATACTATATTCCGCATTACTCACTCTAAAAGCAATGTGCCATTTTTATATCATTTAATTTTCAATTTCGAATGTTCTTGTAGTTGATACAAATTTCGATTTATATAAGGTAAATTGAAATAGTGTAAAACCATATTATATCAAAAAGAATCGAACTGGAAACACCGTTACACATGCAGATGGCAGTACTCTTAAATAGTACAGACAAT
This sequence comes from Wohlfahrtia magnifica, assembly GCA_023159175.1. Lineage (NCBI taxonomy): Eukaryota > Metazoa > Arthropoda > Insecta > Diptera > Sarcophagidae > Wohlfahrtia > Wohlfahrtia magnifica. The sequence goes on from JAKWBJ010000521.1 coordinate 233,857, forward strand.
TATGGCAATAGTGGCAAACCTTGACACAAATCAATAATGTTTGTAGCTAAAATCTCACAATAAGTCCCTGATGTGGTGAATTTCTTCTTCAGCACTTTCAGTTTCGTAACAATATATTTTTTACACATATTGCCACTTTATTTAAAATTTTGATTTCATCTTATGATTTCAAGCATTAAAAGAAAATTATTCGGTGCAGTTGTTTCGAAATAAAAACTAGCTTTACCCATCCAGCATTGCCCGTAAATTTATATATGTATATGAGTATTATAAATAGGAGATAAATTCTCTTTTCTTCGTATCCTATCCGTTTTTTTTTTTTGCCACCTGTCTATTTTTATAAAGCAAATGCTAAGACAATTTTTAAAATTTCCCGTTGATATATTTATTGAGATATACGATATATATAATATTATTTTTTACTGGAAGTGCCACATCCACTCTTCCTATGAAGTTAGTTCTTGACCTTAATGTGCAACTTGATATTTGAATAACATGTGGAAAGACTCTTTATAGCTTCCAAGGTACACTGTAAAAACCACGTGTTTCGTAGGAATGGACTATGAACCAAAAACTCTCTTTTTCTTCTTAGTAGCTTCTTAAAGTGCAACTTTTGAAAATGTACTTTTTACATAAGTACATTTTAGTGGAAAATGAAAGAAAATGTTAGAAAACAAAAAACTTTGCTTTAAGAGAATACAAAAATGTGTGTCATTTCAGAATAAAAGTTATTAATTTTGACCGTTTTCACCTGATTTTAACATCCCCGAGATCTAATTTTGAAAAAAAAACATCCTTTAGCACCTTCGTCAGCAGGATCTATATATCTTTGCTCCAAATTTTAAAAAAATCGATTTAGTCTTTTACGCGTGAATGACTCATAAGCAAACTGAATAAACAAAATTATCATATGATCTAATTGTGTCCGTTTTCACCCGATTATAAGCTCTCACAAGTCCAAATTTAAAAAAAGCTTACCCTATAACACCTTCGTTAGCTAAATCTTTGTTCCAAACTTCATCGAAATTGGTATGTTAGTATGCAAAAAGCTCTGTTTTGAAAAGAATAAAATATTATATTTTTGAATAAAAGCCCCGATTATAACAAATTTTGGGTCTAATTTTGAATATATACTATCTGGGTTTCACAATTAAATTTGCAGGCTTAAGAATATTTTAATTAGGACCTAAAAAATATGACAAACTTTCAAACGTACCTAATTTGGTCCGTTTCCTCCCGCTTTTAACCTCCTCCAGGTCCAAAAAAGGCAAAGTCTAGTACTCTTCGTTAGTTAGATCTATCTGTGTTCCTAATTTCAACAAAATCGGTTCAGTCGCTTACGCGTGACTGATTAACAAACCAACAAACAAACAAATAAACTTAAAAATAAATGCATCGTACGAGTACGTACATACATATATTAAAATAACAAACATGTTCAGATAATATTGATACTTTAAAGAAAATTGCAATTTATTAAACGTATGTAAATATTTGTAAAACAGTGTAAATCATTTTTTGTTATGTTTTCTCAATATATTTAGGAAAAGAATTGTTCATAGAGAATATATAATTTTGTATAAAACTAATTAAATAATAAAATAAATCATAATTCTATAACATATTTATTATCTGTGTATATGTATGTATATTTGTATATTATTTTGTTTCTTTTTTTTCTACCACGTACTTATTACTATTAAGTGTAAATATGATTTATTTTAATAAATAACTATAAATATTTTTAAGCTATACAAAAACAAAAACAAAAAACAACTAAAATGAATAAAAACTAACATTAAAATATAGATTAAAAGTAATGTTTATAAATATGGGAATTAAAATATAGGAGCCAAAATTACCAGGAAAACAAATATTAAAACTAAATTTATTATTACTATTATGATCTGCATTTCTAATTTAAGCTAAACCCAACAAAAAAAAAAGAAAAACAAAACAAAAAAACAAATACAAAACATGTAAATTTTTTTTCCTAATTTCAATTTTGTTTTTTGACAAAATGTTTGAGTGAGATAACAAAACAATACTTATAGTAAACAAAAACAAATATTACAAACAAAATAAACAACAACAACAACAAAAATTTATAGATTTTAAGCTCATCCGTATAAATATAAATCAAAAATAAACAAAAAAAAGAAAAACTTAAAACAAATAAATATTATAAACTATTAAAAATAGAATTTTACATTCATACAACCATATAAACTAAGCCATATATATACTATACATATATAAACATGCATACACACTATAAAAAAAACAAAACAAACTTGAACAAAATACCAAATTAAATCAGAGAGAAAAACCAATAATAAAGTTATGGTCGGTCAAAACCAACTATTTTATACTCTACACCACAATACAACCACAATATATTACCCTTGATTATATTTATAATAGTACTTAACAAAGGTCGATTTTAACCAAACTCCGAATAATAATAATGAAATAAAGTACATAACTAAATACCTATTTTTAATAAATTTAAGCCCACTTGATTTTTCTTTTTTCCCCCGTTACTCCTCTTGGGAGCGTGTGGCTTCCACAAAGTATCTCCATCTTAGACGATTCACCGCTGTTGATTTTGCTTCTGCCAATGTTAGATTGTTCTGTCTGTATAATTGTGCGTCTCAAAGTGTTTCCTGGTCAACAAGAATTTCGAGTGACATTTTGGTGCTACTATCGGTACTTTATCCATCCCCATTTTATTTTCCTTATCTGTTTCATTATGGGTTCCTCATTAGTCATCTTCCACATTTCTGTTAATGAATACCTTGAGATATTGCATGATGTTTGTCGATACAAATCATGTTTCGCTGTCATACAGCAGAACTGATTTAACACTTGAGTTAAATATTCTAAGCTTGGTCTGTCTGGATATATGTGCTACAGTCGTCCGAATGCCGCTCTGGCTTTATTGTGCCTATTGTCATTGCATTGCCTAATTAACAAAAGCTATCTGCCTACTCGATTTTTTGACCTTGGTTTTCTTGATAATTATTTCAAGTTCTACATTGCGAGCCAATTTTCCTAGGTCCTCCAGTTTCGACTGCATATTGGAGATCTTAGAGTAGACAAATATCATCCGCATAGTCCAAGTCTTTTAGTCAGCGTGAGAAACTTAATGTTGTTCCCTTTCTCTTTGAACAGACTTTGCTCATTATGTCATTCAGCATGATGGTCAATAGCTGAGGTGATAGTGGGCATTCTTGTTTAACTCCATTCTGTTAGATGTATACAGACTCTTTGTGCAAAATTAATTAATAATCGAGTTTGGATACTCAGTTCTATGATCGATAATATAAAGAGATTTTTTTTACCAAATCTTAGCCTAACAAAATCTACTTATAAGGTACAATTCTTAGGACTTTTCTTAAGGATTATGTTTAATAGATCCATGCCGATTTGAAATAAATTTTATTTAGCCAAATTGTCAGATACCAAAAGTCATCAGAAGTTCAGATGTAATTTTTACAATTTTTTTTCCATTCGATTTTAAACAATCAATATTTAACAAATGCTTTTCAATGATAGATAAGGTGTATATCGATTTCTTTCTTTTTAACTTTAGTCTAAAAAATCTTTACTGAGCAATAATTTTTTTAGTTTTTTGTTGTTTTTTTTTTAATTTAGTAAAAGGCTCAAGTTTAGATAGATCTTAATTAAATTTAGAACTAGTCACTATATAAAGGATCTGGTGGGCTATCTATAGGTTTTAATTTGAATCTGCGGTTATTTCGAATCTGGCAATACTTATCTCATTCTATTCTGTCACAAAATTCAGTATATTACCTTCACTGAACGAAATGAATCGATTTACGCTTGAAATTGAAAATCTATCATCATTTAAAATCATCTTTTCGGATGAAGCTCATTTTCATCTTAATAGGTACACTAATAAGCAAAATTGCCGTATTTGGGGCTCAGAAAAAACAAACGTGGTTTAACAGAAGGCAATGCACCCACTACAAGTGAATGTTTGGTGCGGCTAGTGGAGCGGAGGCATTATTGACCCATATTTCATATTTCTCAACCATTAAGGTCAGCCGCGGCAGCCATATAAATAAAATAATTTTTCATTTCTAACTGGAACAATTAACAAACAAACCGCTTTTGTTTGTTTACCCCTATATATAGAGGTAAAGTATTCATGGGGAATTCCAACCTAATTACGACAAACATTTACTCGTCGACAGCATTCCAAACATTGGTGGTTATATGAAGCCTAAGCCCATATTCTATGATATGCTGATGGTATCTAAGACCACAATGACCGATAAATAGATCCGTTAGTAGTCTAACTTCGTAAGAGCAATTTCTGACTTGAATTACTGTTCATTCCTATTTGTACTAAGTAATTACTTGCTATGAAACTACTTATGTTAAAAAATTTATTTATTTCGAATTTTGGCAATTTTTCTATATAATTGGGACCATCAGTTTGACTACTAAGCTCAGATTGGCACACCGACTGATATACGGAAATGTTACAATACATTTGTTTAAAAAAAATAAATTTTTAGTTGAAGTTAGGGTTATATTCATGAGTCACAAGCACCAGCAACTGAACTACTTAATTTATTGAATTTTTTATAAGTCTCACACCTAGCTGAGGGTACACTCAGCCGGCCATATAAAGGCAATCTGTTAAATATCTTTAAATTATTACAACATACATAAGATGTTCATGGAAAAATGTGTCACCTATGTTGGTGTAGGGTAAAAGAAAAAAGTATATTTATCTAAATTTTATATATATAAACATACATACATTACATATATTATTTTATTTTTATTATAAAATCTAACAAACAACAACCAAACAAACAAAAATAGACTCGTAAATTTAGTAATTAAAATTATCTTAGATACTTACAATATACATATACATTTTTATGAAACCTTAATCTATAAAAAACCCAAACTAATAGTTCTGTAACTCCACTATTTCACCCTATACTCCCTATGTGGTATAAATACCATATGTATGTACGTATGTATATGGTGTATTCCATACATACATATTACATACATACACCATATACATACATACATATGGTATTTATTCCTTATACTTTATGACCGGAAATTAATTACAAAGAATTTTGTAAAAAAGAAAATCAAAGTTCACAAGCAAATATTTGTTATGCAGATACAGTACAGCTCAAAAAATAATTTCCTGTGAATTTTAGCATTCTTTTGGAATAAAATTTACATGCCATATTTTATATTTTGTTTGGCCATGGGAAAATTTTCGTGATAATTTCATTATTTTCAGGCAGGATGAGCCAGCAATCCACAATTTCAAGGCAATTACAAACTCTTTTTTGAAAAAAAAAACATTAATGTAATGGATTGGTTGGCTATTAGTCCTGATTTAAACTCCTAAAGAATATTTGAGCCAATCTGTAACAACGCGTTTATGCCAGCGGCCGCCTGTTTGAGTCTTTACCGTTTTTGAGAACATGCATTATTGAAAAATGGCAAACAAACCGCTCTGAATATTTTAAAATCTCGTCGAATCTATGCCAAAGCGATTGAATGATGTCATTAGGTTATAAGACCGCTTAAAAATATTTGGGTAATATTAGTTTGTAGGCTATATAGGTTATATTTCGTTGGAAAAAAAATATAGTTTTTTTAGTTATATTCAGATAAAGTTATTCAATATATTAGTTTAATATCTACCCTAAAGACCATCTAATTTTTAGAAAATGTTATAAGTATTGTACGCTATTCTTACTTCGCAGAGTGTATATTGTTAAAAATGGCCTACCTATGGTGGCTAATTATTCCTTTTTTTGTCCACGTACACGTCATTGTTTTATGATAAATACATTTTGTGAAGACTTTAGAGAATACGAAACAAAAATTTCGATATTTTTGTAGTCTAATTTAGAATCATTCCGAGTCTAAATTAAAACTAGAAACATTTGTGGGTTCCCAAAATAAGAAAATATTGAATGATATAAAATTTTGATAGTCCCTTAAACGGCGGTGAACGAGCTACCTGGATGTCGACAATTTTAAGGAAATTGGAAAACTACAAATTGCGAATATATTTTTGCTGGTTTACTCAAAAATTAAGAAAGGATGAGTGTAAATAAAGGCTTAAAAATTTAATAGCTTTTTCGTTTATATACATATATATACATATATATACATATATATATACATCATGTGAAAATTAATAGGGACACTAATGTGGCGCACATTGAGATTTGATTTGAAAGTACGTAAAATAAGAGAATTAATGATAAATAATTGTTCTTATTTGCAGTTCATTAACTACAGAAACAAGTTTGATAACATTTTTATTAAATTATTGCTTGTATTTCAAAATATAATTATATTAAACTTAAAATACAAATTCAACCTGTGAAAAAAATAGGGACACTTCAAGGAATTTTCAAAATTGTTATAAAGAAATATAATATAATAATAGATTATATTATATTATATCCGTTCTAATGTTTTTCTAGAGCGGTTAATATTTTGTCGAAGCTCCGTGTTTGTTTTAAACTGCTAGACATCGACTAGGTATAGAGAGTCGACAAAATTTTGACCTACTGAAGCCGATATATCATACCACACAGCTTGTATTAAATTCCAAAGCTCATAATAATTTGTGAGACACTTTGCTCTGGTTTCTGTTTTTAGTACACACCACAAATTTCAAATTCTGAAATTAAAATGTCGACTATATGCTTTTCGCCTTAAAATAATTGATCTCCATTATTTATTTTCCAGGTGTTATTCATATAATCTGGAAAAAAAATAAAATAAAAAATTTTTAAGTTTTTAAACCCCATGGTGACTTTTAGCCCTCCCTTAAGACTTATTCTTTACACTTCCATTTGGACTTTTTCCGGAAACCTTGGAAATGTGAGTGATGAGCATGGTGAACGGTTTTACTAAGATTTAAAATCATTTAAGCAAATTTTTTTGACTTTTGTTAAAGCTCTTTATATTTCAGATTTTTGTTCGTAAACTAATGCTGCTCTTACTTTTTTCCATTCCTTATAAATATCTCAAAAGTTTGGCGTCCTAGATTTTTTCAATATTTTTCCCAGCCTAAATTAATATTGTTACGAACATAAGGTTGGGCATCACAGCGTTTATTACATCGTTAAAATAAATAAGTAAAAGCTACAAGAACAACCATATGTGCTGTTTACAAATAACCAAATCGACAACAACAATTAGCAGAGACAAAGTAAATAAAAATAACACGGCAACAACAATAATTAAGCAGCAAAGGAAACAAATAACAGACAATAAACAAGCAACAACAAATACTAAGATCTGAAAGAGGTAGATGTTTACATACGCATCGCTACAAAAGAACTAAAAAGAAATTAAAAGAAAGAAATGGAATCTACCTGATATATCGAGAGGTTCGAGAGCTTTCGATGTGTTGTTTACTCAGCCATATAAAAAGCACATCGATGCGAACAGCAATCAGTTGATGTGTCGTAAACTAAGCGAGTGCAATTATGAAGTAAAGTTAACTCAGTGAAAGTGTTATTGGTGTGAAGAGAGTAAACTCGTGAAGCTAGTAGTGAAGTAAAAAACCAGTTTAGTTGGAGCCAACTCAGCAAAGAGAGTTAAGTGTGGATAACCTCTGGTTGAAAAGGTTGTCATCGAACCTAAGTTATAACTACGATCGGGTTGGAAGATCTTTAAGTAGAAAGATCTGTCGAGTAATTCTTGTTGTTTACAAGATTGCAAACATACAGAGTAATTAAGAATAAAAATTGTTATTGCCCGTAAAAAGATTACAAGCAGTGGTGCACAAAACTGTGTTGAATAAAGGATTTTTTTAATTAAAACCAAACAAAATTTATTTTATTTTAACTACAATCTACGAACTCATAAAAACACGTTTTTAGAAAGGTAAAAACGTAACAATATCATACATGTTTTAAGCTATGAACAAAAATCTTGTCAACTAGTGTAATAAATTTTATGTAGGCTTAAGATCAGAAGTACACTTTTCTTTATTTTGAATTCGCGTTATCTATCAGGCAACAAAAATGATATGTAGTTAGTTTTGTTTAAATTGGTGCAGTGTTTTTAAAGTTTGTTTTTTCCTTTTTATAACTTACTCCATCATCCGTCTAAACCGTATAAAAGCAGTACTCTTGGTACGTAGGAGTTACCTACTAAATTTTGTAGAAATCGGTGCAATAGTTTTAAAGTTTATCGCTTTCAAATGCGCTAAACATTAGACATTTAGCGTTTCATTCATGTAGACAGATTTGGACTAATTTAAATTAATCTTTAACACTTGCTACACTTTTTTTAATTACAGAAATGTTTGCCCTCCGCTGTTTCTTCTCTACACGGATATTTTATATTTAGTTTGTTTTATGAGAATTGTAATTGAAAGAATTTTGTGTTGCAATAATTACTTATAAAAAGGAATAGCAATCATCTTCTATTCACATTCTAACCAATAAACATAAACTTAAAGGAATTATATTCTTTCCAAAACTCAGTATCAATGCTGGTATATGTATGTAGTTCTTACATAAATTGTTGTTGATTTTGAAACTTGTCATTGCAATAATCCAAAAGCAACATACAGCTAGCTGCACGTAAAATGGGATACACATAAAATCTCTATACTTTACTTTAGTCATTCCTTCTCTTTAAGTTCAGCACGAGGTTTGAATCAATCAAATCTCTTTCTGTTTAATGCAAAAAGATGTATTTTCATATTATTATAAGCTAAAGGAACAACAACAATTTCGCTATGCCTGCAGAATATATTCAATATGAAGAATCAAAACGTAGGCTATTAAAATAACCGTCAAACACTGTGGTTGTTCCCTTATGATATAGAAAGAAAGTCTGCATTTGGGGTTCTCAAAATACATTTTGTAGACGAAATAATGAATGCGAAGTATTATATTGATAATCTAAAAGAAGCAGTTAAGTAAAGTGCCGAAAGACGACTTTGTATTCTACCAGAACAATGTCTTCAAGCGTAAGTCTTGTATTGCACGAAATTAGCTGCTATAAAGCGCCCAAAAGTAATTGAGAATCCTCCTCAATCTCCAGACTTAAATGTTATCAAATATTTGTGAGCAAAAATTTAAATGAAAGTAACCAAACGAAGTTCATCAAGAAATTTTCCCCTAAAGGAAGTCGTAGCTGAAGAATGGTACTATATTGAACCTGAAGTTTAAACAATCTTGTTTGAAATTGTACCACGATGTCTTTATGCTGTGATTGCAAGTAATAGAAAGTGTTCCAAATACTAAAAATATATTTATTTCAAAAAATTAATAAGAAAAATACAGTAACCCATTTTGAGTGTGGGCTTCGGTTTAAGCAGGTATATTATAAAATGTCTAACTTTGATGTTTTTTTTTCGGAACTGATTGATTTTTTTTTTCTTATATCCTTTATATTTGTTTAAGAAATAAAGGTATAATAAAAAAAGTTCATAAATTTAATCAAGAGTTTACTGTATTTGGCGATCTAAAGCATAGTTTTGACAGATTTTCTGTGCGTCCCATTTTACGTATGAGTAGCTGTATGTTAATCCCATGTACTAGCTATTGATTGTAAAGTTTTAAAAATCGATCCTTGTAACCAGGGACGTCAGCGTATAATTTTTATTAAACTTTATCAATGATATAGTGTTAGCTGATCAAAGATTAAAATATCTCACATTCCTCAATGGTTTTAATTTTGAATGATCACTTGGGTATCAGAAGATGGGTGCCTCGTTTGCTTACAATCGGCCACCAACGCAATCATGGAAAAACTTTGCGGGAGAGTGGTTGGCGTTGTCTAACCGCAATATGGAATATAGTGAATATGATGATAACTTTTAAGGTCGATTTATTGAAGTTTAAACAAAAATGACCGCATTCAGCCAAGAAAAAGAGTGTTTTTCACTAGGTCAGTGCAAAGGTACTCACAGACCGAGTTTCCACCTTTGAAAATCTCAGAAGAAATTTAACACATATACCTCTATTGAAAAAACTCCATTCGTATTCGATGTCCCCTTTTTCGCAACTTCTCTTTCGTTATACATATCTTAAGCTACTCTGTGCTGTGCACCCATACTAGCATAAATTTTATTAAAATCGTATACCCTGGTTTATTCTTCTGTTTTATCATTAACTCGTTTTAAGTATTTTAGTAAATGATACAAAGTTGTTGTTTTTTACATGATTTTATTTTAAATTTAAAGGACCTTATCTGCAACCCTATCTCAAAACCCTAAAGTATTTGCATTGAACCAGGAGTCTCTAATCGCCGCTGTCGATTAAAAAAGAACTTGATTTAAAAAAAATCTTGGCAGTCAAAAATATTGGGTATTCGAAAAACTCCGGTTACAAATTGTCGGTGTAATATTTCTGGTAATATTAAATGCATCAAGTAATACTATAGCTTATTATATGATAACAGGCGATGAAAAGTGGATCACGTACGACAATAATGTGCGAAATAGATTATGTACGAAGCAAGGCGAAGCTTAGTAGAGGGTAGCAAAGCCAGGCTTTAAACCAAGGAAGGTAATGCTGCTATATGGAAGGATTGGAAGGGAATTGTTTATTATAAGCTTCTAAAGGGTGTCCAATTTTGAGGTATCCTAATCTTGAGGCTCCTAATCTTTTACCAAAATTATCAATCATGTTTTTCAATAAACTGTTGTCAATCTCAATATCTGCTCGATAATGTTAGTTTTAAGCTCTTGAACTGTTTGGGATTATTGCTGTACACTTTCGATTTCAAAAAACCCCACAATAAAAAATCTAAAGGTGTCAAATCGCACGATCTTGTTGGCTAATTAACTCCTCCTCTACAAGAAATAATGCGGTCTTCGAACTTTTCTTACAAAAGATCCATTGTTTCTCTTGCTGTGTGACAAGTGGCACCATCCTGTTGAAACCACTTTCCTTACGTCTAAATCATCAATTATCCGCAACAAAAAGTTTCGGATCATCTCCCTGTGGCGATTGTCATTGACCATAAGCGCGTTTCCATTTTCGTTTTCAAAAAAATATGGTCAGGTAATTCTTCCGGACCACAAACCACAACAACCGTAACTTTTTGTGGATGTAGTGGTTGGAAATTGGTGGAAATTGGCTTCTTCGATGAAAATTATTTTGTTAAAAAAATTCTTATTTTTTTCTGGTTTTTCGATGGCCCAACAAACGAATTGCCGACGTAATGCGTGGTCAGCTGGTTCTTATTCTAGGGTCAGCTGAATCTATTAAGCTTTTAAATGGACATCACGATGCAAAATGTTGATTAATGTGGATCGTTTCATATTTAATTGCTGCGAACGATGAAGAATGGAAGTTTTTGGATCTTCTTCAACACTTCTGCTCACAGCTGCTATATTCTCGATTGAACGACTACTACGTTGATGAATTATATTTCTGTTGTCATGAACGGATCCAGTCTCTTTAAATTGCTCAACCATCAGCTTAATGACACAATTTGTTGGAGCATTTTCTCTACCGAATTTTGTTCTAAATTTCCTAATTACTTCTTGAAAACTTTGGCTATTTAAAAAAAAATGTTTTAATAATAAGAATACGTTGTTCCTTCGTGTATCGTTCCATATTAACTAACCGGAATGTATTTAGAATCTGAAAATAAAAATTTACAATAAAAATTACAAGTAGAAAAAAAATGGCAGTAAAATAAAAATGATACCTCAATTTTAAACACCCATTACAACCTGGTCAAACGATCGATTTGATTCAGTCAACAATTAACAAAATTAAGGCAAATAATTCAATCAAAAATGTTAAAGTTGATCAACAGAAAATGTACTGCGTTCCATCAAGATAGCGCCACACACATCTTTGATGGCCGCACAGAAACTAAAAGAGCTTGGCTGGGAAGTTTTGATGCATCCACCATAACGCCTACACCTTGCACATTTAATTTAAACTCTCTTAATGGTGTAAATTTAAATTCCAAATTTTCGCTCAGAAAACCTAGAAGTTCTACACTCAGGGCAACTGGCTTTACCACAAAAATGGCGAAAAGTTATCGATCAAAACGGAACATGTTTGGTTTAATAAAGCTCGTTTAAAATATTAATTCTTGGTCAATTTTATAAGCAAACTTTTTCGAACACCTATTACAAGAATTTAATTATAAATTTCTTAGATAAGCTAAGCTAGGAAACTAATACACATTATGTTATTAGTTCACTAAAATATTTAAAAGCTTTTTTGTGTAAAGAAAACTTTAAAAAATCTGAAAAAATATATTTGTCCTTGATTCTTGACAAGCTGTAAATTTAAATAATAAATAATTTAAATAATCTTTATTTTCAAAACTTTTTACACACTATTGACAATTTTACACACTTTTTATGTAAGAATCGTACCTTTTATAAATGTACTAACGAAGTATGTTTAGTTATGAATAGAATGCTATTTAGTTTTTAAAAATCCGCTGAAAATTGACGGAGTTATTAAGCTTTTTAGTAAAACAGCTCAAGGGATATTATTTGTTTTTCTATGTGTTTGGAAAGTTTCAACAACAGATTATTGTTGTACTCGATAGCGGTTTTTAGAAAAATAGTATCACTTCCCAAGTATATATACTATATTCTTTGCTGTCGCATAGTATTATATGAGTGTTATAGGTGTTCATGTCAACTGGCCTTAACAAAATCCGATTGAAAAGCAGATAAACTATTAAAATTTAATGTAATATATGTATAAAGGCAAATTTCTGCAATATAGTAGTGACCAATTTAATTTTACTTCATTAAAACCGGTCATAAAAAAAAACAAAATTTTAAATCTTTTTTATTATAAAACTATTTTAAGTTGATTTTCAAACAGCAGTATATGTATGATTTCCATATGAAAATTAAACACTATTTTTACACTTAAGCTAAAATTGATGTTGTCCATATTTTAATCAAATAAAAACTAAATTTAATTAAGAAAACAAAACTTTTAAAATAAAAACTAAAAAATTACATTAATTCTAATTCTTATAAAATAAAAATAAATTTGCAATATTGAACATTTTTAATAAAAAAAAATAAATAAACTATTATATTAGTAAACATGTATATGTATTATAAATAAAATTATTATAACAGAAATATATATAAATAAAATTATAAAAAAAAATATTTTGTTAAGAAATTTTAGCATGTACTTAAAATTTTGTTAAATAATAAGAATACATTAAAAAACTAAACAAACGAAATAATTGTTATTTAGTTAAACTAAATTGTTTTTGATATGAATGAAATTATTTTTAATAATTTTTTTTTCTTATTCAAAAAATTACACTAAAAGATACAACCAGAACAAAAATCAATGATGATAACCCCTCCTCCCCTCCCACTTTTTCTCTATTATTATCTTAAACCTTTTTTATTATAAAATTTTTGTGATAAAAAATGCTTTTTATAAACAAAATAAAAAAATAAAATTCATATCATCGAATAAAAACAAAAATAAACAACAAGAACTCTATAAATTAATAAAGTGTCCAATAAATAAAATATAATAATAATGAAACAACCAATGTGTTTTAATTATAATATATGTTTATTTATATTTACAAGGTCGAAATATTTAATTTTTAACAATTATTTTTTATAAACATGTTTTTAGTAATTCATTAAATCCTTAAAAATTTTTTATTTATTAAAATAAAATCTTTTTGCCAGTCACTCATACTCCACATCCTGATCTGTATACATTTCCATAGGAACCGCCGCTGTTTTGTCTTCACATTCCATCATCTCAACATCACGACATGTAGCAGCTAGCAATTCTCTACGAACTTCAGGTGTTATTTTTGGATGAGATTGTTTTCTAAAATAAAAGTCAAACACATTAAATTTGTACGTCCATATACTTTAATATCATTAATCCTTTTCTTCTTATTTAAATATACTACCTTGATCAAAAAGTTTCCGGAATAATCCCCGCGTGGCGGACTCATCGTTTCGATTTGAGTCTTTTTTTCTTTTGTTTGTTAGGTTGGTACATCTGTCGTTAATATCCCCGCTAAATCTTAGCATCATAGCTTGATATTTGCAAAAGCTACGTAGCCAAGAGTACATGTATCTGTATGTGTGTTGGCGATTTTTTACAATTTTAAAAACGGCTGCTGAAACGCGTTCCCCCTAATGGTTTTTTAGCTCGATTGAACAAAAAGAAGTCACAGGGAGCCAAATCAGGTGAATTCGGTGGCAACTGGATGGGTTTTGTTTCATTTTTCGTCAAAAAATTTCGAATAATGATGGCACTGTGCGATGGTGCGTTATCATGGTGCAAAATCCACAATTATTCTCCCTTTCGGCGAGTTGCTTCACGCAAACGTCTCATAACGCCCAAATAATACTCTTTATTTACTGTCTGGGCTTCTGGCAAAAATTCATGATGCACTGCACCGTTGTAATCCATGCAAAACCGTTAGCATTGTCTTCTTTTTTGACTGAAAACGACGTTTTTTTGGTCTCGGTTCACTTGCCTGATGTCTGGATTGCATGTGGTACTCATAAACCCACGTCTCGTCTGCAGTAATGATCCTTTTAGCGCGAATATCAACAACAGATGTACCAACCTAACAAAAAAAAAAAAAAAACTCAAATCGGAACGATAGGACCGCCACACGGGGGTTATTCCGGAATCTTTTTAATCAAGATAGTATACAGCATGCAAAAGAAAGCAATAATAATAGCGGTTACACATGTATATTTATGTAAATTGTGTCTTAACCAAAGTATAAAATCATTTTGTGATTAACCTACTTTTAAGCCTAGTCTCCATTAGTAAAAACATTACTTTGACTGTACTCATAAGTGAAGGTTTTAATGTGATTAAATTGAAATTTAGCAGAGAATTTACACACAAACCGATATACAGATATGTCACAGAATTCAATTCCTATCGAAAGTAGAATCAATACCGTAATTAGCTTCTACAGAAAACGTAAAATGAATATTTTCTGCTGTACTCATAAGTGAAGATTTTAATGTGATTAAATTGAATTTAGCACAGAATTTACACACAAGCCAATATACAGATATGTCACAAAAATTAATTTCTGTCGAAAGTAGCATTAATTCCATAATTAGCTTTTACAGAAAACGTAAAACGAATATTTTCTGCTGAATCAATCCACTTAAAATTAAAAATGAAAACACTTATAAATTAGAAGTGATTTCATTTCAAAAAAAATTTTATAAGTGTTGTGTTTCGATTTTTATATACTAATCAAAAATTTTAAAGTCTACTTATCTAGCAAAATATGGAACATATAAAGAAAAACTGGTATAATATAATACAATATAAGACATTTTATTTTATTTTCACAGAAAAGTAAACTTTAAAACTTTTTTGGAATAAACAAAATCGTTTGGAATTTTAAAGAACAAAAAACAATATCTTTAGGAATTGCATTTATAGAATAAAAACTATTTCGGTGAAATGTGTGATATACCCGATAATTAAATAAATTTCTCAGTAGAAAACCTAAATAACAATGATATACAGACCTGAAACCTGAATCGTAAAATTATTATTTTTTTATGGTTAAATCATATTTTTTTAGGTTTTGTATAGCGCTTTCAAAATTATAAATTTTGATCAAATATTATAAAAAAAAAAAACATTCATAGATTCATTCAAATTTAGTCTATTTTATAATTAGAGAGCAATATTTAATATCGACACTTCGATTTAAAAAAATTGCAAAAAACGGCAAAAAATCGGCAAATTAAAATTTCCCATTTTAAATGCGATAATGATGTTTTTATTAACAAAATAGAACAATAATATAAAAATAACAAAATAAAATAGAAATTATAAAAACAAACTGCATTTTATTGTGAGTACAATGGTAACATTTGCTTGTAAAGCAAAGTGCATGGAAATTCGGTATAGCCAACAATAGCGAATTCTATCAAGATAACGATTTCAAACACATGTCAGGTGCCACAAAGCTTTCGTTGATCTTTAACTATTCCAAACTTTATGAAATACCCGCGCTGAGCCCAGAAATTTACGTAATTGAACATTTTTTGGATGAATTAGCTATGGGAGTCCATCAAAAAGAGTCGACAGCTTAAAGCAGGGTTGACAAAAACTTATTTTTTTTTAACCCTGCCAATGTTTTCATTTGGTTTTATTAGTGCTTTTAAATTGCGTGCAATTCTACAATATTTTTTTATTTGTTAGTACAATTATTGTCTTATTTTTTATTATGTTTTATTATTTTGCACTCTTGGTAGTTCCAAGGTGGCGTTATACACTACGAGCAGCTAAAATCACGGTACACACTGCAATTACTCTGTTTGTACCTTGAATTATGGGAAAAATGGACGGAATATAAGGACAAACATGACAAGGCTATTATCTTGCGTGACAAGGCTCGGCTTCACGTCGCAAAAGTTGCGACATGTTTTTTCTAGACGAGATTAGAAAATTACTTGAGACGTGTGTCAAAAATGTTAGCGCTGATAGACAATATTTTGATTTACTTGTTAATTCATTATCTTTCAAAAAACGTCATCTTTGGAGCTAAAAAATTAATTAGTTTGTACAGCCAATATAAAATTATGTTTACTTTTGGTAACCTGGTGGTTGGTACCTGGGTGGTTTAATTGTATTACCCAATGGGTCACTAACGCTGGCTTAAAGTAACTATTAGAAATATTGAACTCCATAGAGTCGGAAGAATGACAAAATTCTTCAAAATCAATTTTAAAAAGCTTGCTGTCTGTTCTAGATTACAAAGGATATGAAAATTGTTATTAATTGGCCGATTATTGTATTTAAAGTACTCATACGTTACTGTGTCCGATTATGCGTTGAGTTAAAAACATTTGATTATATATGAAGCAAGTATTTTAGTGTTCTCAAAAAAAATAGTTACCGTGTTTTTAGATTTCCTCGAAAAATCTGAATTTTTGGAGCAAAAATCGGTAAATCGGCATTTTATTAATCTTAAGGCAAAAAAAATCGGCAAAATGCTGATAAATCGGCAAATATAGCAGGCCTGGCTAAACGATATAAATGAAACATACCGTTGCTCTCATGTAGAAAGACTCTCGCTCACATAATTTTAATTTTACAGGAGAAGATAAAAACGTCGAAACTATAATTATCAAAATATAACGTTTTTTAAATGTGGGTTTTAATGAAAATCAAACACAAATTTGGTATTTAGATTACAGTATGTTTATCATGCAATTGGTGACTTAGTGCTTTTTGTGACAGATAGATTAGGCAATCACGCGGCAACAAAATTAGAAAAATGCGCTAATATTTATTGTGTGACCAATACGTGGCATTATTTTAATTTTTTAATTTATTTTCTTAATATTTTAACATTCTGCGATAATACAGAACAATACAAATTGACATATTGGTGTATTTGCGCCAATCGTGTGATTCCAGCTTTAGATAATTCTTTGATTGTATTTTTTTACTTTATTACTTTTTGTAGTTTTCTTATCTATCTCCTAACCTTACTTAACCTAGAGCCAACTAAACTAGAATTATAGTTTCTGTGTTCGAGAATAATACATTTTATATTTGATCAGATTATTATTTACTTCTTTAAGTCTTATAGCCTCTTTTTCAAAATTTGTTAACTTTTTTGGTTAAAAAAAAAAAAAAAAAAAAAAAAAAAAAAAAAAAAACACTTACCTTAGCAAACCTATTAAAGCTTCTTTTTGTTCGGATGAAATATCATTTTTGTAACGCTGAACAAATGTCAACAAGCTTTGATGCCACAAAACTGGCATATCCCGTTTGTCATTTTCAAATCTGCAAGAAAAACAAAATTATTTTTAAAAGACTAAGATTATAATTTTAAAACTTATATTTACCTTAAAAAATGAAATACAGCTGCATCTATTACACGATATGGCAAAGCATAACGTTTATCAAGAAAATAACGTATAAATATAGAATTTGCACCTGTATAACCCATTTCGCATATTTTCAAAAGACAAGCAGATGAATGTAACACAGGTATAGAGCTACGAGCAATGACACTGCCAAATATTATAGCTTCACGTAAAGTGCAATCACCGGCTTCTAGCAGTGGTAGAATAATGCCCTTCATAAAAGCGGCTGGTTTGAAGAGAGCCCTTTTTAAAGCATTATACAGATGCATATTTAGTTTTTTGTATTCGGCCAAATCATCACGTATGCGAGGTAGTAAAACTAAATTATAAAAACGTTGAGCCATAGCTTGTGAAAGGACTGAAGAGAAAATTCTATAAAATATAGGCGGATTGGAAATAAAAGAAAAAGTTAAACAAAATTTTAATGATAGTACCTGGCTCCCTGAAACATAGCAGCTGCACTCCAATTATGTGGTTCAGTTATAAATAATATTTGTTCCCAATTACGTAGTTTGGGTATAATTTTAAAAGCCTTAGGAACTTTGCCACTGCGATAACGTTTCATAACATCACGCACTCCTTCGTACATTTCCTTTACTCTGGGATCAATATCTTCAATTTTCAGTGAACCCTCATCAGATAGTTTCGTTTGTATATCAGCCTGTTTCTCTTGTATTTTTTCCATTATAATTTCAGCCAATTTCAGAGTACGTTTACCACCATCTGGATTCTGAAAACGTTCAAAAGCTTTGGCATCTTCCTCATCGATTTGTAAATCATCCATAAAATCCTGTTCATTAACATTAACATTTTCGTCCTCCTCATTTATATCGCCTACAAATATTGTTTACCTACAAATGACTACTTTAATGTTAGACACTTTTTAACACGACTTACCCAAATTAAATTTGGCAGATTTTTTTGGTTCCAAACTTGGAAAGTTATCTTCATTGAGTTCCAACTGTTGTTGTTTGGCTGCTTCTAAAATTTTTTTACTTGTTTTACTATCCAATACCTGTAAGGGTTTTCAAATTGTTAGGAAAAACATTTTAAACAATCATTAAGCATTTTGTGGTCTGCCACCCAATACTTGCCGATGATTCTTCTGCTCTTATGTGTATTTTGTTACGATTTTTTTGCTTGGCCACTTTGCCATCCATTAACTGCTGCTCTAGGGGCACTTTTTTTTCGGGTGCTATATTGGATTTTTTTGGTTTACCCATTTTATTTCAATAAATAATATATTTCTGCCAAATCTAAAAAATTTCTGCGCCCACTTGAAGAAAACCCAACTGCACGTGTTGTTGTTTTGATCTTTAGCTGTCATTGAGAAACACAAAATGTTAGCAAATCATTGTGAATGTTATGTAAAAAAAAGAAGAAGCAACTCTGTTTTTGTTACTGGTTTAACAGTAATTGAAAAGAAAAATTGTATTTATTCATTAAAAAATCTTTAATTTTGCTTTAAAAATATTTTAAAGTACTAACACATTTATCATAATTATCTAGTCACCTATATGTTCAACATTTAACTCCCTTTTACTGGATGGCGATGCAATAACCTCTAAGACGACCAACAATGCTGTCAACTTTTAAATTAAAGAAAACACTTAAATGAAATGATTTTAAGCCATTAATAGCCAAACCAAAACTAAAAGGAAAAATTTCTTTATTTTCATATTGCTAGTAATGCAAAAAAAAGAAAAACAATTTTAATCTTTTTTATAAATAATTTATTAAATTAATGAAAAAAATAATTTAATATTATATTTAATAACTATATCTTTCACTACTAAAAACCATAATGTTATATTACCTATTTCCAAGAAATATTAATAATTTGTCAAAAACTAGGCGTTCCCAAATTGCCACGGCTGCTTAGAAAGGTTAAATATGTATTGTATTATCAAAATTTGTTATCAAATAATATTTAATTGCATATTACAAGAGAATGTAGAAAGTTTATATTATTTTTATTTTCAGCAAAACTTGTCATAAATTTCAAGTTTTTTTTTGACATGCATTCTAAATTCTGTTTCATATAACTTGAATTTGAAAATGATTTCGGATACGAATTATTCGGTTTTTATAATTCGACTTTTTATAGCTCAAAAGTGCATTTACATTAGACTGTAATCTAAATATTTACAAAACCTTTATTATTTGATATTCCACATGATTTGAAAATAATATTACATATCAGATAGATGTGATTGACAAAAAAGAAATCTTGTATAATGTTCAAAGAAAATTCAGGTTAAATGTGCTATACAGGCGATTTCTGTTTTTTTATTCGGAAAATGATATCGAGTGCGATTCAAATTCAATAAATTATTATTTTATTTTTGAATTAATTTATAATACAATGGAAAGTATACAGACCTGTCATAAAATCATTCGGAAAATGTAGAATGAATAATTAAATCGATTGGAGTTGAAAATATGAAATCAAAATGCATGCGATCGTTATGTATGACATACCCAATAGTTTTATTTGTTTGTTCAAACATTGTTTTCAAGCCAAGCATCTAAAATACAACCCTATGTAATGCAAGCACGACACAGCTGTCGAAAACGGCCTTTTGTGTAAAAACGCCCAGTCGCCATCTAACATCTGTCTTTTTTGACATCTTGCCTACTCCTTTTAGTTTGGTGTTCCTCCAAATAAGACATTAAGAAATGAAGGTGTGTAAATTTTTATGAAAAATTTGTGTAAATTCTATATAAAACTGTAAAATACATGTGGAAAAACCTAAAACGAATATTAATTTCTTGAAATTGAGTAATATCATGGGTTTTTTTTGAGAGATTGTTAAAATAAAGTTTGATTTTAAATTGTTGCGCTAACCTCTTCGCGTATACATAAATATTGATAAGCGCAAAGCTTGGTGAATTAAGCACTTATAACTAATACTGTTTTTTTTATTTACATTTATAGCTCAATATTTCATATCCCGTTACGGGATGCCAAAAACTTTTCGAAGTTGTTGACGAACACAAACTGCGTGTTTTTTATGAAAAGCGTATGGGCCAAGTTGTCGAAGCCGATATTCTTGGTGACCAATGGAAAGGTTATATGCTTCGCATTGCTGGAGGTAACGACAAACAAGGTTTCCCCATGAAACAAGGTGTCTTGACTCATGGTAAGCTTAATAGTACAATTTAAGGAGTAATGTTTACAAAACTGATTGTGTGTATATTCTTTTTAGGCCGTGTACGTTTGTTGTTGAAGAAAGGACAGTCATGCTATCGTCCTCGCCGTACTGGTGAACGTAAGAGGAAATCAGTCCGTGGCTGCATTGTTGATGCCAATATGTCTGTTTTGGCTTTGGTAGTTGTCAAGAAGGGCCAAAGTGAAATTGAAGGTCTTACCGACACCACCATTCCTCGTCGTTTGGGTCCCAAGAGAGCCAGCAAGATCCGTAAATTGTACAATTTGACCAAGGAAGATGATGTCCGTCGTTATGTTGTACGTCGCCCATTGCCCGCCAAGGATGGCAAGAAGGCCACCTCTAAGGCTCCCAAGATCCAACGTCTTATCACCCCCGTTGTCTTGCAACGCAAACGCAGACGTATTGCCCTTAAGAAGAAGCGTCAAGTTGCCTCCAAGGAAGCTGCTGCTGATTACGCTAAATTGTTGGCTCAACGTAAGAAGGAAAACAAAGCCAAGCGTGAAGAAGCCAAGAGACGCCGTTCCGCTTCCATGCGTGAATCAAAGAGCTCCATCTCTAGTGACAAGAAGTAAATAACAACAATTAAACATATTGTTTATTTTAAAAATAAGTAAATATTTTTTGAATGAATTCGTGTGTAAAAAACCACGAAGAAAGCGAAAAAAGTAAACAAAAATAAAAATATTGTTTTTTATTTAAAACAAAACTTACATTTGTATTGTTCTTGGAATGAATTCAGCTAGTATTGTACACTAACATTTAAATCCAGGGCTTTTGGTAGTGTTTGTTCTGCTGGAATCGTTAGGATGGAGTAGTAGTCGATCGTTATCAAATCGAATGTTTCAAATAGATGTGACGAGGATTAGATATTAAAACAATTTCATATTCAAGCAGAATCAATTTTTATATCGAAGTATTTATGTATTTTGTTTAACATTGCAAATGTAAACCAAATTTGGTCACCTATTACTAAAATTAACACCATGGGTTGTTTGCTAGGAAAGTATCAGGTTTAAACATCAATGTGCATCATTCCTGTAGCGTCGAAATTTCGACCTTAAAAATACCAATAGCGTTCACATGGATACAATTGAATAGGGTGTTGAGTTATTAGCTTAATGTTTTATAAATATCTTCATAGACTTATTGCGGTGATTTTAGATATAAGGAAAATTGAAAATTGTATTTTTTTACATTTTCTGAAATGGATAAGATGATACTTAAATAATCGTAATGAATACGTTATTTTTAACAATACAAAACAAAATTAATAAACTTCTGGTTTCGGCTACTACTCTCAATATTTACAAATAAACTTCCTTAAGCCATATTCTAATACATGCTAATAAAGGTAAACTTTTTACAAATCTTAAATAATTAGTGAGTACATATCTTTAAATCGACTTGACAACTTCTATAATTGATATTAAATTAAAAAAATTCACGTATTTCATTAATATTACGGAGTTAAGTGTGTGGTTACTAATTT
Organism: Wohlfahrtia magnifica; assembly: GCA_023159175.1. Classification (NCBI taxonomy): domain Eukaryota; kingdom Metazoa; phylum Arthropoda; class Insecta; order Diptera; family Sarcophagidae; genus Wohlfahrtia; species Wohlfahrtia magnifica. The sequence goes on from JAKWBJ010000521.1 coordinate 256,415, forward strand.
TTGGATCCTAGAATTCATTAAAAAAAACTTATATTACACTTCTAGTAAGGCCGATAGTTGTATACTCACATTAAAAATCCATAGGATTATCTTCTAACATAATAATTTTATTGAATCTGATTCAAGGCAAAATGGTCTCTGAGCTTAGTATCAACAAAATTCAAAAAACGGCTACTAAAATACAAAGTTCTTAATCAAACTTTGTTTTTCCTTAAAGTTGTTATTTTTTAGATTAAAGCTACACGGTTAATTTATTTAAGCTTAATTAAATAAATACATTTTGGCTTACTGTTATAACCGTATTTTTGTAACAATTTGAATAACAAGGCCGTCGATTGTTTGGCAACCGATCTATACCTACGACGAAAGCAATCACCAGTGACATCCGTATTTAATAATAAAAGAATGTTGAACTTTAATTTAAAAAATCTGTCTCCACTAACCGTACATAATATTGTCTGCTATTAAAAAAACATGCATATCGCACACTAAATCATAAACAATAAAAACACAACATTTTCCGTAGACGACAAAAAAACTAGTAATTGTTGTAATTTTATAATTAATTGAGTTCCACAGTGAAAAAAAGCGTGCTAAAAGAAAGTTTACTTAGTTTTTAAATTTTGTGCTGTAATTTTGAAAATTCATCATTTCGAGATGAGACACTCTTTTTGTTATGTAGTGGGTTGGGTTCGGTTTAGGTTCAAAATTTAAAAAAGTATAAATATTTTATTAGTATGAAATTTATTATTCGAAGTAATTATGACTTAGTTTTATAATTGATATACTTTTTAAGCTTTCTTCTTTGAAATTTGTTCTTTGTGGAGATAAGATAAATTTCAAGGCTGAAAAGATCCTCTCGACGCCTACTTGTGTAGCGGTTATCACGAATATAATCTGAGCCGTTTGTTACAATGTTGGCGTTCCCATTTTATGTTGCTCTTAAAATAGTACAATGTTTTTTTTATTTTTCATACATATTACCGCAACCTTTTGAAGAATGGATTCGCGAAATTATTTTATTTAAATGTAGAGTCCTTTGTTACACGTTTGACCAATTTGTTATTGCTGAATGCTTTGTGACGTTTTTTGCATACGGTAACATTCACAAAAACCCAAATTTTTTTAAATAAGATCAATCGAATCGGTGACATTTACATTCGAAGACTTTTTTCCCTTTCCTCTTGTAAATTTTTGAACAGAAAAATAACATGTATTTCCCCTTTAACTATATTTTGTGTTTAGATTGTGCTGTGGTCACTTTTTTGTTAAAATTGCTCGGTATTTTATTTTTTTATTAACCATTGCCGTCCCTGTTAATAAGACAAGGAAATTTTATTTTTAATTATTTTTATTAATGTTATTATGAATATATATATATATATATATATATATATATATATATATATATATATATAAATATATATATATATATATATATATATATATATAAATTTTATATATATAACATGTATTATACACTTAAGACTACTACGTTCAAAACATTATTAACTTTTAACATTCCATACTGGCCAAAGAAGGGTCTTACAAGGGTCTTCTATTCTCAATACAAATACACTCTTATTTTTTATCTACTTCAGTTACTTAAATATTTTCCATGTTTGGGATTTTAACACTCTGAGAAATTTGCTACCGTTGACGTTTGTTGTTGTTGCATTGTATTGACATTAACATCACTTGATTCTGCATCTACTACACCATCTTCCGTTTCATCATTGTCATCTTCAACGGGCAGACCAGCGGCTTTCATTTGATTTGCGTAACGTTGTATTTTATTTTCCTGGTCTGTCAGCAGTTCCAGCAAATCTTCTTGATCTTTCTGCAACTTTTGATAATTCTCATTAGCGAAATTGGCCGATTCTAAGGCTTCCTGCAAACGTTTACGTAGTGTTTCTAGTTCTTGATTTAAACGTAAATTTTCAGTATAATAGAGATTTGTTTGAAATTGAGCAGCGTTAAGGGCCTCTAAGCTAACCTGATTTGCATTTAAGTTATTTGTATTTTGAAGATTATTTTCATTGTTCGGTGTCGATGAGTTAGAGGATGAATCATTACTTTTCAGGGCCGTCAGTTGGGCTTTGAGAAGAGTGTTTTGGTCAGTTAATTGATGATTTTGTGTTTGCAGCTCTACTAGTTTTTGATCTTGTTCTTTATTTTTAGTTTCCAGCTTGCTTACAGTATCCTGCAAAGAGTTTATTTGCGCATCCAGTCCTCTTATGATACCTTTATATTGAGCTACTAAGGCTGAAGCTTCAGAACTTAAGGTGAGTTCGGTTAATTCTACACCATTTAAATCAAAACCTGTTACTAGTTTGACAACTAAAGCTTCAAGACCTTTGAATAGTTTGCAATATTCATAATCTAAAAGCAATTCGTTTGCTGATTTAGCTCTTATTTGAGGTTGTTTGCACGCTCTGCTATAGGCCTCATGCCTAGAGACTTCGTTTAGTTTATTACAAAAATGTTCTTGGCCAATTCTTTTTATGATAAGTTGACAAATTTCATCACGTTTTTGGCCTGGAAGACTGTTGTCATTGAATTGTATACAGAGACCCATAAGAAATGCACATAAACCTTGTACTAAATACTCGTTTTCATCATGTTCATTGCCACTTATTTGAGCTGTTAAATATGCCATGGTGCCTTGAGATTGAAGCAAAGTTTTGACCGCCATAGGGCAATGAGCCAACCACATACTTAACAACATTAGAAGCCCAACTTTACTTTGTAATTTATAAGACTCTTGCTGCAAAAGATTTGTGCATTGTTCTAGCAAGGTGATGGGTTTATGACCACCCGGAGTAGCCAATAATACTCTTAACAATTCTTCTTTTTGTGCAGTATTATCAACCAAGGTATGCATCATAGCGACAGCGGAAAACCAATTAGCCAAAGAATCGGTGGAGAATAAACCAGTGCATAATAGTTGACCTGTGGTTAAACTTGACACATCTGCTGCAGATGAAGGCAAGAGAGTAGAAACAACCGATTGCTGGCCTGAAGCATTACGATATAAATAACATTGGAATGAATACAGTACAGAACAACGCAATGCTAACATTTGCTTTTCATTTATCATGGACATTAGCAAAACCACTATTACCGGTCTAGGAGGAGTACTAGGTGCCATAACTTTACTTAGTTCATCTTGATTATCAGGGTCTCCTCTCACCACTTCAGCTACCGCATTTATAGTTTCTGTCAGTATGTCGGCGGGTACACCGCTACCCATTAGAATTTCACATAAAGCTTCCAAAAGTTTTGATTGTTTCATGGCCTTTTGGCAAGAAGCTACAACCTGTTGCTGATTACTGGGTGTGACCAATGATCTAACAACTTGCAACATACAATGAACATTTGACATTTTCTGAGGTGCCCAACCCTGCTCTCCTTCCACTTCTCTATTGGTCAATTCAAACATGGGTGCTAAACGTTGTATATATGAACCTTCCTTAAAAAATTGCTGATTACTGGAATTATTCTTTAGGAGATTTAGTAAAAGTATTAAGCAGTCTTCCACCACTATGCCACCGTCAGCACAGCCCTCATCACGTATTACATCAAATATTTTGTCGAAAGCATTTTCAAAAGCTACAATCTTTTGAATGTTCGAATTTCCTTTTGTCAATTGTATAAGCAATAGTAAGGCATCGTTGCGTATAACTTCTCTACTATCTGATAACAAATCCATAAGCTTTGACACACCCATAGGACTAACTAAAATATGTTCCTGTAAATCTCTGGTTTTGTTCTGTATCAACGTTGTCAATAGTTGTATGGCTGCTCGTCTAACACGAAAATCATATTCCTCCAAATAGCCCATAATAAGGGTAACATGTTCTGGATTCTTTATAAACATTTCCGTAAACTGTTCGCCAACATTTACGGAAACAGCGGGATTATCGGCTTCTTCTTCAAACTCTTCCGATGTTACTATATTGCACAGTGTATCCAAGGCATACGAAACGATTTCACAATCCTGACAGTCATTTTGTAACACTGAAACTAAAGCAGGCATACCCTGGGCACCAACTTCTATACGGTATTTTTTTGAAAGCGCTTTTAAAGCACGACAAGCATCTCGTCGATCTTCCAAGAGGGTTGAAGAGGCTGCTCTATCAACCAATTTTTCCACAGTTTCAGCTGGACTAGGCTGCTGGCCTGGTTCTGTGGCTCCTAACACAGTTTTTATGCCACTTTTGAGAAAATCCATTCGCTGCTCGTTTTTTAGCACTAATTAGATAAATTATTATTGTTTAGGTTTCAGAATCAACAAGAATATGTGCCAACAAATTGGTTTTCTTTTGCTCTCTTCTACACTCTGCGATATTTTTAGTCTATTTGTACACGTCTGTTATCATTTCTAAACACAGAGATGTTACATAGTATATATGTTAACCCTCAAACTGTCAGTTGTGTAAAACCATATTGTTATATTATATTTTTCTTATTGAATTTTTGTTTTTAACTTCGCTTTCTCTTATTAAATCAAATTTATTTTGTATATTTTTATATTTTAGATAAGTCTTCACTACAAGCTGTCTTTTTTACTATTACATTAAAATAAGATCTGGCAACTCTTTGCTTTATATGTTGTCACTTGTTTTCTTTTTGTTTTGTTCGTTGATTCTACATCTATAGCAAAAATGTTGTTTTTTTCCTGTATTTTAATTAACAATTTGTGAATGAAAAGGGAAAGTTTTATTTACTCCAAAACAATAAAAAAAAAACTGCATATTATTAAGCGAACAATATGGATAATCAAAAGGCAGTAGAATTCGATCAAATGGAAGTTGTACAAATTACCAGTAATGAAGAAAACCAAAAGCAGGTGGTGGACAATGTTACAGTGTTAAGAAAATCGCCAGCAGTTTCTTTACTGAATTCAACTGCTGTGGAGTCTCTGGGTGGAGAACAAAACTGGTCCAGATTTTCTCAGTGGATACAGTGCATGTGCATAGTAACTTTTGATTTAAATTTGGGACAAGCTTTGGAGTTCGTGTATCCTTTAGATTTTATACCAACTGAACAGGAAGTAACGAATATATGCTATATGGCATTTCCAGATTCGAATTCGGGTTGTATGGGCGACACAAAATTCCATATGCGCTTAAGAATGTCACCAGATACTAGTAGAACTGAAAACTCGCAACAATTTCGTTGCTACAATAGTGATTGCCCGCCAGTTCTTAAAGCAGATCAATCACATTACTGGGGCTTTGTATATTTTAGGCAAAAACGAGATCCGAATTTACCACGTGGCTATTTTCAGAAAAGTTTTATTATTGTAACCCGCCTGCCATTTTTTAATTTGTACTACGAAATGCTCACTAAGTTGGCGCAAAAATATTTCAATGAAGGTGAAGAGATTATAAAACTAGCCTGTCGTCAAATCAACAGGGATTGGCCTCAATTACAAGTTGGTATTACCTATAATTTACCTCTATTTGAACAGTGTTATCAGATTCTTATACCAAGAGCAAGTAGTCGTAAAACCAATTCTCAGAACGATAGTCCAGAAAATAGTTGCTCGGATAAGTTGCTAATGTATAAACCAGTTTCGGTTAAGGTCATAGCATCGGTCAACGAAATAGAATTATTTCATAGTTTAAGTTTTATTATTGATCATATGTATACCCTTTGGGAATTGGTTTTAACCGCTGAACCCATAGTAGTAGTGGGTACATCACCAGCCGATTGCTCACATATGGTTCAAACATTGGTAGCATTGATAGCTCCTTTGGAATATTGCGCCGAAGCTAGACCTTACTTTACCATACATGATAGCGAATTTAAGGAATTTACACGTGAATGTGGAAAAGTTCCTCCACCATTAATATTGGGCGTTACCAATCCGTTCTTTATTAAACTATTAAAAGATTGGCCACATATGTTACGTTTAGTGGATAATCAGGTAAATGTCAACTTTATGTACATGTCACAGAAAATATTTCTATTAATATGTCTATTTAGCAGTCAAAGTTTGTAATTTAAAAATCTATTAAAAATAATTTAGGTAAAGCTTAAACTTTGAAAACTCGTATAAACAATAATTAATTGAGAACATCAAATATAATAATGTTAGATATATTCGACAAAAACTTTGAAAACCTTTGTTAAATTTAAATGTCAATTGTTTTTCATTTTAGCTCAACATACAAAAACAACAATTAGCTTTGAAAAACGCTAGAAATATAACTTCTGTAACATCACTAAGCAATACAGGACCTTTAAAACTGAACAATACCATACAATCAACTTCCTCTTCGACATCTTCTCTCACTAATAGCGGTAACAGTGAGAGCTCTACACCTGGTTTATATACAAAATATAAGCCATTTTTAAAGAAAGATAAAAATCTTATTAAAAAAGTTATGCTCGGTTTAAAAACTAAACGCCCTGAACATGTACAAACTGCTCTGTTAAGACGTCATTTATTAGAATTAACACAAAGTTTTATGATACCACTAGAACGTTATATGGCCTCTTTGATGCCGTTGCAGAAGGATATAAGTCCATTTAAATCTGCGCCAAATGCAAATGCTTTTAAGCTGGACGATTTTCTTGCCACATTAGAACTCTCCGGACCACATTTAACCTCTCCTTTGAAGGGCGATTGGAAAGGTCTCTATCGACGTTTCTATAATTCACCCAACTTTCGCGGTTGGTATGATTCACGTCATAAGGAACTGCAACTAACATTGCAGGATCTTCAGTTGCAAGCATTATCCGAGGCAAATTTAGAACAATGGGCACGTGATAAGCAGGAAGTAGAAATAATAGATATGATATTGAAATTAAAACAAAAACTGAATCTCTATAATGACAAATTAGGCAATAGTTCCAATAGCAACGCCGGCATAAATAGTAATGGTAATACAACCAATACAACTCGTGATCAAATACGTGCTCAGATCAATTGTATGAAAGAATTGCTCCCACACGATTTAAAAAATGTTGTTAATATATGATAAATAAATGTTTTTCAATAAAAATACATATTACAAAGTAAAATATTCAGAAAATAACTATTACATTTAAAAATTATTGCATATGATTAATATTATTTCTATAAAACATTTTGTTATAATGTATTTAATTTTTAATACGTTTTTAGTTCAATTTTTAAGAATTTTTTAATAAAATAAATAACTTGTATAAGTTTATATGTAAATTTGTACTCTTAAATATGATTTTAAAATTAAAACTGTTAAACTTGGTGTAAAACTCTATTAGAATTTTAAGTATTTTGAAAAATAAATTTCAAAATAAATTTATTGAAAAAGTTAATATTATTTAGAAAAGAAAGTATTACATTATCTTTACAATATATAATATCAATTGATAAGATAGACTACTCCATAATATGTTTGGTATGCACTTCGAAAAAACAAAACAAACTAAAATAACGTATATTCAACGAAAATAGGTGTCACGTCATCGTTCATCGTTAGGGAACTCAGTCTCTACAATGTACTTGCTTAGGATTCTCCAGACAATGTTATTCAGGAGGTATTAAGGCCGCCCGAAGTGCGCTGTCCTAATTCCCGCAAAACGAAACGCATGCATAGAGAATATGTTCGAAATTCTTAATGGTCCTTTTCGTACGCCCTACATTCATTAGACTCAACACAGCCTATTCTATAGAGATGTGCTGTTTATCCAGAGTTTCTCGTTAAAATACGTACTACCCTTCTTATCTTGGGCTTAATCATTTTGAGTAGGTCTTTCCTTCTATTATTGTCTGGATTTTTGTAGTTTCTGCTAACTGTTTTTTTTTTTTTGACAACACCGGCTTCTCTAGCCCTCTACTTTTGACTTAAATGATAAAGGATTTAACAACCATGATTCTTTACGCTTTCTGCAGTTATTAATAGAATAGATTTGAGAACAAAAATTTTGCAACCTAGTTAAAGCATTAAAATAAAATACTACACTATGGCGAAATGTTATACCGCGGTAGTCTGTATACCATTTCAAGCGGCTTATCTTAAGCTATTTGAAGCTTGTTTAAACGAGAATTAGGCTGGAGCTCAGTAAAACAGAATGGGGTGGAAAATTGATTTAAACCATTTTTTTTATTTTTACCCCCCTTTCTTAAAAATCTTTTCAATTTATAAAACGTTTATAAAACATAATTTGTATGAAAATATCTTACCTTTATAAATCGAAAATAATTTTTATGAATATAGAGGTTAGTTTTTACTAGCTCCTTGACTTTTTATAAGAAACTATTACTAATTTGGTGATTTCATAACGAACTCTGAGGGGAATTGAGCAAATAAAATTATTGCAAATGATTATAATCTCACTAAGTGATGTGGGTTGTCATTTTTAATTACCCTTATTGGGAGTATATGGATTCCACAAAACATATCTGTTGTTTTCACGTCTTTGCACTTGTGTTAATTATCTTAGAAATATTAATTTCCAGCTGGTGAGAAATAGTTGCCAATTACTAAATTCGTAATAAATTTCAAAATTGTGTATGAGTAACGGATACAGTAATCATCATCAGACTCAGTACCTGCATACATTTCCCTACAGCACATTAGCCGTTTTAAGTATTTTATATAAAAGATATTAGTATTTTCTTAGATTACTATCTGTATTGGAGCTCAGACCTTTAAAGGATTTGGGTTTAGAAATGTAAAAGATTTTGAGTGTAATTTTAATGTTGAAATTAATGATTTATATTGTTTGTCTATTTGATAATTATTTTAAAATAATGAATTGGTTGGCTTTTAGCTTTTAAAGATTCATTTGCAAAAAATCCTATACTTTACCTGTGGACTACACATATAAATATATAATTAAAAAGTTTGAATTAACATTTCAAGATTTTATTTGAATATAGTTTTTTTTTCTTAATATTTTTACTTCATTTTCTTTATGACAAAAAATTTACATAAGTTATCTTAGTTACCGATACTTTATAGGACTTTTTCATAATATAATTAGGCATATAATAATTAGGTTGTAATTAACATTGTTTCAACTTTGTTGGCTAGCTATTTAATTAAAAATAGTAATAAGAAAACAATATGAGCATTACAAGATGTATTAGGATAACTAAAAAAAATATTTTTGTATATGCTCAGTAACACTATACATATAACTTAAGAAATGTAAATTTTGCTGTAAAAATTAAATCTAACATGATAATCAAGTAGGATATTTATTTTGAAAATTCAGTTATCAGTGCTAATTCCTACAATAATAATGACAAACTAAAACGTTTATTTTTTTCTTATGGTAAACAAATCACCATTTGGACATGATGGTTACATATTTTTAAGCTTATAAATTTAACTAATTTTAATTATGGTTACTATGAAATCAGTTTAATAGATTTGAACAAGTAAACTTTTAATTTTAGTCAGAATATATTAAGAACAATCTGCGAGTAAATTGTTAAGTGAAATTAATCAATCCAAGCAGGGTAGTGATATTACAACTTCACCCATTAGTTTGTTTTCATTTTTATCATTGGATACGATAACACGTTGGGCGGCATCTTGTTTATTAGTTTTGGAAATAATTTCATAGCAGCTACTGTCCTGAGTTACTTCAGCTGTTTCGAATGAATTTGGCGTTAATATTTGTTCTGTTACTTCTAAACTTTCAATACGTGTTGTTTCCAAACGGTAAAATCCATTTTCATCGACGCGGTAGGTAAAACGTCGATGACCCGATGGTAATTGAAAATCATGCTTTTTTATGAGATGGGAGGATAAGGTTTTTCCATTCTTAAATGGCTTATCGCAGCAATGGCAGATGTATATAAAAGCAGTATTCTTGTGAATTTCCAAGTAATGCTAAAATTGGTAAAAGAATACAATTGATGATTTGAAGAGCAACTGAACAAAAAGTTTGTTAAAAAATGGAGTTTTGTTTAAAAATTATCGTCCATAAAAGCATTAATAGTAGGCCAGGAAGGCTTTAAAACCTTTTTTTAAAAGCAATATTTTAATGTTTCTACAAAAGCAAATATGTTATTACAAAAGGTGAAACATATTTATATATTTGCATAATTATTATTTTGACTATATCCGCATGTTTTAACACTAGTACTAATGGAAACAGAAGCTTGGACAGCTTTCAGACAAGTTATTCATTAATTCTTTAGGAACAAAAGAGAAGATAACCACCATTGTCTCTACTAGGGAAAAGCGTCAGTGACAAACATACGGAAACATTTCATTACAACATTTTTATAATAGAATGCCATAATAATGTTTCCTTTCACACTGAGCAATCATCTTACAGGAAATAAAATTGTAATAATTTTGGGTTCACTCTCGTTGTTAGCATAAAATTAAATATGTTCGTATAGATAAAAATATAATAATAATATAATATAAAAAGGAAAAGTATTTTGATTTTTTCAAAATCATGTATTTAATGTTTTCGGGTAGTTCAATTACAAACTTTAAAATATTAAAAAAATGATTTATATTGAATTACTTAAAGTATTATTCCGTTATTTCCTTTTGCTGTAAAGTAAGATAAGTGAAGATGCTCCTTTCCTATATTAAATACATAATTTAAAAATTTGACCCAATAAATTGTTTGTCACATTCAGTTAACAAAGCAAAAATATTTTTTTTTTTTTTTTTGTTGCCCAGTGTAATTTGAAATGTGTACAAACTTTTGATGTTTAAATTTCATGTTTATCTTAAAGTCAAACTTCCGAGTTTTTGTTGTAAATTGTTATAAGACAAGTTCACCCCTAAATAAATATAACAAAGTATACATATAACCTAAATATGAATCAATATCCACCATCAAAAATGAGTTATCAACTGAATTTGCTTTTTTAAGTATGATGAATCTTATTGATTTAGGAAGTAGTACAAAAGTATTACGTCACAAGTTTAAAAACGCTTTTGATTTTGAAATTTATTTATATTTACAATACATACTTATTTTATCTGCAAAATTAAAGGATTACGATTGTAGATTTTAAAAGAAAAAAGAAAATTTATATACACGAAATATTTGTACAGCATATTTTGTTAGACAAAAATAGGGATTGAAGATAATATAACTTAAAGAGTAACTTACCCTTCTAAGAGCTTGAAAAGTTTTCACAGCATAAGAACACCCGGGCTCTTCACAACGATGGACTTCCTGACTATGGATTAATTGCACGTGCTGATTTAGATCAGACTCCCTGACACAACGATATTCGCATTCAACACATTTAAAAGGTTTATCCTTAAGATGACGATAACGTACATGTGTAGCTAAAGCACTAGCGGAAGAACAAGTCATATCACACATACTACACTTAAAACAATTGACATGTTTTATCATATGAGAGCGTAAAAGCTTTTCGGTTGCAAAATATTTAAAACATTGTGCACATTGATATTTGTGGGCTGGAAGAAATTTTTTTGCATAAATGACACGCATTAAAATTGTGAAGACAAAAAAAATCGATAAATCGTCAACCAAGTACAAAAGGCAAAAAAAAAAAAATATTCAACCCTAGATTGTTCTACTTACTATTATTATCTGGTTGACGTCTGAGGTGATCAAACAATGTTGTCTTTGTCCTAAATAATTCACCACAATGAAAACAGGCCACCTGTTTTTTATTCGAATGGGTGCGTATATGTTCAATTAAACGGTATTTATTTTCCATTTGTTTATTGCAAAAGTTCCAATTACATTGAATTTTGGGCCTCTCATCATCCGGGGATTTTTGTATCTCATATTCGAAAGAGGCATGTTGCACAATATGATCTTGAAATTCCACAATCGACACAAAAGTTCGCTCACAATCTACCCATTCGCAACGAAAATCCGACTTCAGTTCTGGTATTTTATCACATTCTCTGGGTGGACCATTGCAACGGGGAATTTGCATATTATTCTCCAGTTCATATTTGCCCAGCACCAATAGACCATTGTAGTAACCATGATAGAAGATATGTCTATGAATTTCTCTCACACAGTCGGTGCTATATTCACAGGCACCCCATACGCAGTTATATTTAGACGTAGCATCTGCCCTAAGGTTCTCCAAATGTGTTTCGATATGACCGTTTAGCTCCCAATCATTATTGCATTGAATATTACAGCCAATCCAACTGCACGGTATGGTCGGCAGCTGAATTTTTCTTTTTTTACTATTACTCATTTCATTAACACTGATGGAACTGATTATGAGTTATTATTATTATTACGGTCGATCTTTTTTTGCGACTGCTAATGGCAAATATGATTACTTTTTAAGTCATAAAATAAAAAGTATACAATCCTCCACCAGATCCTACATTTACACCGCGTTCATTTTGTTTACTAAAACTACCAGAGTTGTATAGCACCATATGATATGAATAATACAGAGTTGTTCCAAGAAGGCACAAAAATACTGGAAAACTAATGTAATAGCACATTTACACTACAACGAAATCCAATTAATTTAATTCGAAATCTGCTCAAAAAATTTACACAAATACGATTTCACATGGAATTCGTCTTAGTTTACACTGAAATTTTGTTGACAATTAGCAAAATCAACTACACAGAACTGAAATTTTGCTAATTGTCAATAAAATTTTAGTTAAAATGGAAAAAATTACGTTTACAAATTGTCATGAATATCAAACTGTAATATTAATGACAAGTTTACAGATGATGCCCAACGAATGCCATTACTACTGTTCCATACACAAGAAAACAAAGACATATAAGACAAATCACATATATGGTTTCCCGCCGTGAAGCAATTTTTTTCCAGATTAAGACTTGGCCATACAATAACAACACACCAATGTTTGTTATTGAAGGAAGTCAACCAATATTCAATTCATGTTAAGCCCCACAATCCGTAGAAAGATTATCATTTTTTGCAGCCAGCTTACTACTTACAATTCATCAAATGAAAATATCCACAAAATTATTACTTTTTTAAAGCAATGTAAACTTCTAAATAATATATAAAATTTGTAAATATATATATATATATATATATATATATATATATATATATATATATATATCTTTATATGTATATATATATATATATATATATATATATATATATATATATATCTTTTATACAAATTTATATATATCTTTTATACAAATGTTACCCATTTCTAAGTAAATCAAGGCATTTTTTTATTGACTTATTTAAAGGTATAAACTATTAAGTTATAGATTCAATTACATGTTACGGAGTTATAACGTCTAAACCAAGCCACGTTTACTTACTTGTTCTAAAAAGGCATATTTTTGTAGCATAGCATTATGTTGTATGATGTAAAAAAAAAATCCAATAAAAAATAAAAACAAATAGATATAACAATTTTACGATATACTGCAATACAAGCATACGATATATGTTGTGAATTGGGCCAATGAAGTTAAAAAAATAAATGAGCCAATTAATCCGTTATTTTATATCAATTTCAAAACATATGCATGAACTTCTGGTTAATATAAAATGTCTCAATAACAAAAGTATAACAATTTTGGATTTTACACTATTTTATTTATTTATAAAGTAAATCATCTAAATTCACAAAAAAAACTAAAATAAAAACAATTAAAATTCCTATTTAACTTAGAAAAAATTCTTCTGTACGTGGAACACAGTTTTTTGAATGCCACAAAACATAAACACGTCTTCAATTAATTCATTACATATATTAATTTAACTAATATTTAGTTGCTTAGCCCTAATTTTTCGAAAAATTATTTATATATTCATGTTATGGACTCGATTAGATTTGATGTTTCACCAGAAATTTTATTCAATGCAATTTCCACTCGCTATTAAGTTCGTGCTTATTTCTACAATCTAGAATATCCCATAGATTTTCTTGTGTATTGAGATCTGGCGATTACACTAGATATTTTAAAACGTTGATTTATTTGCTTACAAAGCAGTCTTTCACTCATTTATCTGTTCTGTTCATATCTCCAACCAAGCGGAATTCTCCTCTGTATGCGGTATCAGTATGGATTCTTGGATATCCTTGTTTAATAGATCAATTACACCCTTTATTTTGTGTATTGACCCAATTAGATGGCCAGATGTGCATTCCTAGACTAAAACTCTTGCTTCTTTATGTTTTACCGTGACTTTGGTATACCGAGGATTAAGGCGCTGCTACTGACAGGTTCGCGTCCCTGGAGTTCATTGACAGAGCTAAGGGTAAGGTTAATTTCGGTTTCGGCAGTGTAAGGTTTTAGGTATACTAAAGATGACAAGGCCAAGGAGACTGCTGATAATGTAGATAAACCTGCACCACAGTGAAGCAGCCTCAACCAAACTCTCCTTACTCCTTGGCCGTGAGAAGGTACACGTGACTCTCATCTAAGAACCATGGATTGTTAACAGTAATGTTCGCCAAATAAGAGTTATGGGCTACAAACTGTATGTGCCAAGCATTTTGGATAAGGTAAGGTCATACATTCTAACTAGGAATGGCCTGCACTTAACCCTCTTAAATTTTTTCAGCAATGGCGATCTGACGGCTGTTGAGGGTGGAGGTACGGACGGTGCCAGGTTCCTTTGGCTTTATCTGCCTTACGAGGCGATGGATCCGCCAGGAGCTGAAGTGATACTAGTTGAGTTCGCCAGGGTCAATGGAGTCCCCAAGGTCTAAGATGTGATTCACTGCCAATGGGGGGCATTGGTGACGTGAATGTCAGAGGTGAGTCCGTATTTAATTTTATTACTGACAAGGGACTTCTTATTTGTAATAGTGGCAATGTGCCTACCTTTAGGAATAGGATTAGGGAGGAGGTCATTGACGTGACACTCACGAATAGGGATGGCCTTGTAAAGGACTGGTGAGTTGATGAGGGCTTCTTCTTTTCGGATCATAGCCTGATTCGCTTCAGCCTGGTTCGTGCACGGTAACAATATTTTAGATTTAAAAAACTAAAATCGAAAGATTTATTCTTCGCTGTTAGTGTTAGAGTACACAAATATTTAAAGCTCTATATCGTTACTTTAATTTAGAAAGGACGTAACTAACATTTTAAGAAATGTGCACGAGGTAAAAAACGTTTCTTAATTGTCAACAATTTTTATTTATTTATTTATTTATTTTAATTTCCTCTTTTTACAATATTTTTTGCACGATATTGTGGAAAACGTACATACAATGTACAAAAAATCAGATGTATTTTATTACAAATATAAAACGTTTTTTATTTTACTCCTAATCCTGAAAAATTCCACCATAGCCTTTAGAATGTATATAAAGTGTAAAAACAAGATATTTCATTAGTAATATAATTCGGGGGCTTCAGTGTCATAAAATCGTATGCCCTACGATAATAGCATGAAAAAATAAGACTGTTGTGTAAAACCCTTTTTAATATGCTGATGCTCTTTTGAATTTATAAGTAAAACAAGCAGTATGAGAATACAAATTGCAGATAAGACAAATAGTAAGTAATACATAAGTTATTAGGGCATGACACAAATATAATTTTTTTTAAATTATTTTTTTATTTTATATATATAGAATGTTTTATGTTTTATTATTATTACACTTTTGATAAAAACAGTATTTTTAAACCATTTTAAAAATTTTGAACATTATGACACGATGGCACACTTTGTGAATACCCCAATTAATTTTTTTTTAACATTAATAATTCACAAAAAAAAGCAGAAAGAAAATATGTTGTTTTTTTAAAAAATTAGTCGTTGTACAGGCAATACTACTTTGTTCAATATGCCTTGGTTAATGGTCAATACAATATTTTGACATCACTATCTAAAAATTCAAAAAGAGAAGTTAATCGATTTGGCAATCAATTATAAAATTGCCTCATACAGTGGCTCCAACCTAAACTCGGACACTACACCAAAATATTTTCGATCGCTTACAAATCATGCATTTTAATTATTTTTAAAAATGTTATTCTCTAATTTGTGTATATATTCCACGTACGAGAGGAAAAACCAACTCAGAAATTTAATAATTGTACGTAAAATTGAAGTTGAAAACGCTTTATAAGTCAAAATGACTTGCACAAGCCAATCTCGGAAAGTAACTTTTTTGGGTTAATAACTGCAACTCTGTAATTTCAATGCGACCAACTTCGCTGCTCTAATTTACATACATATTTAGGGGAACACCCTATAGTTCGGTTTTCGAAAATTATAGAGAATAAACAGAGCTAAAATCAATAAGATGGCTAGACAACGGGGACAAACTAGTATCGAAGTAAGAAAGCTTATTATTGAGCATGCAAGGAAAGGAAAAAGCGTTCGAGAAATTTCAAAAATTGTTGGCGGAAGTCATTCAACTGTGCACGACATAATAAAACGTTTCAAAGTCGATAAAATGGTGTAAAAAAGACCAAAATATGCCCACAACAAAATATGTTTTGAGGCAGAAACAGGTTTTTTTGTCAGAAAAATAAAAGCAAATCTCTTCCTAAGTGCTCCAAAACTTGCTGCTACTGCTGAAAGTGACTGGTAGGAAAGCAAGCCCATCAACAATAAGAAACTTGCTTTACAGAGTTGACCTTAATAACAGAAGAGCTAGACAAAAACCTTATTAGTAAGCGCAAGCAAACCAAAAGACTTAAATTTGCAAAAGATTAGCAAAATAGGGTTTTTTTGGAGAAACGTTATGTTCACCGACTAAAGAAAATTTAACGTATGTATTTGGGTCGGATGGTAACCAATAGTATGGAGGAGACAAAATCAGGAACTATATTTGAATAACTTGAAACCGACAGTAAAGCATGGGGGTGGTTCAGTGCTTGTCTGGGACTCATTTTCTGCATCAGGTCCAAGATCTTTGCATTTTATTGACCCTATCATGGAGCAAAATTTTCTTTAAACATTTTAAAAAAAAAATTTGCCAAAAAGTGTGAATAAGCTTGCTCTGGATAACGGTTAGCACTTTTACCAAGATAACGACCCCAAACACAAGGCCCACAAGGTAACATCTTGGCTGCTATATAATGTGTCACACGTCATTGAAACACCACCCCAGAGCCCTGACATATATCCTATTGAAAAAGTTCAGCATCATTCGGTTTCCAGCAAATTTAAGCTAAGAAGAGTTTTATTAGAAGAATAAGAAAAAATACCAGCTGGTTACTGCAAAAAATTGGTCGAATCTATTCCCAAGAGACTCCAAATGGTTAAAAAAAACAAGGCCCTGCACACAAAATATTAATTTTATAACAATAAGTAATATTCTCAGATATTTACATATGTAGCCGTTCGAGTTTCCCTTTTGTAACTTTTCTTTATAACAAATTGAAGTCTACTTTATTTCTACTTATAACTACTGAATTTTAATTTTTTCTGTTCTTAATAGCTTAATGTATAAGGTGTGTCTCAAAATAATAAGGTCACCTTAATATTTGCTCAATGCATCCAAACTATAAAATGTTACGTATAGTCACCTTTTAAAAATAATACGTTCAAATAAGTGAATAATAAGCCGGTTTTGCTTTTAGAGATATACCATTTGGACGACCCGTGCCTTATAATTTTCCACAGTTTTCTCGGTGAGAGAATTTTGCACAACACACAAAGATCGTCCCAGTTTTTTCACAATTCCACGCATACTCAATCCCTGCTCAAAAAGTGCCACAATTTGTCCTTGTTCATAAGGTGACAAGGGTTTTCCGCGACCCATACCGCGCAGATGTTATTAAAATTATTAAAAAAAAAAAAAATAACAACTGATACTTTGATTAGATTAATTGCTTATTAATCACTAACCTTATCATTTTGACGCATTGAATTTTGCACTTACAGTTAGTGTCATTAATATTCGGTTTTATTAAAGAGATATGTTTAACTGATTCGTCTTAAGCTAAATGTATATCTTTTTCAACATTTTTTTTTCTTTTCATTAATAGTTTATTTAGGCACTTGAAAGTTCACATTTGTATTTAGAAAAAAAGAATAACAATATAACAAAAAAACTAAATTAATTTAGGTGGCATAAAATATTGCGCGTCAAAAATATTCGGTTTTCTTTGAAAAGTAACAAATAATACATTAGAAAAATGGTTTTATATAAAATTTAGTATTTTGTTGGACAACCCTTTTGTTTTATAACTTCACTTAGACGGTTTGACATGTTTCTTACTATTTTAGCTGTATAAGCTGCAGGAATACGATCCCATTCTTTTTGAAGCCGCAATTTCAAGTCTTCAATGGATGTTTTTTGTAGTTGCGGATTCGCCGGTCCAGCTCATCCCATAAATTCTCAATCGGATTGAGGTCTGGGGATTGTGCAGGTGGATGGAGAACTTTTGAACAGTTATAGAGCAACCATTCTTGAATTAAACGCGACTTGTGCTTTGGGTCGTTATCTTGGTAGAATTTAAAAGAATCTAAAACGCCCAGCTTATTTGCACTTTCTTTCAAATTTTGACGGAGGATATTCAAATATGATTCCTTACTTATAATTCCACTGATAAAAACTAATTTTCCCGTCCCTTTAGCTCCCATACAACCCCACACCATAACATGTCCATTTCCATGTTTTACGGTTGGTTTTAAATTTTGTGGTTGTAGCTCCTCATTTGGCTTCCGCCACACCATTACATGCCCATCGGACCCAAATACGTTATACTTGCTCTCGTCCGCAAATATAACGTCATCTCACCAAGTTTCAGGCTTCTTAATGTACTCCCTGGCTAAACTCAAACGAGCTTTTCGGTTGCGTAAATTAACCAATGGCTTACGACGCGCTACTCGGCCATGAAAACCTTTTTTTCTTATGGTTCTTCGTATAGTAGATTTAGATAGTTTCTTTTTAAACTCATTGAGCACCTCTGTGACTAATTTGGGAGCACTTAAGCGTGGGTTAGATTTTATTTTTCGCACAATTGAACATTCTTCCCGCTCGGTCAATTTTTTTGGCTGACCTCTCTGCTTTATGAAGTGTATTCTTCCTTCATTTTTGTGCTTTCTGACAATGTCCCCAACTGTATTTGGTTTCATATTCAGAATTTCAGCAATCTCTTTGTACTTTTTACCTTTTTCATAATGGAAAATAACAAGCCATGGTGTTATTATCGATAAACTTAAACATAATATAACGGTATATCTCTAAGAGCACAACCGGCTTATTATTCAATTATTTAAACGTAGAATTTTTTTAATAAGGTGACAATACATAACATTTTATAGTTTCAATGAATTGAGCAAATATTAAGGTGAGCCTATTTTGAAGCACACCTTATATAACAGAGTCAAACAAAAGCTTTCCTTAACTATTTCTTATTAGTTTTATTTTTATCAACAAAATTCATTATGGTGTCCGATGTCGGCTTGTAGCCACTGTAGCTGCAAAAAACAAATTTAATATAAACAGCCTACTTTTAAATGTATTGTAAACAATAGGCTTGTTCGCATATTTATTTTAAATTTTTTTAATGAAAATAAAAAGCAGTGCCACCGCAAAATTTAGCTCATAAATTTATCTTTGTGATCAGTTTGCTTTCATGGTGCATTCAATTTTGAAAACTACTGAGCCCAAAACTTTTAAGCATCCTTACTTCATTCACAATACGATTTCGCCTTGTCCTATGTCACAAGACGGTATTTGCATACATCTATTGCCAAACAATTTAGATCATAAAAAGGCCTTTGGAAGTATTTTCTTTTGTTTTATTTCTGATTATCACTATATTATCTCATAGTAAAGACGAATAGTGTTACAATACACTTATAATAAAAACTTTACTCAATTCCGAAGCACGCTTTGTTAATATTTACTTGGCGTGGGTTTGAGCTTTTCTCATTTGAGTAAGGATATTGGACAATTCTTCACGCTTCCTCTTTGCACGGATGTGTGTGCCTAAACGGCGTTTCAAGAATTTCAAGGCACGCTTATCCTTGGAAACCTTTAACAATTCCATGGTTCTCTTTTCATAGGGAGCATGGCCAACTACTTCACGTACCAAATCGCGCATGAACTTGGTGTGACGGGTTTGAATCTAAAAAAAAAACCGAAAACATTTACTATTTGCACAATAGCAATAACAACAAAAAGGTATAAACATTAGTTTTCTTAAAATATCAACTCAGTGCCATATTTTTAACCATTTTACCATAATGAATTATTCAAGATTTGCAAAATCTAAAAGAATATTAGATCCACTCATCTAAAAATAATTCTTATATGGTTGTCTGTGAATGGTTTATAGATTCATCATTGGAGAAAAATAACATTAACGAAATGGGCACATTATAGCTGTTTATCTTTTACAATACTTACATTCTTCAAACGGGAACCACGCAATCCTTTAACTTTCTTGTCGCCAGTATACTTAACATTCCTGACTTTGGTGGTTTTGTGTCCCTTGTTGAGACCGACACAGAGTTCGTAGCGTACTGCCATTTTGGCTAAAATAAGATTTAATTAAAACGGAATCACAAAACACTTATTAAAATATGTAAAAAAGAAATATTCACTATTTACAGGATAGTCATTTTGGTTTTTATCCAAGTGATGTTAAGAATATTTCATAATTTCTTGACTTTTTATATTCGTTCACCTACCTTAGCAATTGTCAAAAGGCGGAAAGAGCTTTGACAAGGCTGCTTGTTTAGTAGCCATTTTTTTGCCGTTTTTACACAATATATTGATATTTAATCGGCCTTAAAGTTGCCAGATGTTATTTTGCAATCAAAAGCAAATATGGCTTTTACGAAACAAATGTAGCATGTAATTTCATTTTAATGAAAAAGAGATAAAATAAGGAAATACAATTAGTAAATACAAAATATTAAAAATAATTAGTTAACAGCTGGCAAATTGTAAAATATAAAATTAAATCTGCAAAAATTAGTTCTTGTTGTGGTTCTCAAATATGTAGACTGCAAGAACTGATTACAGATTAGAAAGTAAAATTGATAGATTTGTAGGAGTAGTAGAACTTGAGATGATTTAAAAATAATTTTTGTTATTTTTTGGTTATTTGACGGGGATATCCATGCTTATGATGCTATTTCATCTGCCATTAGTGTTTTGACTGATTTTATGTATACGTTTTTATATGTATATATCAGCCCTTCCTACTAATTTTTGAATTCTCTTTTAAATTTGCCTAAACCTTTTACAAACCAAATATTAATTGTCGGACATAAATTTTTCATTTCTACTACTTCTTTCTGTTTCATATACAACAATATTAAAGTCACAATGAAATGAGAAAAATAATATGAAGCAACAGAATGAAAATTGCGAAAAGTAGAAAATAAAAACAAAAAATGTCCAGTACAGGCAGTCGTGTACTACACACTCTACCTCTTCAACCCCTCGCCAACAATCTTCGTCTGTCTGTCAATCAGTCGCAGCTTTGTAAAATGGTACATATAGAGAAATATTCTAAGATAAAGTTGTATTAGGTCCCACGCATACGTATCAGAAAAATTATTTGGAGAAGGATAATGATTTTACGAAAACGAAAATGCCTAAAAAGAAACACCAACATTTGTACATTTAGGGCTATAAGCTTTATTATGGAATTTATTCCATTGGTTTTTTTCAAGGCTACGATCACATTGTCAATGCCATATTTATTTAAACAGTGCTGCTGGTACCACAATAAGTAGCATATGTAATTCAATTTTTTAACGGCATTTGAATAGAAGGTTTTGTAATTTACTAGAACATTCGAAATTAATGCTAATTTACTTTAAAAGGCGACGTATTGTGACTTAGCACAGTCAAAATTAACCAGTCAAAGAGCAAAGTCGTGATAAGCCGTTAGTAAAAGTTAAATATGCTGGACATTGTATAATATTAATTGTGTAAATAAAGTAAAACAATATATTCGTGCCAATAAAGACAAGTCCTAAAAAGCTGAACAAAATTTTACTTAAAACTTTAAGACAAAAATATATTTTAAAAAAAGTTTATGGTTAATGTTATATAAAAACAAATGTTAAGAAATAGCAGTTGTTCAGCCTTTTTTACGGTTATATAAAAAATACAAATTTAGCTGGAACTTTAAAATCTATCCCCACCATAAAAAGAAACATTTTGAATTTGACATTTTTTATCATCTTCAAAATGACGGTTATGCATACCGCTCATTTACTATTTTCAGGAGAACTATTTTAAGTCTTTAATTGCCTATTATATAGCATTTATATAGGAGTAAATTGTTTGATGTCAAGCGCTGTTTTCTACGAATCAGAAGAATTTCTTAACCACGTTATTGAACATATTTCTGAAAGACTTAACTGAAAAATCGTGTTATTTTATTGTTTTATTATTGTAATAAATGAGCGATATCACATAAAAAAATAAGTATTTTAAGAGTTTGAGCAATGGTTTAAAATAAAAAAACCAATGCAACAATTAAACCATTAACATGTTTTCTTATTGTATTAATGTATTTAACTATTGAAAATTCAATATTACTTGTTTACATAAAAGTTTTATTTCAAAAAAGTATAAAATTTAAAACTATTAAAAAGAAAATTAATGAGTTTTTTTCTTTTTAATAATATAGCGTTAGCATTACTATGCTTTATTCTATTAATTCCAGAATCAACTGAGGTAATCATTATTCACAGCATAAATTTTTTCCAACCATTTTCACAATTGTATGTAACTCTGTTATTATAAAGAAAATACAACACTGTATGTATATGTGTGCCGGCCATATTGTTATTGTGTGTAGTGAAATAAAAGGCTACTTTTCAATCCACGTGTTTAAATCCACAATTTTTTTAAGAAAAAGCAGTGAAAAATAACAAAATTAAAAGAGAAACTATTAAAAATAAAATAATATACTGATAAAAACAGAAATATACAAAAATTTTTTAATTTTTCGTGCTTAAAAAAGGTAAGCTAAGGTTGGAAAAAAAATATATAACTGTAATCAAAACATAACCTAAACATTGAGAAATTAGTAGAAATTAAAAAATAAAATCTGCTTAATTAAATGGAATAATGGAAAAATACAAAAAAGTGAAAGGGATTTAATAAGAAAACATGAATTTGTTAAACGGGTAAAAGTTATATGAGTTGAATTTCGTAATGTGTATCAATTTGCGTAGTCCTTAAAGTCGTAATATTGATTATAAGCTGGAGAAGGGAAGAAGTTACCGAGACAAATTTCTTTTTCTATTTTTAAAGGGTGGTATGAAGTTAAGGTGTTCTTAATAAGTTGTAAAGTATCTTCTATTGTATTATGATTCGTGTATAGCATAATCAATAGTGCCAACACCTCGTTTTTCACGTTTCTTTTAAAATGAATTAAAAATTATTTTTTTAATAGTCGAATAACGTTAATTATTAGTAAACGTTGGAAAAGAAGTTCTAAATATTTATATTTTCTTTATATTAAATTGAACGAAGGCCATCTTTTGTGAGTATTCATTGCTTTGTTTTTAAGTTAATTTCCTATTAATAAAATTTGTCATATTTTGTTTTCTTTTACATATTCTACTGCTAAAGTGATAATTATTGCACAATTGTTGTACACTCAACATCTTTTACGCTCTTGCATTATTGTTATTGTTGTTTTGTTAGTAGTTTTTGATAATCAGCTGTGAAGCGTATATATATATACATACACATAGAAGATGCTTAAAAATGGCCTATTCATTGATAATCTTTCATTCTCTTTTAGGGGTGAGTTCCTTAAATTGCGTTTTACATATGTTGTACGTTGTGATATATGGAATTGTATTATCATTCCCTTTTAATTTGTATTATAATTGTCATTGAAACACATTTGGTGGCATATTTTCGTTTTGACGATTTTTTAGTAACGAAAAATGCTTAATGTTGATGGTTTTTGCTAAAGTTTGTAAAAATGTATTTTTTTCCAATTAATATTCTTTATGTGATAGCCCTTATAGTTTCTGCATATAGCAAGAAAAATTTTATTTGTCATCTTCAAAATTATAAACGGACTACTTTGTATAAATATGTCATCTATGCAATACTTGTTGGACCGTCTTATTTTAAAACGGAGAAGTTGGTATTTAGCCAGGATAATAAACTTTCTAACAAATGACTAAAATAATATAATAACATTACCGACACAAGCCTTGCTCTTGAAAAATATTTTACGATTTATTAAAGAAGACTCGTAACAGTGGTAGAAGAAATAAAACGCGGTACCCTCTTGAAAATATATGGTCAAGCTTACTATAAGTATAACCTTACAATTGTGGAATAATCTTACGAAAATAATAATTTATAATTGTATAAAAAAACTTATTTGCCTCAATATTTTCATAACATTTTTAACATGATAGTATAATGAGCATTAAAACACCGATATATTATTTCATACAATAATATATAAATTATTATTCAATAAAAATTTTTTAATATTATTACGCCAAAAATACAATAGATGTTATGTGTTAATGTTTTTTCTTATTGTTGTATTCTTTTTGCAACTTAATATGATTTTTTGCAAATTGGAAAAGGTTTTACTTTTACTGTCTAATAAATTGTTCTTCTGTGAAACCTATTGACAACGCTTCATCTGCGAATTATAGAAATTTAATGATTATTGTTTTTGTTTGATTTAATTTACTCGAATTGCCTTTGTTTACCTTTTTTCAAAGTCCAAGAGCACATTCTATTCATTAAATTGATGTGCATGCATTACGACTCGTTTTATTTTAGATTTTTCCTTTTTTCTCCTGTACTTCTTTACATTGCCTGCAATTTATTTGTTAGTCAAGTCAACATCGGCTGAATTGCTGTAACTACTAACTTCTTTCTTCTATTTTATTTGTTTTTACTTTTTTATTATTTAAAAGAAAATTATTATTTATATATTTCTCTTGTTTCTCTTATTACACTTTCTTTATATTTATTAGGCATGTTGAAATTTTTTTTAAATATTTATTACCTTTTAATACTTTTACACACAATTCACTCAGGAATTTCAAACTAAATGCAAATTCTCTGACATTTTATGCATAGCACATTCGGATCATTTGTGGAAACCCCCTAAATTTATAGAAATACAGGATGGACAAATTTGTGGTCAAGAAGTAAATTGGCTGTCAAATGATGAAATGCTAAGAATTGAACTGTCAACCTTTAACACTTATTTAGTAAACAATTGTAACTGTGAGAATTTACAGCATCACTTCGTAAAATTCGAACAACTTTTCGTCGTAATCAGGCTCCTTCTGAGACCGCTATGCGTAATTTAATCGCTAAATTCGCGGCTCATTGTACTGGCTGACAATAGATCAAAACAATACGCTCGTAGTGGCCGTAGTGATACAAACAGAACCGCTGTACAGCAAAGTTTTGAGAATGAGCCTGGAGCATCCACTCGCCGACGTTCGCAACAATTGGGCATCACCAGAGGAACTATGCACATAATTTTGCATAAAGATCTTCATCTTCACGCTTATAAAGTTCAACTCGTACAAGAATTAAAGCCAGCCGACCATTCTTTGCGTCGAACGTTTGTGAATTGGCCTTTTGAAAACTTGAACGGAAACATCGAATTTTTCAACAAAATATTCTTTAGTGACGAAGCCCATTTTCAGTTAGGCTATATAGGTTATGTAAACAAACAAAATTGTCGCATATGGGGCTCACAAAATCCACAAACAGTCGTCGAAAAAACATAAAAACATGACATCCAAAGAAAGTGACCATATGGAGCGGTTTGTGGTTAGGTGGCATCATCGGCCCGTATTTTTTCGAAAATGAGCAAGGAAACGTAGTCACTGTGAATTTTCTGCGCTACTAAACCAGTAACCAATTTTTGCGGCCAAAAATTGGCTAATGTTGACATCGTTGACCTTTGGTTTCAGCAGGACGGCGTAGCAAGACACAGCCAGCCAAACAATTCAGTTATTGCATGAGAAATTCTCGGTCGCATAATTTGTCGATTTGGCGACGTTGATTGGCCGCCTCGTTCTTCTGATTTAACGCCGCTGGACTATTATATCTTGGCCATTTGAAAAACCGGGTTTACGTGAACAAACCACAAACAACTGACTGAAATATGAAAATCGGCGCTACATTGATGGTATAAGCGAAGTTTTGTTGCAAAATGTGGTTCAAAATTATGTGAAAAGAGCGGACGTCTGCCGACATGCTAGACGTGGAAATTTGGCCGACATTGTATCAGATTATTAATTCCCATATATCTGTTTTATATTGGTATGAATAAAATTGAATTTGTCAAAAAAAATTTGTTTTTAAGAAAATTTACTTCCTAACCTCAAATTTGCCCATCTTTTAAATGTTTTTTCTTGCACATACACACCAGTGTGACCGATTTCTGTATTACACAAAAATGGGACAACAAATTTTTTCTTGAACTATTTTTGGACTAAAGTTTTTATGTAATTTTTGTGTAATTATGTTTCAACAATTATTAACTTATTCCATAAAGACCTTTAAATTAAAATTCAAATTTTAAAAGAATCAAATAATTAAATATTGTATATATGAACATATATATGTATAGGTTTATAAGCTTCAAATTATTTTCCTTCTTGTTCTCAAGATGATTAGTGGCAAATTAACTTTTATATTGAACTTGTTGGTCAAATCAGAAAAAGGTTATATTTTAATGATAATTTGTACACAAGTTTATAAAATATTCAGCCAAAGAACGCAGAATATCGTTAAGTTAAATAATCAATGCATTTTAATAAAGGTTTCCCCTATTGTTACGAAAATAAAAATGTCTGAAAAAGAAAACACATCAGCGCCTTTAAAACCGTATTGTCGGATTTTGGTATATTTAGTAGCTATGGTGTCACCCTGTAGCTATAGTCGACCATTTTTTCGTTACATTTGAATTAACGCATATAAAAATAGAAGATATGAGACATTTCCAGAACCTCCCAAACTGTAGGCAATTAGGTATATAAAGAGGCTGCTTCAAAAATGTATTTTGTGTAATTTATAACAAATTGAATTTGGATTCTGGGCACACTGATACACACATAAAAAAATTTCAAAAATACAGTTGTGTTGTTGTGAATTGGTTAAAATATGCTCGTATTTTATATTTAATATTCTAAATGAAATTAAGAAACGGTTGTATTTTACTGTTTTTGTAAGCTTATTTTCATGTTGCATTGTAGATTGATTACTATATGGTATATTGGGTTAAAGATACGTTGACTGATATTTGGATATTTTGTAATTTGTCATCATTAATATTACAAACGGACTATATATCTACAAAGATATATGCCATCTATGTTATGCTTGTTGGATCGTATGATATTTAAACAGAGAAATTGGTATTTTGACAGGGAAACATAATTGTTTAATATTATTGATATATTTTTAACTTATAAAAGACAGATTTCTAAAAATATGATAAAAGTCATAAACTAGACAAATGTTTTATTTAAACATTCTAAAAAATTGAGGTTTTTAATAGCCAGGTAAATATATGGCCTGTAACGTGTTTATTTTGTCTTAAAAAATGGCAAAATACCCAAGTACATACCAACAAACGAAATGGACAATTTGGTAGAGCTACTGTTTCTTAGAATAATGTAAAGGGTAAGAGTGTACTTATTAATTTCAAAGACCCCAATAAGTACGCTTTTTACCTAAAAACTAAAACGATATAAAATATTTTGGAATATAGGTAATTCTTAAAATTCAAAATTTTTAACACTAATACTTTTAAAATGTATGTAGAACTTTGGATGTCTGTGTAGCGGTATATTTAATAAATAAATTAAATATTCTAAATAATTAATTAATTTGTGTGGCAAAATGCGAAACAAAAGCATCTAATTACGGCTTTCTTCGATATAAAACTATTGATAAAAATTTTCTAAGGACAATACTTTAACATTGACGATTTGTTGGTCTAAAAGATGTATGATTATTTATTTGGCATCTTTGATCGCAAGTCAGTCATGTGTTTTTTCAATTCTCGTCTAGCTTCCAAATATATTTGCTGCTGGTTACCTGTTTTCTTTTTAGTAAATTTGTCTGGCCATCTGTCAATATTTCTATCTGGCCGCTGTATTTATTTATTTTTTCTTCAACTGCTATTTGTATATTTGTTACAATAGCTTTTTATCTATTAATAATATTGTTTTAGTTTGTTTTCATTCGTTTACATTTTGTTTTCAGTTTATTTTTTACGTCTGTATGTTGTATATGTTAATCCCAAAAGTTAACCTTCAGTTTGTGCTTCTCTTTCTCTCTCTGTTTTGACATTGACTTTCTCATGACATTTAAAGAGCAACCAAAAGTATAAAGAGCATTCATTGATGGACTCTTTGTTTAATTTTTTCTCCAAATTTCTAAATATTACAACGTGTTTTTATATTCTCTCTGTTTATCTGTTAAATGTTGTTTTGTGTAACAAAATAAGGGATTTTTAAAAAATTTTTATTATAATGTAGGTGAATAATTAACATAACATCGTATATATTTTGAGAATATTAAAGCAAAAATTATCGCCCATTTACTTCAATAGTGTCATAAATCAAATAACCAAATTTTCAGGAGAGCTGTTTTAATTTTAAATTTCCTATTATTTAGCAATGATATAGGAATAAGCATTTTGTTCACAATATTCCGCATGTTTTGGAGTAGTTAACTCAAAAACACGATTTTTTGAGTTATGACACTATTGAAGCAAATGAGCGATATGTTGTATAAACCAAGCTTCCGGATTTTCAAGGTAATTTATCTTTAAAATAACCAACCTCTTACCCTTATATTCATAAAAATATTTTCGGCTTGTAAAAGGTTTATAAATATAATACATAATTTGTAAGAAAAATTGTTTTATTAAACCCTTTATAAATTGAAGATATTTTTATGAATATGCGGTTACATTATAAAACATTTAACAATATATGTTTAACATATGTACAAACACATAAATTTAAACTTTTTT
Source organism: Wohlfahrtia magnifica (assembly GCA_023159175.1). NCBI lineage: Eukaryota > Metazoa > Arthropoda > Insecta > Diptera > Sarcophagidae > Wohlfahrtia > Wohlfahrtia magnifica. The sequence goes on from JAKWBJ010000521.1 coordinate 285,287, forward strand.
TAGAGTATTAAAAATTTGTATTTCTATCGGGTGCAATACAATAAAACAAAAAACAATTTTAAATTTTGTTTGTTTTTTTGTTATGAAGTACAATTGTTCCGGTTAGAAATGAAATATTATTCATGTCGCTGCCGGGGCTGGCCTCACACTACCCCATTCGATCGGACCAATTTTCGATATAATTTTCGAGTGTATGGGGTCGTTTCTCGGCAATGGCATCACGTATGTTGTCCTTCAAAAACTTAATTGTCTCTTGTTTGTTAGCATGGCGCCCCATAGAAAAGTGTCCAACGGTGTCAAATCGCAGCTTCTTAGCGGCCAACTGACATCACCATTTCGGCTAATTAAACGGTCATCAAACGTTTGACGCAATAAATCGATTGTGGCATGAGATGTTTGGCAAGTTGCATCATCCTGTTGAAATTAAACATCGTTCACATCAACACCATGAAGAGCGGATACAAAAAAATCGGTTATCATGGTGCGATAGGTGTCTTCACTGACAAAGAAATATGGGTCAATGATGCCCGCTCTCCACAAGCCGCACCAAACAGTCACTCGTAATGGGTGCATTGGCTTCTATAACACCACGTTTGCGTTTTCTGAGCCCCAAATACGCCGATTTTGATTACTAACGTACCCACCAAGATGAAAATGAGCTTCATCCGAAAAGATGATTTTTTATTTTTTTATTTTTTGCAATTTTCGACCAATTGTTTTTGTTTTGGAAATAAATTTCCAATAAATCCCAACGTTACTCAAGCGTAAATCGATTTATTTCATTCAGTGGATATAATATACTGAATTTTGTGACAATAGAATGACATAACTATTGCCAGATTCGAAATAGCCGCTGGTTCAAATTTAAACCGATAGATGGCCCACCCGATATAAATGAAATGTTACTTTTTATTATTTTCTTACATTTTTTATAATTAAAATATATCGTACTTTTCTTTTGAAACCTATTTTTAATAAAACTGTGTAGTTAGTACATATACTAAATTTATATATTTCTATGTATGTCTTAATTTGAATCGCATTTGAAACTATAAATATATTGTATTTTACGTTGTAAGTAATAGCGTTTAGAATCTATGCAATGCTAATTTTTTCTTTTTTTGCTTCGAAAAATTCTAAATGACAAAACGCATGATGTTGGCAGATAATGTGAGAGAACAACAATCTTCATTATGCTGAAGGCAATCACAGAAGAATACAAGAAAAAAGAAAAACAATTTTGTATCGGTTTGAAAAAGTTCTTCTAGTTAATATTTGTTTTCAAAATTAAATAGAAGATAGTATCTTTAGCCTTTTCTCTTAGTATGCCGACAACGATTACGAAATAAAATCGCCGTGTACTTGTGAAAAAACCAAAAATTTTTTAACGAAAAAGAAAAAAAAACCTCGAATTAATTGATAGAAACGAGTTTTAAAACATTTTTGAAAAATACAAAGTAAAACCCTACCAAAAAATGTGCCTTTTATATTTAAAAGAAATCATATTCAAAATTAATACGAAATTAGTATAATAATGAAATAAACAGCCACAAGTATTTTGTAACGATTTCATAATACATCGACAGTGTGTTTTTATTTAATTCTATACGTAAAAACATATATACATTTTTTTTTAAAAGAAAAGTTTATTTTTAACTTATATTTTTGAAAAATTTCCGCTGTGTTGTGTTTTTTTATTTTTTTTATTTTTTTATAGAAACATAATTTATTGCCACAAAAAAAAAAAAATATAAAACTATATTTGTAAGTAAACTTATAAATTCATATTATTATTTTTTACAATACATAAGTTTGATGTTTATTAAACTTTTAAAATAACAAAAAAATCTATACAAAAGTGTTTAATGTCGAACTTTTTAGAAAGAAAAAATCAACTTTATTTTTATACCCACAAGCCGGCTTAAAAAGAAAAGTATTGCTTTTTGAAGGCGTAACAATCATAAAGAAAATCTGCTTGATTGAAAAATAACGTCTGCCTTAAGGTAGAGGTACATAACACGGAAAGTGCGCGTGTGAGCTCGAGACTTCGTCAAAAAAAGTAAAACTAGAGCATTTGCACAGAACGAGTTACATAAAAACCTTTTAACGCATTGGCGGTGGAAGTTTGTTAACTTTTTAACGCGTTGTGTATTTTGAACAGTTGTCAGCTTACAATAAAAGATTATATTTAACGAAATACATCATTGTGATGAATTTGGGTTTTAAAGCGCTAAATGTGATAATGCAGTGTAGTGGTATATTTACGAACATGCCCATGTACTTCTACCTTTACTTACATCTTAGTGAAATACGTGGAAGATTCTGAAAATGTGAAACATGCGTTTACATTTGCGACATCTAACATCTACCATCAAATGAGCTGTCAAATGAAAGAAAGACGCATTGGCTAATATTTGAAGAAAAAAGCGTAATCAATGTTTTATAGAAACATTTTATGGAACATTTTCTTTTATGTCGACATTTCCTAAAAAATTATTTAACAACAAACATAATATAAAAGTTTATGTTGAACAAGTATAAAAATTTCGGTAATTTGTTTTGAATGTAATATAGTTTAGGATCAATATAGTTTTTTGACATTACCATCTAAAAAATCGAAAAATGGAGTTAATCGATGTGTGCACTGAACATACTGAACAAAAGCACGAAAAAATGTTTAAATTTTGTAATATGTAGTTAAATTAAAAAAAAACGCATATTTCTATTAAAAAGTGGTTACGTTTTTTCGTCAAATATTTGCATAACGTGAACTTACCTTAAGTGACAGATTTTGGTTAACAAATCAAAAAATTATATGTAACAAACAAACACACACAAATAGAGAGCTGGCTCATTTCCATTCTTCTACATGTAAAACTGTAAAGTCTTAGAAAATCTCTCTTTAGGCAAAAAACAATTGCAGAATTTTTCTGTTATCGTTTCACCGAATTTGATATTCAATTAACACCTAGGTATGTAGTACTATAATTTTTAATATAACCCGTTGAAAGAAAACTGCGTAAAAGTAAACGATTTAACAGAAATATACTACTTTAAATCTTTTTGATTGGTGTTTAAATGTATCACAAAAAATAAAAAAAAATGAAAATTAATGACATTCAAAAATTTTTGATAACAATTTTTTGTGCTAAAAATAGTTTAAAAAACAGTTAATCGTTAAAGCATTGTCTTTACCTTTATGCTTCCTTAATATTTACGTATATAAAAATATCTAATGCATGCTGTCTGTTGCTGTGCAGAAAAAAAAAATGTTTTTGGATGTTCTATTTTGGTCATAAGAAAAACATTTTTCGATCAATTCTAATGATCATTTGTATATATTTGTGTATATGTTTGTACACATTGTATTATAGAAGCACGTGATAAATTTTATCGTAAATTTGAAGGTGATATTTTAATGGTTTATATTGTTTTTTATTTGGATTGTTAAGTTATGCTGTATAATATTTGTTTAATTTTAATGATTAATTTAATTTTTAATATTATTTTCCAATTTTGAAGTCTTTAATAAATAAACTAGAGATATTATTCATTTCAAATAATTGCTTTGAGTAGGTCATTATAAATTTAAAAACGAAATGCTAAAACAAACTTTTTTGGTTAACATTTTCTTTGTCCCAAGAACACAAATTTTTTAATGATTAAAACAAAATTGTTGAAAACCTTTGTTTTATAAGTAATAACAACTGATATGTTTTCAAAAACAATAAAATATATTTTTTTATTTGTTATTATTCATTAATGGAAATACTAGACATAGCGAGTTAAAATTAAACATATCTCTTTAAAAATTGCATTGAATAGCTTGAGACGTATTGTCTATTATCAGCATGTATTATAAATATAAAAAAAAAATTTAAAATTCATGAGTATAATTACTTATATTTTTATATTTCTGTTAGATTAGTTTCATTTGCCAAGATACAAATGTTAAGTTATTTGTTAGCGATAAAAAGGTTATAATGTTTAGAATAGCATTGTATAATAAAAAAGTTATTTTATGTAATAAGGTCACTAATATGTCACGTCTGATAATATAATTTGAATGGCTTGTATTTGTGTGATTTTTTTATGGAATAATATACGACATTTAGCATGTTCTTTTATTTGATAGTATGTAATATTTGGTTGAAATTGAAATTTTGCATAAGAATGGCACAGGAAATTTTTAGTCTCGCATGTTGTGCTTTATTATTTTTATTAAATTTCCCTAAAAATAATTTTTTTTCTTTATTTTAGATTTTTCAACATTCAGCGAACATGGTATCAAAGCGCCCTCTCTTATATTGTACACTGCCTGGTGTAGCATTTATTCTTGGTGTGTTTTGGTTTCGGCGTCGAAACAAAAACCATTTGGATAGTGGTACGAAAAAGGCAATTGATGGTGGAGGCGAAAAAATAAATTCTTCTAGTAAAGAAACAGAAGCTAAAGAAGAAATGATTACAAAATCGACGGCCAACGGCAGCGTTAAAAATACTGCTCATCCCATACCCACTCAGTCTATAAACATAAATGGTGTTGTGTCTAATGATGAAGAAAATAGAATATTTGGCAAATCTGCACCTATAACAATTGCACAAAATGGGCGTGGCACATCTCCACTGAAACATTCGCAACAGCAAGTCGATTCCGATATATTAAAATCCAAAATACAGGATGCTGAACATAAATTGCTAAGTTCCATTGATGAAGACTTTGAAAACCTTTCATCTCCAGTCGATTTGCCCGATTCTATGAATAATCGTATGTCTTTTTACTCGCGTAATGTAAGCATTAAAAAAGATAAGCCAGTTGTTATAATGGCAACAACAACACCTAAAATATCTCCAGAGAATTCTTTTATGGAAAGTAAATACACCAAAGAATGTGAACAAAATAATGTTAATAAGAATAAGACGGTTCAAAATGGTAATAACGATGGTCAGTTGGTAAAAACTCCACCTTCAACATTATCAAAAGCTAATGATATGGAAAAAGCAAAAGAAATGTCAAAGAAAGTAGATAGTGTTACTTCTGTTACAAATGTCTGTGACGAAAACACGAAAAAATCAGTTATTCTTAATGATACGGACATAGATGCAAATGCAAATGAAAAGCGCAATGTTGATGCGGCTAGTCCCTCTTTAAGCTTATGTAGTGTACAATCTGGTGATTCTGGTAAAGGTTCGAGTTTACCTCGTTCAGAGGCAACAAGAGCTAAGATCACATATGAATTTTTCCTACCCAACAGTTTGGTAGGTCAGTTGTATGGTCGTAAGCGCGTGTATATAAATCACATTAAATCTAAAACAAATGCAACAGTTGTTTTACGCCAGAAATTGTATACCGGTAAGTTGCGAGTTTGCGCCATTGAAGGCACAGAAAGTGAAGTACAAGAAGCATTGGCTCTCATACGTCAACGTTTGCCCGCCAAGCGTTATCCAAATTTAACAATGCAAAGAATACATTTTGCACTTCCACAATCCGTAGTTCCTTTATCAACAGAAAGTCTGCTTAATCTTCAGGTGAGTACTTAAATTACAATCCTTTTGAATAACAGTGAAATTAATAAATTTTTGTATCTGGTTTTGCAGTTGAATTTAATTGAAGGTATCAACAATGATGTAGTTGTAAGTGCTATTATGTCGGGAGGTCATATATTCGTACAACATCCTTTGCATCCAACTCATCCTTCTCTTGCAATTTTGCAAAAATGTCTCTTTGACACATATACCACTTCTGAAGCTCCTTTGTTACCTGGCATAGAGCCAAGCGCTGTTTGTGTTACGTCTGTTAATGGTATATGGTATCGCGTACAAATTGTTGATCAAGATACAGAGGACACGGATAGGTGTATAGTAAAATTCTTAGATTTTGGAGGTTACTTGAATGTACATTTTAATGATTTAAGGCAAATACGATCGGATTTTATGAGTGTGCCATTCCAAGCAACTGAATGTATACTCTCGAATATTGAGCCAATAGGTAAAGTAATAAATATTTCTTCAAGTAGATTTAAATGCTTAATAATGATTTGTATTTTACATGCGTTATTTTTGTTTTTAGATGAGTGTTGGTCAACGGAATCTGCTGATGTTTTAACAAAACTTACCAAAGGCATCGTTTTGCAAGCGCAAGTAGCTGGATACAATCCTCAAAATATACCAGAGATCTATTTGTATGCTTGTTTAGGTCCTAATGTGAGTATTCTACTCTTTATGTTTATAAAGAGTTGAAAAATAAAATACTGAAATGCAAAATTCCTTCAGAATGAAAAATCATATTTAGAAATATGGATTTGAGTTTTGCATGATGATGTATTAATATAATTATCCAAGAACGGATAAATCTATTAAAAGAAATGCCTTTTGAGTAGGCAGATGGTTTTCCTTAGAAAACCGAAAAAATAAAGGACCCATCTATTAAAAATTTATAGATTGTAAAGTGGGTGCATTTATTTATAACCATGTTTTTTTACATAAGCATGAGCCTTTATTGACTAGATGCGTGTGTGTGGCGACCGTAATTTTGAAGATTGGGGTTGCTCGCCTGTGTGCTGGTAATGTATGCCTTTAGCAAAAATACTTATATGCATAATAAAAGCTTTGGAAGAGACACATCTTTACTAAAGTCCATATTAAAGGAGTGTTTTTCCAAAAAAAAAAAATTGAATGAAGTAGAGATAAAATTAAGCAATTTTTTTGGACAAATTTTACTATTGTTGGCTGAATAATGTATTCATATATTGTGCTAAATGTTATAAGTGGGGTTCTAAACCGTACTATGCCTATCAGTATTTTTTTTTTTTTTTTTTTGATATAATACTACCATCTATCGCGCTGCAATTGTTTTAATAATGTTACATTTTTTTCGAACTATATTAAAAAAACTCTCGCCAACAAAGCGCAATCTATCCTGTGCACTCAAAGTGTATCTATACTGTATTAAAAGCATATATATACTGCACCTTGTATATATTCTAATTAAATATTTTAAATTTTCTTATATATCGTAAGTAAATTAATGTTTATATACACATACAGTTAAATTTTTTGGTAAATTTGGCTTGGTTCCCCACTTAATCACTAATGTATATTTTGTTTTTGTACTATATTTTTTACAGAATGTCATATTTATCAACAGGGAACTTGAAGCCAGAAAACTTGCAAAATGGGTAGAAATAAAAGATGTAGAAACAGACTGATTACTTCCTATGGACATCCAAATGAAAAATGCAACAACAGAGGCTGCCGATAGCAATAATAATCATTGCCATAGCAGTCTATGTTAATGATAAGCAAAGTAACTATAGCAGTCTACGTTAATGATAAGCAAAGTAACTAAGTTCTCAAAGTAATATACACAACATAAAGAAATGAAAAAAAATTTTAATAATTCCTTATGCTACGTTTGCTTAATTCCTGTTATTGATATCCTAAACAAAAACCACCACTTATTTCCTTTCTAAACCGTACCATTTAATCTAAACTGAAATTGAAGTCAACTAAAAAACAATGCACTTATGAATTGTGTGAAAGCCATATATGAAACAAAAATAGTTAAAAACCTTATGTGAAGAAAAAGCTATTACCTTTTCACTTTTACCAAGAGCACAGAGGAAGAGAGAGAAAAAACACCAAAGCAAAATCATAAATTGCAAGAGAAAAAAATGTGCTAAAACAGACAGCTCTTCAAACTTAAATAACGCAAACAAAAAAGTAATAAAGCTTTTATGTAGGCATCTTTTTGTAAATAATATATACAAATTTAGGACTAGGAATAAAAAATTAAAAAAAAAAAATCAGATAAAAAACTTACATCATTAATCATTACTCAAATTAATTCATTAGCTTCTCAGTCAGTTCCCTACTTCCTTAAAAAATAAACACTGTTTTATCTCCTTTTTTTTTTTATTAAATTTAAGTGACAAAATAAAACAGTCATTATTTACAATGTTATCCTTTTTTAATATAATCTATACAAATATTTAGTATATAATTATTATATTATTTTTATTCTAACAACAACCACAAATTTTTATTGTGGCGTGTGTTTTAATTTAACTGATCATATTTAAACAACCAACAAATATTTATATACTTTATATGAAACAAAAAATACATAACATACATGTACATAAACATATAATTATAATATTTTTGTTTGTTTTTTATTTTTTTAAAAATTTTTTGTAATTTCAAAAAAAGCTTTGCGTAGTTATGAAAATTCAATAGAAATGGCATTTTATACGAGTATAATATAAATATTAATGTCTTACACTATAAAAATTAAAAGAAAATATAAAGAAAATAATTTTATTTTAACTTCCATATTCATATATTTTAATATTTTCAATGTTGAAATTAATCAGAGATGTTAATTGAAAATTTTTCTGCTGTTCTCGTTCAACAAAAAATATCAAATTATTTTACTTATTTTAATGAAAACCAATTTAGCGAAATTTCGCTTTGCAGCTTTATATTATAAAATTCAAACCAAGTCAAAGTTTTTTCTTTTAATACATCTTCAATATTGATTTATTTTTTAAAGTTTGGGAACTAAATCGAATATGCTTTTAAATTTTTAAAATATCTGTTCGTGTATAGGGCAAATTTTTGATGAGGACAAATGGACTTTAAGCATAATTTTTTCTTAACTAATTTTTTTTTCAATTCATCATATAAGTAAATAAAATGAACATGGCTTTCAAAAAAATTTGTTTCGATATGTAATTTTTTAAAAGTAAAAAATGAAAATGAACGAAATTGTGCTGAAAAATGAAAAAAAATGCCTAAAAATGTAAATGTAAAAATTTAAAGTTAGAAAAATTTATTTATCTAAAAGAAATCAAAAATCTTTAACCTAATGTGTTCTTTTTCAACCTTAACAAATGACGAATTATTATTTAAAATATATAAGTTCATATTTTTATTAAAAAAAGAAACCAATTAATTAAATTCACTTAAGGTTATTTTTATATGACTAAAAAAATATGTGTGAGTTAATAGAAATTAAAAAAATTGGAAATTGAAATTAAAACAATTTAATTATCAATAATGTACACTCTTTTAGTTAGTCTTTTATGCTATTATACAAAATATACAATTTTATTTAAATTTAGTTTATGTTTAATATTATACTCAATTTGTATGAAATAATTTTATTCACTTCATAAAAACGTGCTACTGAATGGTGATCCCAATAATGTTAACATAAAGTTTCGAATAAGTTAAATTTAAAAGAAAAAAATCTATGGTATACTTACAACTTTAGCAAAAATAAAAAAATTGGAAACGTTTATAATATGATCTTCAAATAACATACTTAAATGCCAATTTATTTTCGTTTTAGCAGGGAAGATTTCTGTATGTTTGTGTTTTAGTTCTAGATTGAATGCTTTCTTTGATATATTATTTTATGTTTTTTTTGAAATTACATTATTTTTTTACATATTCAATATATTATTTTTGTTATTATTATTTTAATAATCATAAAATTAAACACTAATTTTTAAATACAATAAAAAATGTAGGTTTAGTGTTAATTTTTATTGTCATTAATAATAAATAATTATTGTATTAATTTAATTTTAGTTTAGTTGAAGCAAGTTAATAACCAACATTATCACATTACAGAGAAATAATTTATAAAGTTATTAAAGAAAATTTGGTCCTATATTTTTTGTTTGTTTTCTTTTCACTTAATATCATCATATATAAATTTTTGTTTTTTGCTTTTTTATCATTATTTTTTCTATGGAAGTAATAAAAAACTAAAAAAAGAATTGAAATGGAAAAAGAAATGCCTTTAGTTTTTTATAACAATAATTGGTTGTTCCCAAATAATTTTTGTAAAATATATTTTTAAAACAATCCAATAGAGAATAACTAAACACTCTTTTTATATACATACTACATACATATATATAAAAGAATTAAAAAGAAAAAATATATATATTTAAAAAAATTACATATATTTTTTGCTATAAGTTATTTTAGAGTTACATAAACAAAATAATATATGTATTTATTAAATATATATTGGCAAAAATAAATAAGCAAACAGTTAAAAATCACCATATATAGTTAAAAAACACAGTAACATAAAAGAAATAAAGCAGGAATTTAATTTTTAAAGAAATTTTTATTTTTTAAGACAATTCACACAAATCGGCAGAAGTAATAGTAATTATTTTATAATTAAAAAAATGCAAAAAAAAAAACAAAAAGTAAAGCAATAGGTCAAATAAAAGTAATAAATACAGAAGAACAAATAACAAAGATTACTCAAAACAATGTGCAGAGATAGAATTAAAAAGGAAAATAATAAAAATAATTTTAATAAAATTAAAACCAATTGCAACAACTAAATACAATAAAAATAATTCGTTAAAAAATTAATAACATATTAGTTTTTATTTAGTTTCTAGTATCCTCCAGTTGTTAGGCAATTTTAAAATCACCTGATTTTTGTGTTCAATGTGGTTCTGTAAATATGTAAAAACTATTTCCTTTGTATAGTTATTGTTAGAGAGAAACTTGATACAAAAGTGTTCTTATAGTTTTTTTATTTCCTCCAACTGATATTTATTAAGACCTGTCGAAATAAGCATTTGTTTAAATGATGAGCTCTTTGTTGATAAGGCGCCTGTTCGTAAATGCATCACTGCACATGGCTTTTAGCGCTTTAAAACAACTTAACTTCACTACTTTACTACAAAACTTGTTTATGGAAATAAAAGGCGGTGCTGCCGCCAATTTATATGCATTATAGTGCATCATTTTATTTTCTGTGGTAAAAGTTTGCTGTCGTCGTGATGCAGCGTAGTGATGCATTTACGAACAGACCCAAGTCTATTACAGCCCAGTCAATTAGTTTAATTTGGAAACATGAAGTTGTCACAAATGGTTATATCTGAAGAAAGTAAACGATAGGGTACCACTTTGTTATCAAATTCGTGTGATTTTACGTGTGCATGTGCGCATTGTTTTAATAAAACATAATTTTTTTTTGCTAGTTGAGGTCATTTTGCTGCAGATAATTCAGTAATATTCTGCACTTCGATTCGATTTAAAATTTTCTTCATTTGGCAATTTTGGTATTCTGCCTTCCGCCTTGTTTCGTTTTCTTTTCAAATGTGTGTTTTCTTCGATAGAAGCTACGTTTTTATAAATGGGTAATTTTGTAACGGAGATTGTTTCGACCTTTGTTTTTTTGGGCCAAAATTTACTATTAGTTTGAAATTTATTATTATATTTATTTTTATTAAATAATAGCCTGACCGATCGAATTTGTTTAAACTTCTATAGGTTCCGATCAATTTTCTGATTCCAAACATGTAGTGTAAAAAAGTTATCAAACCTATTCTGCATTTCGATTAGAATTGAAATTTTCTCCGTTTGGCAACTTTGCTAATTTTTGTACTCCTTCGTTTTGATTCTTTTTGATTGTGTATATCTTTGATCATAGGTCCGTTTTTCTAAGTTATTAAATTAGTGATGGAGATTCATTCGATTTTTGTTTTTTAATCCGAAAATTAATTATATGGCGATATATACAATTTGTAATTATATTATTTATTTTTATTTAATGCTAAAAGAGAAGATGTGTAAAAAATGAAATAATTTAATCAAAATCTAAATTTACGCTTGTCGATTTTTTTTATATATTGGAGCCGGCGTTAAACTGTCCCTTTCAATGCGTTTAAAAATAGAATCGGATACAGCTCATTGCCTGAGAGAAGTACCCATGTTCCTTCATGGAATTAATATATTACTAATAGATTTATTTAAAGTAAAACATTTAGCTCTGTATCTTAGGCACCTAAATTATAACTATAACAAACATTTAATTCCATTCTCTAGCAAGTAATACAATAACAAAAAAGAAATTAGCTCTTTGAGTAGCTGCTGTTCGAAACTTAAGCAACTTTCAGTACTATGTGTAATAAACTTTGTTTTTTTATGAGCTCCGCACACCGCTTTAGTTTTTATGAGATTTATTAGAATTATCAATACTAACAGATTGCCACTTTAATTTTAAGCTCTCCGTCAGCTTCTGCTTATTTTTAAAACGACGTGATCCAGCTCTGCGCTTCAAGAATTAAGAACAATTTTATTTAAATTAAAGAACCGGTTATTTGAATAATTGTTATCCGAAAACCGATTTTTCAAATTGATACTTTTCGAATTATTCGAAAACCGGTTTTTGAAAAAATCGAATAATTGACCTCCATAGCTACAACGTAAATTTGGCGAAGAGCACAAATGCGATTTGTATCGCACGGAGTTAAGGTGCCGAACGCAAAAGGCTAATGAGTCACTACTGGCCTTTGCAATGTTGTTCGAGAGGTTGGTGCAGCTTAGTTATCCAGGGGAGACCCACCCACTAGTAGAGCAAATTAAGACCGAAACATTCATCGATGGTATAAGGATCCTCGATATTAAGTTTGCGGTATGTGCAAGCTATTCGGGACGCCTTTGTAAATGGAATAAACTCTTGCTGTTATGTTAATAAAATCCTTTGTATTTTAATTACCCAAATATAAATTCGTAGAATATTTGAACAAAAGTAAACTATGTTATTTGCAGAACCTGTTGATGACTGTCTCGCGATTCTTAAATGGCATACAGAAATGGTCCTTCTTAGAAGACACATCAATAAAAATTTTTGAAAAAATTTTCTCAGAATAAAAGATCGTACAAAATTTTAAACCTTAAACAGGTTCTTACTTTGAAATTCTCTGCTTCATGTAATGGCTTGAAATGTAGTAAGTGCAGAAATACTATTAGACAAAATAAAGTGCACATTACCTTTGTTATATTTCATCAAAGAAATAATGCTTTGTTCGCACGACACCGTTTTTTCGTCATTCGCTCTCTCATTTATAATACAACCCACGATTATGAGCTTAACTACATACATTTTCATACAAAATCTTGAGAGAGAATCATTCAAATTGTAAGTAATTCTATTTCTATTACCCTGTGTATTACTTCAAAATCAGTGTCATCACAAATTTTTGTAAAAATTAAATCAAAAGAGCTTGGCATACTTATTAGCTCTTAATCAAAATGTTTTTTATTATAGGTTTAATAAACGAAATAAAGACAACAAACAATACAATGTTCGCTCGCTGCATCGATTTCATATGCTAGCAGTTAAAAGGTGCCGAAGTAATAAAGAGAACGAAGTAATTCGAAGTCTCGTGCGAACATAGTATAAGTGTCATACTCAATATTATTGTTAAAAAGTTAATTGAATTTATTAATTTCGTTTATATTTTAATACTATCTAAACCTGGCGTGCTTCGACACCATGATTATTATCTTGAATGCCCTTTTCCCATTTTGTCCCTTTCGGTCCAAATAGATAGATATAGCCTATATATAGTTCATTCCAGAAAGATACTGTAGGTTTTGCTTTTTAGCTTTATACAGTCTTCAAACAAACACACACTGCTTTGTGCAATACCCGCTTTTTGGCTGATGTGGATGGATAACGAAGCTTCAATAGTTGTCGTTGTTCACATATGTATACAAAATTCAGTATGAATGGATGTTGTCACACCCGCTTATTTAATTTCTTTCTTTCTTTATTGTTCATGACGTTGTTTGAACATGATTTAAAAACTTCTACTATTACTTTTCTTAAGATATACAAAAAATAATATTTACTGTGTATGAGTACAACGCCCACTTGTCCAATTCCGGAAATTTTTTAACTGATGATTTGCATTAACTATGAAGTCAATCAGACTTTAGTTTTAAACAGAAACTTTAGCTTTAACCATTCTGAAGATATACTAAAATTAATATATACTTTGCATAGAAGGAAATACGCCCACTTGTCCAATCCCCCATCATTTTACTGGCGATTAGTATTTACTATGAAACTATTTGGACCAAGTACAGAAAATTTAGCTTTAACCGACATCAATATTTTCTAAAATCAATATTAACTTTGTATGGGAGGTACCACGCCCACTTTTCCAATTCCGCCTACTTTTTGACTGATGCTTTCTACTGACTATGAACCTATTTGGGTCAAATATAGAGACTCTTTCTGTAACCATTTTTAAGATATAGGCAAATAATTATTCACAAGGAAAAAATCATTACTACGAGAAGCAAATATAAGAAAGCCTTTGGCCTTTGCGAAATATACGTAACTGTACCAGAATCATATAAAAACTAAAAAAATGCAAAACGTATTTGAAGAGTATGGTGAAAGCCTTCACTAGAACTTTAATCTAAACACATTGCATAAACTATTGTATTAAACATGTTGGTGGAGTCTCACGGTGTGGGACTGCTCTTCTTTCTCTGGAGTGGGTCGAAAAGCCAGAATCGACACAAAAAATACTGGTGAGCATTGTGTTAACTGTATTACTGTATATGAGCTTGGGGAACTTTACTTTCGAACAAGATATAGATCCCAAACATTCGAGCAAGGTCGCAAAGAACTATATTCAAGAAAACTTTGCCGAAATACTGGAATTACCGGCTCAGAACACCAACCTGAACTCAGTGGAAGACCTGTGGACCATACTAGATAATAAAAATTTCTATTGGAGGAATATCGGACTAACATTTAACATTTTGGAAAGCAACCCAATCCTATAAAAATTTTGAAAAACTAAAATATTTTGTGAGGTTATTGCTAATAAGGGGGGAGCTACTAAGTTCTGATTATTGGAATATCCTTCATATTTCTGTGGTCATCACCTTATTTTTTTACATTTGCATTTTATTTTGAATGTAAGGAGCTTTTAATTTATGTTGTTTGACTAAAAAAGTTTAAAATTGACATACACTCCGGTCTTTTATAAATTGAAGGCGACGTTGTTAGCAAGCAGTATTCAGTTGAGACGTCAAAATGCTAATTTATTTGCATTTACTCCAGCTAAATGCTTCATTTAAGAAATTGAGTTGAATTTAAAGCAGTTCACCTAATTTTTTGTTTGTCCTGTTCCGTTAAAGCTGGATTTTTTGTTTTGGCTTCACGATTTTTTAGATAATTCATTACCACATTATATGATTTTTTCGCTATTTTCCGATAAAAAAATCCTTCAAAGTGAAAAACATACATTTTTACCATTTGCGAGGAGCTTTATGTCCTTTTTTTAACCGTTTTAATTTAGTAAATTGTAGTCACTAACTTTAGCTTTAATTTTCTTCAGTTTTATAAACGTTTATCGCAACAGACGACCGCTCTTAACGAATACTGAAATTAACTAAAAATTTTGTGCTTGACTAGAAAGATGAAAAAAAGTACCAATACAATGAGCTAAAGTCTAATTTTTGAGTTTAATTTATGATTTAAAGTATCAGCTCTTCGTCTAAAAAAATTTTTCACTTATTGCTTCTCTATTCGCGATTTATGGTACCTAAAAAATAAGGTGGTTCTATTCTGTTGAACCGAAGTGTATATAAGTTTTTATGTTTTTTATATTGAAATGTTAATGAAATTAATAGATTCATTTAATTTTTAAACATATTAAGTATGATCAATTTTTTTTCCAAATAACGTATAAATAAGATATTTTACACTTTATTTGGTCGGAGAACCGATTTATTCGTTGAATATATGTTCTTTTTGGATGGTATGGCAGCACAACAAACCTATTGTGGCTTAGGTGTAATTTTTCTTGAGTTGAGACAACAAGGCTGGATTAATATGAAGTCATTTAGACAAAATTCAGAAAATTCTCAAGATATACAAAAATCAATATGTACTGAGTAAAAGATATACCACGCCTGCTTATTCAATTCCGTCGATTTTCTACTTATAATTTCTATGAGCAAAAACTTATTTAGATAAAGTTAAGACTTGTACTATTCAAATTCCGGATATTTTTTCACTGCCTTTTTAAGAGATAGAAGTAAATAAATACTACCTTTAGATATCTATAATCTTTAAACATACAAACACACATACACTTTTATGCGTATATTAACACACACACATAATATAATTTTTTTTGTTTGTTTGTTCGTGTTTCAATCACGCGTAAACGACTGAACCAATTTTGATAAAATTTGGAACACAGATAGACTTAGCTAACGAAAGTTTTATAGGGTGTGCCTCTTTTCAAAATTGGATCTTGGAGAGATAACAATCGGGGGAAAATTGGCAAAATTAGGTCGTATGAGAAATAATTTTGTTTATGAGCCAATCACGCTTTGGCGACTAAACCTATTTTGATGAAATTTGAAACACAGATAGATCTAGCTAAGCTTTTTTTCAAAATGGGACCTAAGAGAGGCTTAAATCAGTGGAAAACGGGTTAAATTAGATCATAACTTTAACTCAGCGTTAAAAAATGCTTGATTATTTTCAATGTATGTATTCGTAATTGCTTAACTAAACTTAAATAAAACTACACAGCAAAAGTAAAAATCAAAAGCATAAAGATAACATTTTTGATTTGCTTCAGTTTTTAGCATCAAATTAAAGAATTGTGTTGCTAATTGAATGACTGAAAACTACAAAAAATAAAAAGCAAAAAAAAAGTAAAATAGTATATAACTTGCCCTGTTAAAGTAGTCAGCAAACCAACCACATTATCAAGAAATGCTCTTGCTGTAGGCAATAATTTGTTGTTTACTTTATGTTTGCTTTTGCTTAACTGTTTACTCCTTATTCATTGACTACGTTGCTGTTGCTTGCATTTCATGATCGTTTGTCGTCACATGGAGGAAAAATTGGTTAAATACTTTTTCACTTATTTCAATTCTGACTCTTTGACTTTAAATTTTTTTTTTCATATTATTGGTGACAGAGTCCCAAACTACGCCCACATTATACAATAGTAAACAGTTAAGTAAAAGAAATGTTCAGTCATAGGGCTTTGTTCTATCTTAACACAAAGTAGACGAATTGAAACCAACATAACTAAAGTAAACTAATGCTACGTATTCCTTGGATGCGTGATACATTAGAACATAGAATTGATTTAAGTAATAAACACGTAAAAAAAATATTGACCAAAAAGTGGACATAAGTAATGTGCCAACCCAATGTTCGCAACTGTATACGTATGTAGATTTCCGGGCAACGCCGGATGGATAAGCTAGTAAAAAAATTAAAATATGTAGTAGTAAATGAATATATTTTTATGTTTAAACTTTTTAATTCATTAAGATAGGATTAGCGAAGCGTGTCGCGATGTCGCTAGTGTTAAATAAAGGGTCCGCCGTCTAACGTTTTTTTTTTCAACTAGTGCTTATTCCGTGAATGGTAACACTTAGCTCATGTCTGATTTGACAGATAATTAGTTTTATTCTTCCGTTGAACGAATATGGTTGTGTATACGCTTGAACAACGCTGGGAATCTGGGCCTGCGATCGACTTACAGAAGATGCCGATTTTGCCAAAAAAATCATCTTTTCAGATGAAGCTCATTTTGATTTTGGCGGGTATGTAAACAAGCAAAATTGTCGCATTTGTGGCACAGAAAACCCGCACGCATACTTGAAAAGCCGATACACCCAAGACGAGTCACTGTTTGGTGCGGATTTTGGTCCAGAGGCATTTTTCTTCGAAAATGAGCAAGGAGTGGCCGTTACAGTCAACGGCGATCGTTTTCGGGCCATGTGGAACGATTTTTTGTTCACAAAAATTGAAGAGAATGACGGCGCTACGTGCCACACAGCCGAAGCTACACTCGATGTTTTGCGCCCTGTTTTTGAAGATCGCATTATCAGCCGCAGAGCTGATGTCGTTTGGCCACCTCGGAGCTGCGATTTGACATCGTTGGACTATTATTTGTGGGGTGCCGTCAAAGATAAGTGTTACGCCAACAAGCCAGAGGCAATTGACGCTTTAAGGGACTATATTCGTGAAACCATTGGTGAAATACAGCTGCACGCAATCGATAATGTGCTTAAAAATTGGACCGAGCGTGTAGGCTACTGCATGGCCAGCCGAGGCAGCTATTTGAATGAAATTATTTTCCATTATTAACCGGAACGATTGTACTTTCAAAAAACAGTTATTTTAGACAGAAAATTATCGTTTAAACAGCACATGGAATATATGGAATCTGTAAGAAGGCCATTAATTGCGGTCGTATCCTCTATACTTTACTTACAGAAGATTCAAACTCAATTATAAGATTCTTTTATACAAAATATGTATCTGGCCTATTATGACATATAGCTGCCAGGTATGGTTCCTTAAAGCAACTAAAACTTATAGAAGAAAATAAATGGTAATACAGGATAAAATTCTAAGCCCCGAATATTCTTCTAATTTTCTGTACAGTAACCTTAACCACATAATGGTTAACCAATAATGGTTGACATATGGAATAATAAGGAGTGACTAAGTCTATTTTTTATTAAAAGCGTCAATTAATGAATATTTTTTTAAAATTCTTGTAACATTTGAAGTTTGTATAAGGTTTTTTAGACAACTTTTACTTAATTAAGTTATACGTTGTTCTAATACATTATGGTAAATCTCATAACAGTGTAATAAATTATTTTAAAAAAGTTTTCAACAAAGGAATATACGACGGCGTGTCAATAAGTCTTTAAAGTTGTGTTTGAATCACAGGTTTTTGGATAAAAAAATCAATATATCTGACAACTTTAGATTAAGATAAAGAAGATGTTTGTTAAGGAGTGCAACCAAGTTAATATGGCATTTCCGGTTGCATTCATTCTTCTAGAATAAGAGTTAAACGAGATAAGACGTATGTACGTTTTGTACAAGCGAATTTATAATCAATAAAAAAAAACAAAAAAACTTGTTTATTTATTATACAACATAGTCTCCTCTGAGCTCGAGGTTATCAAAATAGTTATTGTTGGTAAGATGATTTAATCGTAAGAGTAAAGCTATTTCTTCAGCTTCAAAAACAAGAAATAGTCACTCGGGGCTAAATAACTGAGAATAGGAACATAGCCTAATTTATAGATTTTAGCAATGAAAGCTGCACATTTGTTCACCTTTTCATTGTCCTGATGAATCCTCCTCATTAAAGTTACCCAATAAGTTAGTTTAAAATTCGTTATTGATTGTTCTACCCTTTTGAAAGAAGTCATTATTGGCTGACAGCCCCCTTCTTTGTCTTTTTTGGTGCCGATTCATACCGAAAAACCTGGTGTTTTTATTTCTTTTGCTCCTACCGACACCATATCCAAATTTTTTTCAATTTTTTCTGGCGAAGAGATTTCAACTGGACGTCCAGAAGGTTAGGCATCTTCCGTGCTTATAAGGCCACAACGAAATTTACTAAACAATTTTTTTACAGATATATATTTTTTCGCAAAAATAATGCTTAATGAGCACACGAAATTTACTTTTTTATATATATTTTCTTCTGATTTTATATGGTAGTCTATTAAACTAAATAATGCAGCTTATTAAGATTTTGACAAGACTCAACTGATAGATGCCTGTTGACAGGAGCACTGTTGCCCTTTGAGTCAAGAGGCGCTAAATTGAGAAAGATACAAACTTATTGACCCACACTCGTAATAAAAAACTTTTCGTCTCCTCTAGTTTTTTTTTGTTTTTTTCTTTTCAAAGTTGGCTCCTTTCATTTCTGTGCTCTGAGTGTATTAAAACAAATCGTTAATATTGTTATTAACAATAATATTGTTATATTATTTAAAAAATATAATTTTTTAACTTTAATTATTGATGTTAAGTTAAAACAATTGGTAGTACAGCTTAAACCTTTTAACAATTCGCATTGCATACTGTGTATAATTTGAACTCACATTAATTTTGGTCAATTATAAACCTTAAAACATATTAAATTAAAATATTTGTTTACGTGTTGAATTGTTGTTAATTAAAAAAAAACAGAAATAAGTTAGAAATTTAAATCGCTTGTAACAATATTGTTAAATATTTCTGTGAAACATGGTTAGAAATAACTACCTAAATAAGAAACAATAAATTAAAATAAAAATATTAAAATAATTTTACTGCAACCAAGCATTAAATTGTTTTATTCATCAATAAGTTTTTTTTTACCAGAAAATATCTAAAAAAAACTAAAATAAAAAAATGGAGGTTAAAACAAATGAAACCAATGGACGAGTAACAACTACAGTTTCAATTGAAGTAAATATGTACATATGTATAGTATATAAAAAATTAATTTCGATTTTTATTGTTATTAAGATAGTTATGTTTTATAATTCATTTACAAATTTTCTATGCAGTTATTTTTAGCGTCTTAAATTGTAAAGTTTGTTTTTATACAATAAGAGTGTCTGAGCTTTAATTTGAAATTAAAAAAAGAATTAAATTAAGTGAAATTTGTTTGTGTTTGAATCATAGCATTAATGTTGCATATCTGAAAGATTTTTGTTAATTAAAAAAAAAATTCTGGTGTTATTTCATTAATGTCAATTACTTTGTTAGTAAAACAAAATCACGATCTTAACGAGTACTTCCGAAAAAGGTAATCAAAAAAGTCAAGTCGTAAAATCTTAGGGGCTAAGCGACATGCCCCTTCAGTGAAAAATATTAGCATAGAATTGACGTTTAAATAGTTCGATGATTTCGTGGGACGTGTCAGACAATCCCAAAAATAACTAATCTGAGGTACATATGATAGTGGTAGTGGTAGTGTGATAAAATAACTTTAGGGAAAAGAATTAACCTTAAAAATATGTATATATGTATGTATTTTAAGTTTCAAGGAGCCACTTTGCTTAAAATTTTTTTAGTCATCAAAAATCAAGAGGAAGCCTGTAAACCTGGACAAAATGGATTCAGGTTCAGATTAATCAAAATAAAAAGTTGAGGTTCGGTTCAGGGTTCGGGTTGGGCTAAACATTTAATAAAGTGCAAATGTTTTATAGCAGAAATTTATTTTTTTTTAAATAAATTTTCGTTTAATTTTGGAATTTGCTAGCTCATACCCAGCGGGCTTCACTACCCACATCTTAATTGTTATCTTAGTTAAATTTTTACTATTTTTCCCAATATTGTCTCTATATATAGTTTCTTCCAGAAAGACACTGTAGATTCTGCTTTTTAGCTGTATACAGTCTTCAAAAAATTATTTATATAAAATACTAGCTAAAACCCGGCGTGCTTCACTACTCCCATCTTAATTATTATCTTACTTGCTATCTTAGTTACATATATCTTTTACCCCTTTTCCCAATTTTGTATTTATATATAGTTTCTTCCAGAAAGACACTGTACATTCTGCTTTTTAGCTGTATACCAGTATTGTCAGAAATTTTCGAAGAAAAATCTTAATTTAAAAAAAAAATCTTAATTCTAGAAAAAAAAAACTTCTTTTTTTAATATAGTATACAAATTTTATTTATTAACAAAAAAAAAAAAACATTCATAAGTATATAAAAGTTAACAAAAAGATAACATTAAAACAAAAAAGTTTAATTCAAAATTTTTTTTAATAATTTCATTAATATTTGTACAATGTAGAGATCAAATCATGGTGAAATTATGGGTTTGTTCAATAACTTTACTTGCAGAAACTTGCAGAGAGTAAACAAATGTTTGTAAAATTTCTCTTAAAAATGCTCAAAAGTTAATGTACACTTTACCAGCCTAAATTTGCAAGCTAAAAGTGCAAGCGCCAAAGTGACAAGGAAAATCGTATTCTAGGAATCAAAATAAGAAAATTTACCCAAGGAACCATACCTCTAAATGAATTCTGATGTTCCTTATTTTGACCCAAAGGTAAAATTTTGAGAAATCCCACTTTTACCAATTTAAAGTGCCCAATCGAGTTTAAATGTATGACCGACCCCCATTAACTTTGGAGGGCCGACCCACCCATGCTTGTGCCACATCTCCTGGAACCTCCCTGGGGAGTCCCCATACAAAAATTACAAAAAATCACCATTTTTGGCACTTTACATTAAATAATCAGCGCAATAGCTACATATGCTTGTTTTGTTTTGAAGTTTATTTTTTTTAATACAACTTAATAATAGAAAATAAACTAAAAAAATTATTGTTTGAAATCTTTTTTGAGTTTAAGTCTAGGCAATTTCGCACGGCTCTCTCGTCGCCATAACAAAGTCTACATTTTCCGGTATAACTCGTTTGAAACGCTATTTAGCAATTGAACATGTCGGTCTGTTCCTTGTATATGTGACGGTGGATCATCTTGATTTAAATATTCTTTCAATGTATCGTACGGAATTCTTCGCGTGAATGGTGGTTCAAATACGTTATTTATATCATTCAAATTGATAATTTTCGTGTAATTTGTGCAATGAAAATTTATATCTGGTTTTTTATAAAACTCTAAGTTCCGTTGGGTCTTCAACATCTGTTCGATAGCGTAGAATTTTCCTAATAGCACAGTCACGCTTTTCGTTGTTATCATCAAACAACATTGATAGCAATATATTTTCCGAATGCGCATAATATGAGTTATTTTGAATTACTTAATTGACAATACTGCGTAAAGGAAGTTGTAGAAACCGTGACCAACTAATGAGCTTGAGAAATAATACACTACCTTACACGACAGAGCTGTAATACTTGATATTGAAGTACATTGACAAATATCAATTAATTATAAATTCAACCAGAATCCGTAAATTTTCGGATGGATTTTCCGTTGTCACATATAATCGTAATAATATAGTGGCCTTGATGAGCCAGCGAGAATGTACAATTTTTCTTGATCCATCGAAACCACACCGCTAGAAATTGCGTGGCCAATGTAGTATACGTACTTCGAATCGGTAGAAAATTCAATTTTTTCTGGAGCAGGGGGCATATTTTTCAACACAATTTTCTCAGAGCCGTTCACCACCTGAAAATAGGAAAATAAAGTGGTCAAATAATTAAAAACGGTTGACAATTATAATAAATGAGTGATAGCAATTTCTTACCGAAAAAATTTCACAAGTTTCGATTTGATAGCTCAGTTTTCCGATTGCCGATCTTAGTTGATTTATCCAAAGCTTGAAACAAATGTCGAAACGGAAATTCGTTGAAGTGTAGAAGGCAAACGAACCAGTGCAATGGTTCGAAAGATAAATTCCCTTTCTTTATTTTACTTTCTTTTTAGTTCTTATGTAGCCATGCGAATGTAAACATCTACTTCTTTCAGCTCTTAGTATTTAAAGGTCGTGATTTGTCTAAAAGCATTTTAAAAAGTGGTAAAAATAGCATATTGACCGAAAGTTTTACTCAGGTTGGGTGCCGCGTTTGTGTTAAATACATATAACGAAAACATTATCGTGAATATGTTTTAATAGAGTGCTGGGCCACCAGTTCAGGTCTAAGTCAAAGGAACATTCAAAGCAGTAGACTAAATTGAGAGAAAAAAGATGACAACGGTTGTATTTGCAGGCAAGATCATAGCATTTGTTTTTCAGATGCTCGTAGTTTAATTTATATTCATTGTCTAAAAAAAAAACAATTCAATGACGAGTATTATGCGAACTTATTGAAGCATTTAAGTGACGAAATTTACGAAAAAAAGAAAGTTGTGTTTCGTCATTAGTTTACATGTCCCCTATTTCGATGAGCAAAATCAATGAATTAAGATTTAAATTGCTCAACCACGCAGCTTAATCACTAAACTCAGTTCCTTCTGGGATTATTTCTTATTTTAAAACTTGCAAAAATGGCTTGGTGGTACAAGTTTTACCAACAACGAAGAATTAGGATCTGCGGTTAATGGCTATTTGAACAGTAGAAAGACGGGAAAATTGACACATCTAGAAAGACGGATGATGACCGCTGACAACTAATTTTTAATTAGTTTTGGTAGCGAAAAATTTATTATTTAAATTAAAAAATTGTTTATTTAGTTTAAAAATATCACAAACATTAATCAAAAATAAATTAGAACGCAAATATACCTTCTACAATGCGGTAGTTTCTTTCCAAAGAAGGTACGTGTGAAACCGCTTTAAATCAGGCAAACACATCTTGGGAACTATAAAAAACTTTCCACTTGCTATTCTATTATCAAATTGCACACTTAATATCAAATATTAACTTCACAGAAGAGTGGGTGTGTCACCTCTAATAAAAAATAATATTTATTATCGTACATCTATATAATTAATAGGCTAACACATTTCTTTGTATCTCTTTTACGCCCGTTATACTGCACCAATTTTGATATTGTGAAGATATATATGGGCTTAAGGATTTTTCTGTACAGATGTGCATAATATTATTTACATACATATGTATATAATTAAAATAAATGTTAGATGCTAGAATGCGGCTGATTGTGTCAGCCGCTAAGTATACTAGCCTCAATAAATATAGTATATCAGCGGGAGACGTAAAAAGTTGTCTTAGCATTTTCTTTATAAAGGCAGATAGTTCGCAAAAGAAAAAACTGATAAGATCGGGATAAGAGGGTATTTATCTCCCATTTATAATATACATATGTATGTATAGATTTCCGGATAGCGCCGGATGGATAGAGCTAGTTATTCTTAATAATTTTCCATTGGCCATTTAACGAATTTGGTATAGTGACACTTATAACCGGTGTTCTTGTACGCTAATGGGTTAACCTTTTAACCAATATATCAAACAATATCTTTTGGTATTTTTAAATAATTTCTTAAGAGTTTTATTCGTTTTATCTGTTTTTAAAAAATTCTTAATACAATTATTATATATTAATACAAAAAATGCTTATTTACTATAAAATACGATTGTAGGTATTAACTTTGATCATTGCAATACGTTCGTACATTGAATACGTTGTAGCTTTTGTTAAAATATTTCTTTACTTTCTTTATTGACTTTTAAATGATCTCAGACGTTTAAAAAAATTTAAATACTTTTTTAACATATGTATACATATGTACATATGTGTATGTAGTACTTTTTATATATAACGACTAGGGAGATCGATTCGACTTTTTTCAAAAACCGGTTTTCGAATAATTAGAAAAGTTGCACTTTTTAAAATACCGGTTAACCGGTTTTTTTAAATTTAAATAAAATTGTTCTTAATTCTTGAAGTGCAGAGCTGAATCACGTCGTTTTAAAAATAAGCAGAAGATAACGGAGAGTTTAAAATTAAAGTGGCAATCAATACTTACAATAATTCTAACAAATCTTATAAAAACTGTGTGCCAAAACGGTGTGCGGAGGGCATAAAAAACAAAGTTTTTTACGCAAACAGCTCTTCAAGCAGCTAATTTCGTTTTTGTTGTATTACTTGGTAGAGAATGGAGTTAAAGGTTTGTTATTAACAAAAATTTAATATTTTACTTTGAATAAATCTATTAGTAATATACCAGTCCTTAATTGCCTCGACAAGAAAATTTGCTTAGATTTCGAGCAGCACTGTATGTAAACTTATGCACCACGTGTTTAATAGTGTGTGCGTCACTGTGGTATGATGGGTAAGTGCACACCTTCCAACCAGGAAGTCGTTGGTTCAATCCCAGGCCACATCATCTGACAATTTTCAACAGCGATATCACCTCACAATATTACTAGCGACTGGTTATGTGTATTTAAGCTGTGAAAAACTTCAATAACTAATACTCGTATATCTGTCGTTCGGAACCGGCGTTTGTGGGTTTGTTGGCTTTCAATGAGTCTATGAGAAAAGGTTATTGTTGCTCAAGAGTGCATATCTTTTTCGATCTACCTTGATTTTCACGTTCTTTGTGAGACATAATAATTGTAATAATTTTTAAACTGGATGTGAATATGTGCACGAGTGCAATTATTTAACACACGTTTATCAAATAAATTTGTTTTATTTCCTGATTTCGGTAATTCTTTGCAAAAAATATTAAAATTAATCATTAATTACACAAAGTTAATATATACTACAAAAAAAGGTTTTAAATTAACACCAACAATACAAAATGACTTTAATTTGATTTATTTGCTAAATAAGTTTTAAGAAGTATACAGAGTCTTACAAAAGTATGCATACGATTAATAAATAACAGTTTACTTTCTTCTTCTTGACTTGCATATCCGCATTTATATATTAATTAAGATTTCTAACTACGTTGGCAAATTATTTTCTGCTTCTAGCAGCATTAAGGAGCTTTCCTACTTACATATGTTAGCTATAACGGTAGAGTTGCGAATATTTTGAACACAGGAAACAGGTACCAGTTCCCATTTCTCTTTTATCCTGGAATTTGCTTTGCAGAATAAATTGCTCTTCTTCTTCTCTTTTTTATTTCGCATGATTTGACCAAGATATGTTATTTTTCTTTGTTTTAAAATAGAAAGTTAATGTGAAAGTGGTTAATGATCCTGGTTCATTCTTTAAAACACATCCATGTTCGTTATATCAGAGATCCATGTGATTTTTAGTAGTCTTCTGTAGACATCAGGACATCTTTATATTCAAAAATGCTGTTCTTGGTGTTTTTATACGCCACATTTAATTTCTTTACAATCATCTTAACTTTCACTTAGCCAATATTCGAGGTATTTAAATTGGGAGACACGTTCTATTGGCATTGCTTAACTAGTGAAGCAAGTGTTGCTGTACAGTAATTTTAACTTACCAGCGCAATTAACTTTTGCAAGAACTTTTGTTCAGAGAAGCCAAAAGTACAGCTATATTAAATGCCTTTACCTGTTTTATCGTGCAGGTATGTGGATAATTAAAGATAACTACTTAAAAGACCACCAAATCATCTGAAATTAAATGACTTAAATGTAGTACTTGCAATCTATTGACCATTTCAAGGAATAAGTTTGAACAAGAAAGCAATTGATTCATTTGCTTAAGTAAAGTAAAATTCACTTTTTTTGTTAAACCAGCTAACCGCGGTTTTTCCTATGAAAAAAGTTTTAAAGTTCTAAAAACAAAAGGCACATAAGTTAAATGTACAGGTACAAAGAGTGCACTTCAAAAACACTTGTATTGAATTTAGAAAAATAAGGTAACAAAACAGTGATGTTGAGCAGGTAAAAACAATGTACACGTAAGTTAAAGGCAGTTAAGTCAAAACTACTGTATATAGTATCTTTCTCCGGTTTATTATCATGTACTTAGTTTTTTTCAACGTTTAGTTTAAGGCTGTTACCATATGAAATTACTGCATCCACTAATAATTGCAAGCAATCTATGTTATCCGATAGCAAAGTGGTATAATCTCCATATCAAATGTTGTTGAAGTACGTGCCACTTAGTTTTATTTCTCTTATAAAAAGTGGTCCAACCAAAACGCACAATGTTAATTGTAAATGAAATAAAAATTTTTCAGCGAATTTTCTTAATAATTTTTATTATGATAGAATGATCTATAATAATGACTCTGAGACAAAATTGAGTTACAATCCTCTTGAATTGTTCCTGGCAAATTGACGTACACTTTTTTTTTTAAATATCCCCAAAGAAAGAAGTGGCAATTAACATCGCCACGTCATCAGGTAGAACGGCCCATTTTCGTAAAATGCTTAAGCAATCTTAACACGCTGCTCAATTATGTATCTCTCCATGGTTGAATTTGTCAAACATAGAATTTGACAAAGAAATGTCAAATTAATTTGGGTAAAAAACTTGATGTTAAGGTGTGACTCACAATTAACATCGTGCATTATGGTTGGACCAACCTTTATCTAATAAAGATTCATCAAAAATGTGCTGTGAATAAATGTTGAATAGTAAAGACAAAAGCACACATCCTTGTCTCACACCCCTGTGTATATTAATCTGATCAGTTACAAAATTTTCGTTTAGTACTACGGCAGTTTGATTCTAATACAGGTTTTGAATATATCTCGTTCTGTCTTTTCCATTCTCTTTAGATACAATTTGTAAGGTATGTACTATTTCAAAAAGTTTATCATGATGTACTGAATAAAAGATCTTCTTGAACGTCACGAAAGTTGTGCTCTAGGAAGTTACTGCAGAACTATCCTTCGCTGGTTCCCATTTCATCTTTGAATCCGAATTATGAATTACCAATTAAAGATTTTTTATTTTTTATATATTTGATTGTGAAATACCTTCAGAAACTCTTTAAGGACAAGACTCATAAAGAAGTTTTCTTTAAAATATCGTAATTATTTTTGCACTTTTATTTATTTTATTATTATTATTTTCTAAAACCATAATGGTGATATGTCTCCACAAACATCCCCATCTAAGCCTATCAAGAACCCCACATTCACACAATATGTGTTCACCCGTCTCCGAAACCATTAAACACAGTTTACAAACATCCACATCTATGACTGCTATCCCGTGGCCAGTAAGAAAATCCAAAATTTGCAAGTGCGGCCTGCCATACTTCAGAACCTCAGAACGATGCTCAAATTGGGCATTCCAGTGTTCCAAGCATCTGCCAATTTCCTAATCTTTGACTAGTTTGAGGACGGTAGTAAGTGGTGCCACACAATAAGGTTCTGGCCCAATACTTAAACTTTCCAAGTCAATGCATCAGCTGCTTCGCTACCATATATTCCGCCGTGCCCCGATACCCAAAACAACTGGACCTTATTCCTAAGCGATAGCCTTTGCAACTTATTGTATGTAGTAATATTTGACCAATCTAGATGTCATACAATTCGAGTCAAGTGCTCTTAAGACAGACAGCTTGACTGTAAGATAATATATTAATGGTCTTACACTTGAGCCCACTGTCTAGGCTGATCTCCGCACATATAATAATAGCCATGATCTCAGCCTGGAAAACTCTCAGCGATCTCCCAAGAGGGATCGATAAGTTTTGGTTGGGTCCATGAACACCAGCACCGACAGTCATTTACTTTGGACCCATCGGTATACCAGTTCAGATCAAATTCACTCCAAACTAAGGCCCCATTAGACCAACGATACCGGTCCGGGATTTCAACCCTGAATCACTTACCAAGGCATGACATCCAGGACCGAAATCCATCTCCGAACAACCTTCGTAGAATGGAAAGACTTCCCGACACATTTCGGGACTTTGCCGCCACTCTCATCATATATGTAGATGTAAAGGGGTGTCAAACCAATCAAGGTCGCTGTTGCACATGGTCTCTTTGTCCCAGTTATACCGAGGCAGACGAGTCTCTGTTCCCTGCCTATCACAATTTATTCAAATATAAGTGATAATTGGTGAAATAATAGCGGTATATACCCATAGCCCCATTCTCAGCGAAGCCCTCCATGTCTTACTGTAGAAGAAGCGACTTTCCAAAAGGGCCGTAATCTAGATGCCTTATTCTGAATGTGCGGATGTGCGAGTTCTAACTAAGCCTCCTATCATCAATTCACCTAACAAATATATGAAATTTCGTACCTTATAACCAATTTTTAAATTTCAGATTTCAGACTTCTATTTCCTTATTAGAGCTTTTTTGAAGCCTTCGGGTTGAACTTTGACAGACAATGTCCGCCTGACCCATATTTTAAGTAAGTTCTAATGTGCCCAATTTGCAAAACAATTTTATTACAATTTATTTCAACGTAAACTGTTAATTTATATTTCACAATTATTTAGATTTCAAAAATTACAATGAACTATAAAATGAGTCTGTAATGAAACAAGTTTCTTCTTTAAACAGGTGAATAGTTATTAAGACGTCATGTTGATTTAAAGCCGGTTTATAATATAAAAACGTATGGGTACACAGTATGTTAATCTCACTAAAATTAAATGGAATAGATATGTTTTCCTAGGAAACTAATAATAAATTTTACAAGTGCATCTACTTTCTACAAAACGTAAAAAAACTTAATATAAATTTCCTAATATTAAAATGATAATATTAAAATGATCAGCATGGAAGTTTAAGCTATTAATCGATTGCATATGTAGGTGATAATAAAGTTATAAAATATTACAGTAGTGCTTTGTGATTCTATTCACCATTTTCTCTGATATAAATGCTTACATAGCTAAAATTTTTTGATATATTGTGTTGCATAACAATGAAAATACGTCGGGGATCGAAATAAGCCTATTCTAATGTATTTTCGCATACTAAATTGAAAAATCGCCCTTAAAAAGGAATATTCGGGTAAGTACTGTAAGGCGAAATCAAATAAAACTTTAAAGGGCTAACCATAATATGCTTAGGCTAGCTCAACTGTGTGAATACATACTTACTTACAACCAAATGTGTATAACTATGGTGTACTTAACAAACTTTTCGTCAAGTTTCGTTAAATTTTGTTTACGTTTAGAGCGAAACTGATTGCACGTACGTAAAGAGCTTTTTGTGTTACATGCAAAACAATAATAAAAGAATCACGTTTTTACAATTTTTTAATTTTTTTTTAATTAATAAAATTTTTTTAATTAATAAAATATTTTTATTTTATTATTAATTTTTTTGATTAGTAGAATAAATAAAAATTAACTTGTTTATAGTAAAATGTTTATAGATAGTAGACATTAAAATAACATTTTGCCATATTTAGGAAATATAAAGGCTGCTAAGTACAGCATTTAATTTCGAAAGGATAGAGTCTCCAAAATTGAGCTATCATTTTTTTACTACTTGTAATTTTTATTCAAAATTTTTATTTTCAGATTCCAAATATATTCCGGTTAGTTAATATGGAATGTTACACGAAGGAATAACGTGTATTTATTATTACCAATTTTTTGAAAATGGCACTAGTTTTCAAGTTCTATTTGTGAGGTTTTTTGAAATCGAGAGTGTTCAGCAATAATACCGCAACAGTTCAAGAGCTTAAGACCAACATTATCGAGCAGATAGGTTAATATCAACCATTGACAGCAGGTTATTGACAAATGTGATTGATAATTTTGGTAAAAGATTGGGAGCCTGCTGAGCTAGTAGGAGGAGTCACTTGACAGACATAATTTTTTATTTTTAACCAGAACCTATTTATAATCAACTGATATAAAAATATTTCTTATATCTGAAAAAAACGTATTTTTTATTAAAATAAAAATGATACTTTAATTTTGAACACCCCTTACATTATAGCCACCAAAAGGTTAATGAAATATTTGACAGAATTTTCGTTGATTTTGTAGTTGAGCCCATGATATAAGAAGATACAAGGTAGTGCCACTCTCTCATTTTTTCTGACATATTACCATTTGACAATAAAGGCGAACTGACATTTATGTTGAAATTTGTGCTACAATACACTACTCACAAAATCCCATTTTTCACATAATTTTTTGTTTTTTTTTTTCGAATTCGATCATTAACCCGTAATATACGGCAAAACAAAATGTTAAATGTGCAAACAAAGAAAAAAAAAAAAAAAACTAAAACAACTTAAAACAAATCTCTAATAAAACCTTCAAATTTCCCATATCAATACATATCATTTAGTATTTATTCTGAAACAGCGTTGGTTGAAAAATTATTAATTAAATTAATTAATTACCATAATTCTCTTAGTCAATGAGCTGCACCCGATTCTATTTTTAAGCTCATTGAAAGGGACCTACAGCTTAACGCCGGCTTCGAACGGCAAATGCATTTAGAGAAGTTTTCAATAGTAGTGATATTCATAACCAATTACTAGTTAATGTTTTGAGATGATACCGCTGTCGAAAATTTTTTTCTTTTTTTTAAGATGGTCTGGCCTGGTATAGAACCGACGACCTTCTGGTTGGTACCATACCACAGCGGCACTAAAAACATACTAAAAACATACATACATTATATATTCAAAATTTTAACAATTTTAAGTGCAACTACCTTCTATTTCTTATATCATGGTTGAGCCTCAAATTGTTATCATTTTCAAATCTGTCATGATTTAATTAATTTTATTACCAAAACTTTAAAATAATTGTCTCAATAAAGTTTTATCTGTCTTTAAAATATACTCAATTTCAACTTCATTCATTTACGGTTTACAGAACATACCCGACTAGCTTTTGTTTTACAGATGCAGAAATATGAAATTTTTTAGAGTCTTAGCACTTATGAACTTGTAATTAAATTTCAAAATGTAATTCTCGTCTTATGACAATATATTGCTCATTTACTTCAATAGTATCACAACTCAAAAAACATGTATTTTATTTAAGTATTCTAAAACATGCGGAATATTGTATTCTGTATTGTCTACAAAATTCTTTGTGATTTGTACAAAATAAAGAGCATAGGAACAAATTATTTATATTAATATACTCGTATTATATCAAAAATTTTTTTCAATCGAGATATATTATGTTTTTATGTTTTTCACACTATTGAAAATATTGTCATTCTGAAAAAATATTTGAAACGAATAAACGATTTATGCTCCTGTTAATTTTTAAGCTAAGGACTAAATCGTAAGTTTCATACGATAAAGATTGCTTGAGCTTTGTGAGGGATAAATAAACTGAATGAACGGAATGTGAAACAGGTGTAAGCAGAATTTTCCAAGAAGTTTGTAGTGTACCAGTTATTATTTAGAAAGAAACTGGTTAAATTAAAAATAAACGAAGGTGATTCGATTATCTGTCATGTCTTGGCTTTCGAAAATTTGATTCGACAATTAAAAATGTCTGGTGCTACAATGGATGACTCTGGTGTAATAGCACAATTATTCCTAACTCTCCTTGGGAAGTATGACCCCCTCATCAATTATCCAAAGAGTATTGGAAAGGTGAGGTTCGAATGACGAAAACCAAAGCAGTTTCTTTTATAGTGAGAAGAAACGAAAGCAAAAATAAAATAGCAGGTAATGAAATTGTTTTTAACCTTGATTCTGTAATGAAAAAGTTGCACTCCCCCGTGGAAATTACTGTTACTAAAGATAGTCAATCTGTGTTAGCACATTATGTAGGCGAAATAAGCGGTTAAACCAATAAGAACGTTAAATTCTCTATGAAGGATGTTCTATTTAAGAGATAACTTAATATCAGTTAGAAAACTTACAAAAGCAGGTCTTTTGGTTAATTTTATAAATAATACTGCTGAAATTTTAAAAGGTGAAAAAATTGGCAACTGCTTATCTGCAAGGCTGTTTATATGAATTAAAATTATATTGTGGAAACAGGGTCTGCTCTATTTTGTTCAAAAAGTGATGTTGAATTATGGCATAAAAAGCTAGGCCATATTGGTGTATCTGGGTTCGAAAAACTTAAAAAACTTAAAATGCTAAAACTTGAGCTAAAGCCAAGAGAATTAGATTTTTGTGAGGTATGTGCGGAAGCTAAGTTATATCGAAGCCCATTTAATAGTACAATCACACCTGTAGCTTGGGACGGGTCCAAATATTTTGTATATTTCATAGACGATTTCACCCACTTTGCAATAAAATACTGTATCAAGAAAAAGAACGAGGTTTTTCAAAAGTTTCAAGAGTATGATGTTTTCGAAAGATTCAATAGAACGGTGACAGAGAAAATAAGGTCTATGTTCATTGAATCTAATGCTTCTAAATATTTATGAAATGAAGTCGTCTTATCTGCTGTGTATATTTTAAATAGATGTCCAACTAGATGTAGTATTGCTAAAAGCCTAGTCTTACAAAAATAAAAATATTTGGATGTAAAGCGTATGCTTGGGTACCTGATGCTAAAAGAAAAAAGTTAGATGATAAAGGTAAGAAAATGGTAATGGTAGGCTACGCTGCCAATGGTTTTCGTTTATGGAATATTGAGTCTAAGAAAATTTGTTTGGCTCGGGATGTTAAATTTGATGAAATGTGTTTCCCTTTTAAAATGGATCAAGAAATCAATGATGCAGTATAAACATTACTACTAACAGCCACGAGTAAGTGTGGGAAGATACTGATTGTGTTGCTGTGTCTGAATATGTTGATGATGTTAAAAGATGTGGAAACTCCGATGAAAATTTTGAAACTACTGGTGCCATTAATAACGAAATGTCTCTCCTAGTTCTCCTATTGAAGTTGAAGTCTCGTAATGACGTATCAGGGACTGAAAGTCAATTAAGAAGAAGTTCAAGAATAAGACGTCTACCTAGCAAATTATATGATTACATAACTGAGGTCGTTCAAAACAACATTCCTGAAACTTATACGAAAATTTTTAATCGAGATGATACGGAAAATTGGTAGAAGGCTGTTGTGGATGAATTAAAATCCATGGAGAAAAATAAAATTTGGGATTTAATTAAAGCTCCTCCCAACGTTAAACCTTTAAAGTCAACATGGGTATTTCCAAAGGACGGTCGTCAAGCATTACACTCAGAGCCGTCTGCGGAGTACTCCTACGCGCCTCCGTGATGAGAAGCGAAGCGGAACGCTGCACACTGCCCAGCTTCAATAAGCCCAGTCTACCGCCCACCACTTGCCGCCAAACAAGAGGGAATTGTGAATAGAAGAGAGATTCCCATTGTTGAACGCTAACTCTATATCTGGGAACGCCGCAAAAGTGAAATCTGAACCATCCAAATACCTCTCGATAAAACTTACCACTTCATGCAGGGTAGTTTCAACAGATCTGCCCCTAATGTAAGCGTGCTGCGCAATAGTCATCGAGGTTATATCCACACTTGATCTTATTTCAAGATCAACTAACCTCTCCAAAGCCTTGAGAAGAAAGCACGACAGACTAATCGGCCTGAAATCCTTTGGTATCGAGTGACTAGGTTTCACAGATTTAGGAATATAAGTCACCGTTACGTCCCTCATAGATTCGGCATATACGAATAACACAAACAAGCCCTATAGATATCCCACAGAATAGAAAGTAATCGTGGTGATGTATTTTGTAGCATCGCCGGTATTACTCCATCTGGACCATGTGATTTATATGGCTTGAAAGTGTCAATCGCCCAAGCGATCTTCCGGTTATCAATCATATTACTGACAATATCTAATTCTTCTGCCGAGTGAACGTGGGATGAGGAACTATAAGTGTGTCCTCTACCCACATCCTCACAGCCAGGAAAATGGGCTCTTGCCAATAAATCAAGAGTCTCAAGATTGGAGATTGTGCACGTAACCTAAGATCATATTTCAAAATAAAATCAAAAATGGACTCACCTCTTGCATTCGTGTCAGTGATGCCCCAATGGAAACGATGAACATGGCGTCACATCCAAGGATAATATTGCCTTTTCTCCTTATCCCTCATAGATTGCTAATGAGACAGTTTGTTGAGTCCGTCTCTTCACAGGGAATGTAACGGAGGACAGAATTGTGGGCGGTCCAGTAATATTTTCCAATCGCCCCGACGTCATGTCCCTATAGCTGAAATTAGGAAGAAAAGTAAGATTACGATTCTTCCTACCAATAATTCATTTCCTTATCTTATCCCCGTTAGAGGTGGCAAAGATGTCATACTCTATATCGTTCAGCCCGCTGACCTTGTTGTCGAATATGTAGGGTTCTTGGACAAGAACGATGTCTACTTTTCTATATGTGATGAAAATTAGGAGTTTAGCAGCGGCGGTTTTGCAGTGGTGCAGATTTATCTGCTCGATCCTCAGCACTTGCTGTCTGATATTCCTTCTGAGCTGTGGATGATGAGAAACGGAACGAATCTATCCCAGGCCAAAGTTCAGACAATTTTTTAAGTAGGTCTTCACCCTCGTTATCGATCAGCTCCTTAATATCGAGTTCTCCCGTCTCCGTACAGGCGGCTGAATGGATAATCCTCCAACTATCTGTACGCAGGTTAGGATTTTGCCTCTCAAGCAGTATCAGAATGTCTGCCGGCTCCGCAGTTGGAAGAGGCACCCATGCTGTAACCGCCTGGATGGGATATCAGCAATAGATACTGCCGCAAGCTTGGCTCCTTCCCAAAGGTTGTCTAGGCCATTAACCGCATCCATAAGAAAATCCTTGTTGAGACAGTTAATGACCTTGACACCCTTTAAGAGAAACGCGCTGCCGAATAGTCTCTATTGCCTCTATTGCTCGATCCAGAGATAATGATACCTCTGAGATGACCTTCGACCAGCAACCATCGATCATCACTGATTCTTCCTTCGTGGTCAGATCTGTCAATAATTACTAGCCGATTGTCATTCCCGGTAGTCATCGGTTTTGAATTTGTATAAGGCTTGCTGCCTCTAGCTCCGTTGAGTGGCTTACCAGGTTTAACCTTTGTGGCCTTCCCTCTAGATTTCTCTACGGCCTTACAACCAAGCGCAGCTGCATAGGAAAATGTCGGAGACCTCTTAGCAATTGGCTGTGAGTCTTCGGTCTTCGCTGCCCTCTTTGTTCCTTTAGCAGAACCTGAAGACTTCGTCCCAGACCCATTGTGCGAGAACTGTGCTTAGCCACCGCCGCTGGAGAAGTTCCAGCAGGCATAATGGACTTAGCCACGGTATTAAATAAAGAGTACGATTATGCCATACTATCTTGAGGTTCGGATCCAGGCCCAGTACTATTCTTTCCTGGTTCAATTAGGGACTTGGAGACGGGCTTTTTTCCACTAGAAGGATTCGGCAGATTCCTCGCACCCAAGCCAGTCAGGCTTGGTGACTTGATGACTGCCCCACCAACCGGCGACTTTTTCGACGTCGGCGCCACCTCCGATCCAACAGGGTTCTTTGGCTTCGCCACTGGCGAGGTGTTGACCTGTTACGCTTAGGAACGTGAAGATAGATTTTTTCGAACTTCAGGCTGCTTTTGATCAGGGCAATCTCCCTATCAGTGTGCAGACTGGGATCCCTATTGACGAAATTCTTTAAATAAGAGATCGCCCTCCTATAGAAGTGTTTATCTTTGAACTTCCTGGCGTCACAGCCTGCCACGGCGGTGGAAGAAGGCGATTTGTCCTTCCTATGGAGTGACTTTCCCTCTTCCTCTCCGTCCACTTCAATGGCCTTCTCCCGGGATGCAATAAACGACCGATCGGAGCTGATGTATCCATGGAAGAGGATGTCTTCACCAGATTGTTTTGGTTTGCATCTTCAGCCTTCAAGCTGGACAATCTACTCAAACCAGATGGCGATGGAATCATGGAGATTTCCAACTCATCCTCGGCTAGAGCGAGATTATCCATTAGGTCGATTGGAACACTCTCTTAATCTAATCTGATGGAGCCAAACTCCTCCATGAGGCTTACTATCTCTCTGCTGTGTGCCAGTAGGTTATCATTGACAGTTTCTAGGGTTAAGCCCTCCGTCGCACGACCTAAATTTGTTCCAAATAGGTTCGTATTCAGTACAAATAATCAGTTAATCACTCAGAAAATGGGCACAGTTGGATAAGTGGGCTTGCTGCGTACGATAAAAAGTGCGGTGTATCTCTTGGGAACTATTAAAATATAGTCTTCTACTATCAAAGTTCACATTAAATTGAAAAATTAACACCAAAGTGGGCGTGGCACCTCCCGTATAAAATAATATTCAAATCGTACATCTTAATAAAGATATCAGCGGTGGACTTCAGAGGCCGCCTTAGCAGGTTTTTTATAAAGACAAGTAGGTGGCAAAGCACACATATGTATATTCCATTTAAAATATACATATATATACAGTCACACAGATTATATTACGTACCCCTCGAAAATATTTTGACTTTAAACATACTTAAATTTTTTGCCTTCCGTCACAACCGTTCACTATTGAAGTAAATGAGCGATATGTTTTAATAAATTGCTAATAATTTTTTCTAATAAAATAAAAGTTATCTATTATATACATAATTCTAAATCGGTTTGATTTTCCAGATGACCAATTATGGTGCGAAAAAACCTGAAAATACTGCAGAAAGTAGTATTAATAATGTTGAATCACAGGACAATGAAAGACCAAATTGGGGTAATGGTTTAGAATTTCTTATGTCATGCGTATCGATGTCCGTAGGATTAGGTAATATATGGCGATTTCCCTTTACGGCTTTTGAAAATGGAGGTGGAGCATTTCTTATACCCTATTTAGTGGTATTGTTTTTTATTGGTTAGTAATTTCAAAGAACAACATAATAAACAAAAACTATACTTTATTTTTATTCTTCTAGGCAAGCCTATGTATTATTTAGAAATGATTTTGGGTCAGTTTTCTAGTAAAGGATCTGTAAAAATATGGTCCATATGTCCAGCGTTTTTGGGTGAGTATAAATATTTTATATTAAATTATTTCAAATAACAATAAATCTATAATTAGTTGTGAGTTAAAATACAAATTCTCATTCACTTATATTTAAATAAATACAAGCTATCTATCTCCTTGCTAAAACACAAAACGGGAGTAACCGATTGGTCAACATCATTTTATTATTATCTGTAACATGCGATGCTATTCGTCGCACATGTTATTGACTTTTAAGACCAGTATCAGCTTGTCTTCTCGAAAATATTTGGGAGAATAAATAATTAGGAGTAAAGAAACAACGATAGATGTAAGATAAAAATAATTGAGAAGCCAGGATTGTCATCTATTAAAAGTAGTCAGAAATAGACACGAAAGATGACCCATATTACCACTTCCAGGCATTCACCACCAGTCGACCACAATCGTCCACTATCGCACTCAGTTGTTCCCCATGTATCGGATGTTTTTTTAGAGGTTCATAACTTTGAGTTAGCAACACTACTTTATTTGACAAGCGATTTAACACTGATAAGTAGTTGCTTTTTGTTTAGTTAGGTTAGACATTTCATTATGGATAGGCTTACACCAGAGCAACGATTGCAAATGTTGCTGTTTTTTTTTTTATATCAAAATAATGGTTTTGTTCGTCAAATTTATATGAGTAGTACACTTCGTCCACTTTATGGCGTACATAATCGCTATTCAGAGCGACTAATTCGAATAACAATGGATCGTTTTCGGACCACATTTACTCTTACTGATAATGTGCATCCCGTAAGACGCAGAACAGCGTGTACTGAAGAAGCTGTAGAAGCTGAACAGGGAAGCATTGTAGAAAAAAAGCTTTAAAGATTCAACTTGTGCAGGAATTAAAACCAATCGACCATCGTATGACAATTCGGCCAATGGGCTGTAGTAGAAATTGATATTGATAATAAATTTCCATTCAAAATTTTGTCCTCCGATGAAGTCCATTTTTAATTGAATGGGTACGTAAATAAGCAGAATTTACACTTGGAGTGAGGATAATTCACAAGCTTTTGTCGAAACATCATTACATCAACAGAAAATTTATGTTTGGTGCGCTCTATGGGCTGGCGGAATCAGTGATCCACATGTCTTTAAAAACGATGATGGTCAGGATGTTACTGTCAATGATGAATGGTATAGGGACACGTTTGCTGACATCTGGTTCCAACAGAACGAAAACACATGCCACACAATGCGTGCTACAACTAATTTACTCAAAGAATCTTTTGATGAAAGACTAATTTCAAGTAAAGGTCCAATTAATTGGCCACCAAGATCGTGTGATTTAACCCCACTGGATTATTTTCATTGAAGTTATGTACAGTCACTTGCCTACGTCGACAAACCAGTGACAATTGAATACCTGGAAAGCAACATTCGGAGAGTTATTGGTGAGATACGGCCTTATATTCTGCGAAAAGTTTGTGAAAATTGGTGTTCCAGATTGCGCTTTATACGCGTCAGCCATGGTGGCCACATGGTCGTTATCATATGTAAATATTAATATTATAAAATTTTCTATCCAACAAAGCCCATTTCATTGATATTAAAAGTATATTTCTTTGTTTTATTTTGATGTAAGCTTGTGCAACTGTAAAAAAAAAAACATCTGATAGAAAGAGGTAGGCCGAAGGCCATGTTCAAGTAGAAATTATCCGCCATTCGAATGAAGTCAAGTCAATCCCCGATAGAAATAGATCTGATTGTCCTCGGATTCAATTGACCCTGGTTGAAAAAATGTCCACAAGACAGAGCCGGAACTACGTCTCAGGAGAAGTAACCTATTATGATGATATCACAAATAGTTGTGTCCCGACAATGTTGATGCGCTATGTTCCCACTAGGAATAAATAAAGGAAAAGAAATTGTTTGAATTAAGCCAAGGTCCAAATATGGACTGATCGTAACCCACATTAGTTCAGTGGTAGCAATAGTATACTACTCAGCAAATACAGAGGTTGAATGATTTGATATCAATTTTTTTCTTAAACAAGAAGAAGATGAATGCGATTTTAAATTAAGTTAAGAAACATAGCATTCACAATAAAATATGAAAATTTTTCTCAAAACAAATAAATAAATAAAAAGTTGTTGTGTAAATAAAAAACATAAAAAATATATCGTCTTTTTAAATTTAAAATGTATTATATTTTTATTGTATTTAGAACTTAAATATATGGCTTGGTCATAACATTTTGAATTACGTTGTTTGCTGTTTAAATTACTTACACAAATCACCCTCGTTCATATGGCATTTTTTAATCGTTTGTGCGTGATTGAGACATCAATAGACTGAATAGACAAAACCATTTCTCAGTGTTATTTGCATACTTTAGAAGGGCCAATTTAATACATATCTGTGATAAAAACATTTTAATTAAAAGCTAAATAATATGCTAAGCACATATGACCTAATTTTTACTGTCAAGTATAAAAAACACGATAAAATTAGAGGTCACATTGATAAGTAAAATTGAATGGAATACAATTTGGGTTATTCTTTCCCAAAATTTTGTATGGAAAAATTATGTAATTAGGCTCATAACAAGGGGTTAAATTATGAATGAGAGAGCGAAATACGAAAAAATTTTGTCGTATGAACATGCTATTAAGTTGGGATTTAAAATAGACTTCAGATTTGTGTTAAAAATGAAATCACTAAATCATAAAGTTTTAAATATTGGAAATTAAAACAAGATAGCTTTTACTGTGTTTATTTGTGCGGAATATCAGTCTAAATTTTAAAAATGTTCACTCTTAGGGTTATACGGCATCCAAGTTTGAATATGACTTTCATCTACATATTCCATGTTAAAATTCTATTTAATTCAAAAACTCATTCTGATTTGATTGACATATGTACATACTTTTATTATACATAATTTCTTTCTTTTCCATAGGGGTTGGCTATGGTCAGGCTTTTGCCACTATATGCGTTATTACTTATTATTCATCCCTAATCGCTCTTACTCTATATTATATGGTAGTATCTTGCCAAAAAGTATTACCTTGGACATATTGTCGTGAAGATTGGGGTTCAAATTGTTTGGATTCCTTGCCAAAAGCTGATTCTATACAATTTCATAATACAACTCAGAAATTAACAAGCAGCTCAGAATTGTACTTCACGTAAGTTTTAAACAATCATTTCATATTTACTTAAAAGTTATATATTAACTATCCTTTACATTTTATTTCTTAGGGAAATAGTTACCAAAGAAAAATTACAAATATCAGATGGCTTGGGTACACCAGATCTATATTTAACCGTAACATTGTTCGTTTCATGGGTTGTAATATTTTTCGTTATACGGCAGGGTGTAAAAAGTTCTGGGAAGGCAGCCTATTTCTTGGCTATATTCCCCTACATAATATTGATTGCTTTATTGATACGCAGTGTTACATTGGATGGGGCTCTTGACGGTATAATATTTTTTTTAAATCCACAGTGGAGTCGATTACTTGATTTGAAGGTGATCTTAGTCAGCATATATGGTACATACATATTTACTCACATTTTATATTCAATTGATTTCTTTAATAGGTTTGGAAAGCGGCGGTGGTACAATGTCTGTTTTCATTATCAATTGCTGGTGGGACCATAGTTATGTTTTCATCTTATAATCGTTTTGATCACACAATTTATCGGTAACGTAAAAACCATTTAAGGCTTAACACTTGAGTAGTAATTAAAGATATTCTAATTATAGTGATTCCATGATTGTAACAAGTCTAGATACTTTAACAAGTATGTTAGCTGGTATAACCATATTCGGAATTTTAGGAAATTTGGCTCATAATCTAAATGTAACCAACATAAGGGAAGTGGTACAAAGTGGTACTGCTTTAGCTTTTATATCATATCCCGATGCTATAGCCAAATTTCAGGCTATACCTCAAGTGTTTGCCGTGTTATTTTTCTTTATGCTATTTGTCTTGGGTATAGGTTCAATTGTGGCTTTACAAAGTACTATAGTTACGATAATATGTGATGAATACAGGTCTTTAAAATATTGGATGGTAGCCTTGACAACATCAATACTAGGATTTCTACTGGGTATTGTTTACGTTACACCGGTACATTTAGTCAAGATTATGATGCACTGTAAAGATTTTTTTAATCGATATTTTTTCTTTTTTTTTCTTTTAGGGAGGCCAGTGGATTTTAAATTTAGTAGATTTTTATGGTGCAAATTATGTGATTTTTGTGTTTGCTATTTTCGAAATTGTTGGAGTTAGTTGGATTTATGGTATATAATATGGCTTTATATTATATTTTATATATGTTTATGTATATGAGTAGGTGAGATGCAAAACTCGTTTGGTACACGTTAACAGCAAGTTTTGTACAAGGCAAAAAACAGGTAGCATCTGATTAAATGGACTAAATTAATGGAATACTTTAAGTTTTTAGATGTTACAGCATTCTTGTTTAAAACTCAAGAGTTGAAAAATTATTAATTATCATAAAACTCCAGAAGAACTACTAGAATGAATGGGTATCTCGATTTTTTTAATTTTTGTATCGAACGAGTTTTGCATCTCACCTACTCATATATTGTATTAATTTTGTTGCTTTTTTAGGTCTCCAAAACTTTTGTGATGATGTGGAATTTATGACTCATCGTAAAGTATCCATGTATTGGCGAATATGTTGGTCATTTCTGACACCTGTTATGATGCTGATTATATTCATATATTCTATGATTACAATACAACCTTTAACATATAAGAATATGGTGTACCCAGATTCGGCATATGGTAAGAAGTTAATAGAAAAAACTTATTTTTAAAACAATATATTTTACATTATCCAAAATCTGACTTTTTTAAAATTCTGTTCTGGTTTGTTCGGATGTTTAAAACTTGAAAACGACTGGAACAAATTTGATACTATCTTCTGCAATTTCGTTCGTAGTTGCTACCGGAAGGTTTAGGTAAAAAGAAGAGTCGAAAATTTCTTGATTCACTGCACATATTCCAAGTTCAGCAGCAAATATTAACAGTATTGGACAAGTGGGAATGGTACCTCCAATGCAAAACAAATATTGATTTTTGTATATCTTAAGAACGGTAAAAAAGAAGTTTTTGAATTCGGCAGTAAATACAAGTTATCAGTTTAAAAGTGGGCGGAATTGTATAAGTCAGCATAGCATCTTCCACACATAGTAACTATTAATTTTT
This sequence comes from Wohlfahrtia magnifica, assembly GCA_023159175.1. Classification (NCBI taxonomy): domain Eukaryota; kingdom Metazoa; phylum Arthropoda; class Insecta; order Diptera; family Sarcophagidae; genus Wohlfahrtia; species Wohlfahrtia magnifica. Next base: position 328,350 of record JAKWBJ010000521.1, read on the forward strand.
ATATATCTTGAGATAGAAGCAGAAGTTTCCAAATTTGGTTTAAAAAACTTCTTGGACAGTACAAATCATCAGTTTAACACTAGGTGCCATGTTCATTTATAGTAAATATTTAATTTTTTATATGGGGGAAAATATTGTATAAGCGGGTATACGTATACTATATAAAAATTAATGTGTGTTTGTTTGACAAACAGACTCTACAGTGTCTTTCTGGAAGCAACTGAAGGCTATCTTAAATGTTTGCATTTGAACCGGAAGGGGATGAAATGGTAAAAATTATAATTAAGATAGGAGTAGCGAAGCGCGCCGGGATTTACAAGTATGTTACTATAAATTATAATGAATTTTTTCACATTAAAGCCTAATCCTCATGTAAATTACTGTTGGCGTAATTCGCTATTTTTGCGAAAACAGGTAGGTAAGTTTGTTGGCTAGTTAATGAAGATAAAATCAGCTACAAAGTTATTGCCGCTTTGAAACCAAGCCACCTAAAAGGAACATAAAAAGGAAAAGGAGATTATAGCTACCCTGAGCTCATTACGAAGTGGAGAAGATCAAGGGGATCAGATTTACGCACTGCACTAAGCCATTGAAGAAAGGTACACCAAAGTACCGCAATCGTCCAGTCACCAGAGCAGAGAATGTGAACGATTGTTTTGCATCAAGGTTGAAGGGAAAGCCAATTTTCTTCACGTGCGTTCTGATCATCCAATGACCCGTGTACACCACAATAAGTTTGGAAACAGATTGAGGTGGGGAGGTAGTTTCTGTGCCCTGCCACTGTTATACCGAGGCCACAGAGTCCTCTAAATAACATAAGAGGATAGGAAACTGCACCTATACTGTGCCCACTAACGGAAGAAACAATAGACTTCCCCCTTGACTACAATCATAGATAGGACTGCAAAGTAGGAATTGATAGATTGCACATCCATGAAACCCTCCTAGCAAGTTCATCAGGCGCTTCATTACAAACGATGTCCATTTTCAAAGGAGAACTATAGCTGAGTAGCTGCTAGGCGATGCTAGGGCTCTGATAGCGGTCTGATCAGATGCAAAGTTAGCAGACTTGGAGAAAATACCAGTCCCCACGCCGGATGCCATCTTGGATCCATTTGTGAAGCCCGTAATACCAGAACTCGCAGAAATCCTACCTCTTCTCCCAGGGAAGAAGGCCTTGGAGCGGTCAGAGAAGTCCAATTTGCGGATGGCCAAATCTGTCCCAAATTTCTTTAGAGACGAAATAAGAATTCCCAAAATGCGTTAATAAAAGGCCAATACAATTTTCATGAGAATTTTTTTCCTTGCGCAAATAAAGGGTGAAAAGCTCTACAATATAGTACACAAAAACAAAAACAATTCAATATTACCGATAGAAATTTTGTGTAAAGGAATAGATTTCATACGAATTTTTGCCCACTATAAGGGCGAGTATTTGAAAAATTGTTTCGATCGTACTTGAATATGCATTTTAGTTTAAATGAATAAACATATATTTTAACCGAGACTTTTTATTATGATAAAATTTATTTTTTTAAGTTCGATTATAATTTTTTAATGTTTTTTTTAACAGTAATTAAATATACCTAAGAAACTAAATTAAATTAAGAAATTACTGTCTTTTAAGCTGCTGGTTGGATAATATTCGTTATAGGTGTTCTGCAGTTCCCTCTTTGGGGTATTTGGTATATAAAAAGCCATTACAAAGAATCATTTGTGACGGTAAATTGAGTGAATATATATTAATTGCAATTTAAATTTTTAATTTTTAATTTGTATACTAAAATTTTAGACGTTTATAGTTTCTCTTAAAGCAGCTGAAAGTTGGGGACCAACGAATCCAGAAATAAGAACTAAATGGTATGCATATAAAACAAATTTAGCTGAAGAGAGACAAAGATTACAAAGCAGTAATAAAATTAATTTCTTTAAACAAAAACTATACAATGTTACCGGTAGAACAAAATGAAAATTTTCTATTTAGAATATTTTTATTATACATACATAGTTGTGAAGTAGTTACAGTTGTGAAGTAGTTAATCGTATACAATTATTAAATAAGTTCGTAAATTGTTTGCCAATATTAAAAGAAAACTATTTAGAAGTATTATTATTATACTTTATTATAGAAATAATATTAAGTAATAAAAATCCAACTACAACTGAATGAGAAACATTTTGACTGTTTTTGTTTTACCTGTTTAGTTTGAAAACCAACAATTTTTTTGTTTGTCTCTCCTAGAGTATTCATACTCGAAATCCAATTTTTAATTTTAGTAATTAATCATATATCTAGTGGCGTATTTGAGCGACATTGTCATTATAATATTTTAATCGATGAATGAATTATAAAATTGTCGTAAATGAAAAATTGTATTTTTGAATCCTCGTGGCAATGACACAAACACAGAGAGTTGTATATGGGAGCTTCATTGTGATGTAAACATTCTAAATAAAGCTGCCTGTTATGAGTCGACAAAATGCGTTATGAGTAAATTAAATGCTGAAATTTCACGACAGTCTCTATTAAGAGTCGATGCAGGATTTTGACTGCTAAACCTCTCCTTTCGATGATATTATCTATTAGGACTCACTAATAAACGAATGCCTGTATGACAAAATCAGCTTCTGTCATCTATGAAAATATGGACAATTACTTTAAAAAGTCATATATGACACCAAAGACAATTCATCGTCAGTCGTCGATAATTTATCATTTTCAGTTTAAGTCACAATGATTCAGTGGTCACAAGCAATAACCACCTAAGTGGTAATATTTATAAAACATTTCTAAAAAAATTAATAGAGTGCATTAGAAAGATTCTTACCCCTACAATGCCAAAACAAAAAACTATCACTTTTGATCTCCTGTAAGAAGGATAGGGCCGTAACAGCTGAATTCGACAGTCAGGCTATGAGTTGAAGTTTGGTAAATTTAGACTTATATTCCGCACAAACAACACAGCGAAAGCTATCATGTTTTAAAATCAATTCATTATATTCTTTCCAATGCAGGTCATTTTATTGAATTTTAGCTTAGATTTAATGTAGGAGTTTTGAAGTTTTTTACGTCTACTATCCTGTGGATTCCATCACATTGCCAGCCTTTCAATATTATCTGCTGGCCTTCTAAGAGTATGATCCACCCATCTGCATTTGCGTTCTCGTATTTGGATGTCATTTAGCCATTGCCATTTAATAGACAGCAAACTGCTATTTAATATGATTATATTCCAATAAATATACATGATTTTGCGCAGGCATGATTTTTGAATAGGCTCAATGGCCGATGGGGTGACGGCCCTTGTTTATGTGACTTTGAACTGCTCAATTAACTGAATTAGTCAATATCTTCGATTGATTGGTTTAGTATTTAAAAGCGCTCGGTATTTTCTATTCTTACACGTAATCCCTTGATTTTCCCTATATTGATCTTTAGACCAACTCTGAAGCCTGCTTCTCTAACTTGTTTCAGCTTAGATTGCATATTCGTAAAAGGAAGCAAGTGTCGTCAGCGTAATCGAAGTTCTCAAGCTTTGCATGCAGCTTGCAGATTACACCCTTTCTCTGTCCTATTACTTAGCCTAGGACACAGTCAAACAAAAACGGCGACAATACACGAGCACTTATGGCTATTTTGGTTTGTTTTAAAACCCAACCCACAGGGTTTTATTGGGTTTTTTCATGAGTTTTATTGGGTTTTCAAATTTCATTCAATTCGATAAAATTTGTTTGTTTGTTAGTACAATTACTCGTACGTTGCACTTCTGGTGAGATTTGGTGATCGGAGCAGATTGCAATTACTTCGTTTGAACCGTGCATCACAATAAAAACGGTTGGAATATAAAAACAGACATGATTAAGTTATTCTTTTGCATGACAGAGATCGGCCTCACGTCGCAAAAATTCCCAAACAATTATTAGAAACTATCAAATAGATTATTTCGCCTCACCCGTAGTATTTTCCAAACATTGCTCCTTTTATCTATTGCCTGTTTCGACGGATACAACATCTCTTGGCATGTCATCGATCGGATTAATTCTTTCGAAGCATTATAATATCGGCTTTAAATTTGTATTACCTTAAAAGAAAGGAAGTTTTTCTTAGACCGGAAGTGGGAAAAAGATGTTTGCAGTGATGTAATAAATTTTTATTTTGATAAATTTGTTTATTTATACTCCCGATACATAAATTATACTTATTTTTGTTGTAAATAAACTACGAATTCTATTGGGTTACCAAGTTGGTAGCCAACCCTTAACATTTCATAGCATTCATTATAGCACTGTGCTTCAGTGTATAAAATGACTTCTCAAAATCTATGAATGTCAGATATAGAGGCAGTCCCCATTCCAATAAAATTTATTTGGCTCTTCTTTTAGTTCTAGTGAAATCGGATCAAATAGCCTATGATTTAGTATTTGGGCACAATCGCTTTATTAGTCAAATGTACCCAAAACACCCGGTCCTTAAAGTTTTAGGCCTACGTATCACATATTGTATGAGTACTCCCGTTCTTTTTTCCATGAAAACAATCTATTATTTCGAATTAGGTAATTAGGAGATATAGAAAATAATAAAATATACTTTAGGCCGTTGTTTCTATTTTTTATTTTTTTGTAAATTCCACCTTTGCAAAATTCCACGCTTGCTCTTATTATATTTATAGGAAATACAGTTATTTTTTTCCTTTATTTTGTTAAAATTTTTCCACTCTTTTTATTTCGATTTTCCAAGTACAAGTCCATACAATAATGACACATTTACTTTATTTTATTAAAAAAACCTATAAAATATTCTTATACTAACAAATAAACATCTAAAAAGTGTTCGCCACTTTACTTGTTAGCGGTATTCAAAACTTCTTAACGAAGTAGTCTTATGTGGCAACTTAAAAATGAATCCACTACCCTTTAAACACTTTTGTTTCTTTATAAATTTCGTTAGATTTTTAAATGAAAGAGGTACATTGCAAAAATGTGCCACAAAATAAAAGAAACGTAAATTGAAGAGCAAAATATCATAGTAAATGCCTACAAACAAAATAAGTTAATATAAGAAATTTGCTAGTTAGTGCGTCCACTTCAACCTATTATTTTGGCAGCATAAATCCCACAAAAATGATTCAGATTGTGAAAATCCTCCTGGATACTCACTATAATATCTATGTAGTCCAAATAAATCACTATGTGAAAAATCCGAAATAATAAAAATGATAAAAAAGAACCTAAAACTTCATCGCAGCAGTATTAAAAAAGATCCCAGGAAACGGAGTACATCCTCGTATTATAGATAGAGTGCTGAAAGTAGAGGGTTACAATGCCAGACGTTGTTGAAAAAACCTTTAATTAGCAAGACAAATTATTTAAGCAATTTTCTTTGACTAAAGAACATATATATAGCAAAAATGAGTTTTGCGTTTTGGGTATATCGCTTAGATGGTTGTGTCTTGGTCTGGATTCAGTAAGAAACTTCACCCCAATACAATACAATACAAACATATTCAAACTACATTTAAAGATGAGGTTACTGAAGTAAAGTGGTGTATGTTTGTTGCTGGTGTCTGTGAAATTGTGTTTATAGAAAAATATAATGGAGTATTTAAATAAAAGGTCCGACATCTAACGTTTTTTTTTTCAACTAGTGCTTATTTCGTGAAAAGTAACACTTAGCTAATGTCTGATTTGACAGATAATTAGTTTTATCCTTCCGCTGAACGAATATGGTTGTGTATACGCTTGAACAACGCTGGAGGTCTGGGCCTGCGATCGACTTACAGAAGATGCCGATTTTGCCAAAAAAAAAATCAGCTTTTCAGATGAAGCTCATTTTGATCTTTGCGGGTATGTAAACAAGCAAAATTGTCGCATTTGGGGCACAGAAAACCCGCACGCATACATTGAAAAGCCGATACACCCAAGACGAGCCACTGTTTGGTGCGGATTTTGGTCCAGAGGCATAATTGGGCCATTTTTCTTCGAAAATGAGCAAGGAGTGGCCGTTACAGTCAATGGCGATCGTTATCGGGCCATGTTGAACGAATTTTTGTTCACAAAAAATTTGAAGAGGAGGATATTAGCAACATTTGGTTTCAACAGGACGGCGCTACGTGTCACACAGCCGAAGCTACACTCGATGTTTTGCGCCCTGTTTTTGAAGATCGCATTATCAGCCGCAGAGCTGATGTCGTTTGGCCACCTCGAAGCTGCGGTTTGACACCGTTGGACTATTAGTTGTGGGGTGCCGTCAAAGATAAGTGTTACGTCAACAAGCCAGAGACAATTGACGCTTTAAAGGACAATATTCATGAAGCCATTGGTGAAATACAGCTGTACGCAATCGATAATGTGCTTAAAAATTGGACCGATCGTGTAGGCTACTGCATGGCTAGCCGAGGCGGTCATTTGAATGAAATTATTCTCCATTATTAACCGGAAGGATTGTACTTTCAAATAAAAAAGAAATTTGAGAAAATATTGAGTAGTTTTTTTACAGCATTTAAAAAAAAAATTATTTGGCGGACCCTATATATCAAAAGAAAATTGGGAAAAAAGTGCACATAAACTGGGCACTGCTGAATCAGATTAATATTATCGAGACAATATCAAACACATTGTAGATATACAGTATATAAGTTTTTTGATCACATTTTTTAAAACAGAATACATTTTTTTTATCATATAGATGTGGGGGTATACGAAGATGGACAGGGTAGGTAAATACGTTAATGTTTCTGGACGCCACACACTCTACGAAAGTTTAAAAATTTGGGGCCATAGTGCGTCTGACGTTATCTTCCAGCAAGATAACGATGGCTTCAGAGTTACGGATTTGAAATACTGCACTGGCTACTTCATTCCACGGACATAATCCCAATCGGACATGCATATGTTAAGGTTGAGCGTGCAATTTAAATTACTGAAGATAACTGCCGAAATTTCGAGGACTTATGGTAAAAGGCTCAAACTTCTTAGCAAGCCGTTGGCGATAGGGTAGTCCATGTCAAAACCTATTGAGGCTATAATTAAAGCAAATGAAGGTCAGATAAAATATTAATAATAAAAGTATTTCAAAGTCAACTAATTGATCACAAGTCTTTACTTGAATTTTTTGGTATTATTTAAAATGTAATATTGAAAACGTTATACGGTATAACACTAGAACAACGAAAAAAACAACAAATTGCAATAACAAAAACATTACAACAAAATTTATTCTGTTTGGTGGATCTTGTGGATCTTATACAACACCCGTCACACCTTAAAAATGCCTCCTCTGTTGCTGGACCTTAGCCTGATTGAATACTTCTTGGACATTTGGGCAAATAGATTGAAGGATACCTTTTAACGTCGGAAAATAGACTTAATGAAGCATTAAAAAAATATGGCAAAAAATTGGAGCAGATATCGGAAAAAAAATTAGTGCATTTCATGCAAAACTGATTGCAAGAAGTTTTTAAATCAAAAGGAAAGCAAATAATATATTAACAACTACAATTCTCTATCTTTATGCAATGCATAACTGCAATTGACAAACTTTTTTGTCCTTATAAAATGCAACCATTTTTTTGTTTTTAGGTGTTTATTTATTAAACAGGTTTACAAAAATAAAATTTTGTTCGTTCGCTGAATGAATTATATACACATATGTATGTATATTTTCATGAAGGGCCACCTATGATTGTAATCATCCTTTTTAGTTTGCCCATGTACACGTCACGGTTTTATGATATTATGTTGTTCGAAAATTTGTAGGAAATAAAAACTGTAAATTGCGAAAATATTTTTGCTGATCTAGTGAATAAATTGGAAAAGACGAGCGTAAATCATTTATTACATTCACATTTGGATTTTTTGCAAAAACATTGGAAATATGTGTGACGAGCATGGTGAACGGTTTCACTAAGGTTTAAAGTCCTTTGAGCAAGTTTTTGGAACCATCATATGCTAGGTGACTATTGTTGGATCGTCATAAAGGGAACAAATAAAAATTTATATAAAAAAGAACTAAAACTATTAATTTCTAGTTTTTTGTTTATAAACTAATGCTAATCTTGATTTTTAAATTTTTTATAAATATTTCAATAGCTTGACGTCCTAGAATTTTTCCTCTATTTTTTGGCAAAGTAAGACATCCTAAATTAGTAGCCTCATGTTTGTTTTAAACTGTGAACAAAAGCCTTGTAAACTAGTGTTATTAGCACGTAATCTTTTTTCTATTTTTTTTAAATTAAAATGAAGTAATTGTGTCTTGGAATCGTTTACAATTCTTTAATTTTATGATCTGATTATTTTCTGGAGTAGCGAGTCTTCAAACATAAAAGAAGCAAAGTGACGATCAGTTTTGTCCATGTGTATATATAAACTTTTACGAATTTAGCTTAAGTCAAGATTGCTTTAATGACAAAACGCTTACAAACGTGGAGCCTGTGTGGATGCCATGACACAAGTCACCTACGAAGGCTAACTCTGATACCTTGATACTATAAACATTCTTAATTAGGCGCACTTTTATACCACATTGGTTTAGCAAAATATAAAGATTGCAGGATATGTGAATAGAATATTATCCCAAAGAAACACATCCTTTAATATTTTACAACCTTCACTTGTATAAGACCTAGTATATCGGCGATGATACTTTATCATCATTTTGGATTTTACATTAGAAAGGGTGAAAAATAGTAAAAAAAATTATGACTTAAGTATTATTAAAAACTAATTAAATTTTAAGTAATGGCAGAATAACATAAAATATTAAATTGTTTGTCTTTTTATTTCATATATGGTTTTAAACTTAATTTAAAAAAAGGAAAAATAACTGATACGTCTTTTTTAAGTTAAAGTATCGATATGTTCAGTTATGACTTTAAGTAATGGTTATTAACCTCCATTTAAAATATATTTTTTTATTGCTTGAGATAATTGTTTGAAAAGGAATCCTTATCAAATTTTATTACCTTGTGCTAAAGGTGTGTAATTTTTATTTGGCATCAATAAAAAAAAGAAATATAATAATTAAAAAAAAAATAAATAAATTTGGGTGTTTATGAACTGTTGCAATTGAAATTGGTATTTTTGGTTAATAAATGGTTGTTATCCATACATCCATATATGTATTCGATATACAGTCAGCGTAAAAAAGTGTATTGCAAACAGCGATGAATTTAAACATTTTATATTTTTTTAAAACTGCATTTAATGCTTTTCAAAGTTCTTAAAAAACAACTTCATTCAAAGAAAAGTGTAAAAGACAAAAAACTATGCCAAAAAAATAATTAAATAAGAACACCTGGGAAGTGATACTATTTTTTTAAAGTTGCTGTCGAATACAACAAGAATCTTCTTTTAAAGTTTTCAAAATACCTTCAAAATCAAGAGTTACGGTTAAAAAACTATTTTTTCGTAACTTCATGCGCTTATATCCTGATAACTTAGCTAAATATTAACCAACTTTAAGATTTTTAGAAGACATGGAAAGAAGAAGAGCATACCTTTTAAAAGCTAAACATACTTAAGTAAACTCGTGGAATCTGAATAAATTGGAATTTATTTATTATTATTAAGTTTAGAGATGTTTTTAAACGCTATTTTTATAGGGATTGAGTATGTTTAAGCACCTTTTGAATAAAGGCGTTTTTTAGCAAATTTAAGCCAAAAATTTTTGCAACAACTAAAATTATGTAAGAACATATTTTAGCCCTTTAAAACAACCTAAATTCACTATTTTACTTCAAAATTTGTTTGTGCAAGTAAAAGGTGGTGCTGCCGCAAATTTGTATACATTAATAGTATATTATTTTATTTTCTGCGATAAAAGTCGTGATGCAGCACAGTGATGCATTTACGAACTGGCCCCTTTTTATAAGCTACTTAACTTTTTTGTCGCGTAAAATATATTGTTGTTGTTGCATAATTTTAGTTGTTGTAACAATTTTTGGTTTAAGTTTGCTAAAAATCGCCTTTTCATGAGGTGCTTTACGAAGTAGGTGCTCAAACATACTCAATTTCCAACAGATCTTAAAAAATCAAGTATCATGGTATTCGTAACTGAACGTACTTCTCTAATGATTCATAAATAGTGTGAAAACACTAACGCCCCAAAAACAGGATCACACCGCATGTGAGTACCAAATTCTAATGTTTGTTTTCGCCTTCGTAAAGTGTCGGAATATTTTAGTATTTTTGCAGATTCCTTTCCATTCTTTTCGGAAATAAAATCAAATCTGTATTTTGAAAACATATGTACTTCTTCAGTCACTTTCAATGTAAAAAAAATATTTGTTAAAATATTAAAAACACAATTTTAATGGGTGTACGAATATACACATTTACATTTTGCATACTGTAATTAGAATAATTTATTGGAAATAAAGCGTTTACATTTTTTTCTCTTAGTGTGTTCAATACGCAAAGTTATTTTTAAATAATTTTAAATAATTATCATACTTTTTCTCTTAGTAAATTTCAATCACTAAAAAAGTTTAAACCACATTAGGCAAAGATTCGTAAGATGTGGCAATGCCACAAATGCTTATTAAGTTTTGCTATGTCACCAATAATAGACTAACAACGCGAACTACGCTTGCAAATTATTGAATTTTATTGTAAAAATTTGTGTTGTGTGAAAAATGTGTTTCGTAAATTACATCCATTTTATGATCTTCATAATCGACCCACCGAACAAGCTATTTATCTAAGCTGTTGTGACTAAATTTCGCACCAGTTTGGGACATTAATGCACACTAACCTGTATGCGAAGTTTGCGTACCAAGGAGAATATTGTTGATGTATTGGCCAGTGTTATTATACTGATACTCTACTTTTATAGAACGCTAATATGACCAGTCCTAACGTTGGATGTGGAATCTGGATACTAAAGACATTATACATAAATGAGCTACTTTGTTTTTAAAGGAAAATACGAAGTAAAATTTTTGATTTATTTGAAGTTGGAGAAGGAATATACAGATGCTGGAGCTACACAATGATAATTAGATTATTGTACGTTCTGTGAGGCCACAATGACTACGCTCGCTTAGACATTAATCTTCTATATATGTATATGTATGCATATACAAATTGAGTCTATTTTTGGCTTACGTATTACGCTCAAACCCGTCGAACGATTTCAACTAAACTTATATCCAAGGTAGATAATGGGATCTTTACGGTTTATGTTTGATTAAAATCAGAAATCGTATGTGTGCGATAAAAAAGCCCAAAATTACCTACTTTTTATGTTCGTCATTTAATAATTCGAGAACTCCTCAACCGAGACTCTCTAAATTTGGTCTAAATATGTTCGTAGTCAATACAAATCATCAGTTAAAAAATGGGCGGGATTGGACAAGTCCATATGGTACTTTTGATACAAAGCAAATATTGATTTTTATATATTTTGAGAACGGTTAAAATGCAAGCTTGGGAATTTGGTCAAAATGACTTCGTAGTCAATACAAATCACCAGTAAAAAAAATAAAGGAATTTGATAAGTTGGCGTCGTATCTCCAATACAAAGTATTGATTATTGTAAATCTTGAGGGCGGTAAAAGAAGTTTCTGAATTTGATCTATATGAATTGGCAGTCAAAAAAAAAAAAAAAAAAAATCATCAGTTTAAAAGTGGTTCAAGCTTAATTTTTGTATATTTTGAGAACGGTAATTGTAGAAGTTTCTAAATTTGGTTTAAAAATCTTTACGGACAATACACACTAACTGGACTAGATTGGATATGTAGGCGTGGCACATCCCATTCATACTAAATATGTAATTTTGCATGTCTAGATAACGGTAACAGTTCGAGCTTCGTTATTTCTACACATCAGCCAAAATGAGGGAGAGATTGGATAAGTGGGTATTAATTTTTTATAAAGGCATAGCAGAGCATATTAGGTGAAGGTTATATATACTCGTATGTATATGTATATGTAAAAATGAATGTGTTGTTTTAGCTAAAAGAATTAAATTTTTATCCTTGGGAGCGGAAGGAAATCAAATGCAGTAAAAAAAATAAAATATTATAATTAAGGTAATACTTAAGATAGTGCCCATAACATTCAATGGATGAATAAGGGGACTTCTCTCAGTCAATGAGCTGCAACCGTCTCATTAAAAGGAACTTACATCGGCTTTGAACGACAAATGTTAAGAGGTGATACCGCTGTTAATTTTTTTTCTTTTTCAGATGCTTTGGACCTGGATTGGTGGGCGGGTATTTTACCTACCATACCAACCGGAACGCATATTATAAGACATATAGGGTGGGCCATTTAAAAGTTTAAATTTAAAAACGCAATACAACAAAAATAATTGTTCCGGTTAGAAATGAAATATTATTTCATGCATAGGCTGCCGCGGCTGGCCTCGCAGTACCTCATTCGATCGGACCAATTTTCGAGTGTACGGGGTCGTATCTCGCTGGCGGCTAACTGACATTACCATTTCGGCTAATTAAACGGCCATCAACATTTGACACAATAAATCGATTGTGGCATGAGATGTGTGGCCTGTTGAAACCGAACATCGTTCACATCAATACCATGAAGAGCGGGCACACAAAAAATCGGTTATCATGATGCGACAGGTATCTCCATTGACCGTAATGGTTGCGCCGACCTCTTTTCCAAAGAAATATGGGCCAGTGATGCCTCCTCTCCACAAGCCGCACCAAGCAGTCACTCATAATGGGTGCATTAGCTTCTGTAATTTGGGTTTTCTAAGTCCTAAATACTGCAATTTTGCTTATTAACGTACGCACCAAGATGAAAGTGAGCTTCATCCAAAAAGATGATTTTAAATGATGATAAATTTCCAATAAATCCCGACGTTGCTCAAGCGTAAATCGATTCATTTCATACAGTGGAGATAATATACTGAATTTTGTGACAGAATAGAATGACATAAGTATTGCCAGATTCTAAATATCCGCTGATTCAAATTTAAAGTGATATTACTCAAATATGAGAAATTTGTTTTTGAACACATTGCTACATATGAATTTTGTGCCAAAAGGACTGCTCATCAATCGCACTGCAGTGAAAGCATTTTGGATTATTTAATTAAAAGAAGTGGTAGTCGGACTGGGAACAGTCTAGACTATAATGCAGGTGAGGTAAAATCACTATTTCCTTAATAGCTTTTAATTGGTGGCCGAGCGTTTTCTTGTTGGATGATTAGGGTTTCATATTTGGTTGTGTTCGGTATAGCTACCTTGTGGTCGTCTGACCTAATTTCCCATCAAATACACAGCGTTACATTAACGCATTGGCTATTCAGCTTTATTGTTTGTTCGGCGCAAAATATGTGCTTTGGGTTATTGTAATGGATCACTTATTCGCAGCAAGTAATTATTTCATACAAAAAGTTGCGTCTTTTTTGGCGTTGAAGCAGTATTTTGGACGTGAGAAATCATCTTTCATAGATCTCTCTCGGCATTAACTCATGTAGTACCCGATTTCCTTGCATTTAAATACTGCTGCTTGTAAACGTTTCAATATTGGTGCATGAGTAGTTCCAAATGACTTTTAACTTATTTTGAGCTTGATAAAGAACTATATGGAACAATTTCTCCAATTCATCCTCTTTGACGTATGCGGTCTTTTTTCACTGTTAGAATCACCACTTCTGAACCGCGAATGGAATGGAACATATTTAGGATACTAAAATAAAAGTTGTTTTTGCAATCATAAAATTTTAATCAAAGTTTAACACATCGTTTAACATCACCCTTTAGACAAACTGATACATATAACAGTACTAATTGTAAAGGTATTGACATACGGTTAAGTTAAATATGTTGCAGCAGGTGTTATAATTGCCGGATATCGTTGTATCGGATAAATGCATGTCATATATACGATTAATACGAGCACAAATAGCAATCCGAATATATACGAATACTTTTAACAGGTACACTTTTACATTTAGCATTGACAGTGAAATATTCAATAAAGTCTTTGTTTTTCATTCTGAACGCTTGAATACTTTTCGTTTGTGTTTAAAACAATTTTTTTCCTCTCTTAATATTTATTTTTTGTTTCTTTACAAGCTTGGCTTTTTCATTTCTGTGGCTCTGAGTGAGTGGGTCATTAAAACAAATCATTAATATTGTTATTAACAATAATACTGTTATATCATTTAAAAAATATATATTTTTTTAACTTTAATTAATAATGTTAAGTTAAAACAATTGGTAGTACCGTTTAAGCCTTTTAACAACTCACATCGGCTGCTGTGGGAAATTTGAGCTCAAGTTACCTTTTTTTTGTAATTTTCCAACTTTACTATATATAAATTAAATTTAAATGCGTGTTTAAGTGTTGAATTATTATTAATTTAAAAATTACGTTGAGAGAGAATTTTAGTAAATGAAAGACGTTTATACAAATAAGTGTAAAATATTGTTGTGAAACATGGTTAAAATAAATAAATAAATAAAAAAATATATATATATAAATTAATATATTAAAATAATTTAAATGCAACGAAGCATTAAATTGTTTTAATCATTATTCAGTTTTTACAAGAAAATCTTAAAAAAAATAAATAAATAATGGAGGTTAAAACAAATGAAACCAATGGAAGAGTTACAACTACAGTTTCGATTGAAGTAAATATATAAGAAATTAATTTGAATTTTTATTGTTATAAACATAGTTACTCGTATGTACTAATTAGAAACGTTTTAAAATTACGTTAACGCTGATTTTTTTTTTTTTTTTTTTGTTGTTCATTCATTTAAAATTTTTTAATATGTAGTACATTCATAAACCATAAACAAAGGAACAAAAACAAAACTGAAAAATTCATTTCTTTCCAAGTACTTTATCAAAATAGTTTATATTCTTGTGACTGCGACACCTAATTAGAAACGTTTGCATACCATTAAAAAAAAGTTGTGGTTTTAAGTTTACGCTCTTACTTATTTTTAATATTATGTTGTAAAAGCAATTTGCTTTAACACAGCTTCATATCAACTGCGCATTGATGTTATAATGCTACCACACTGCTCCACTGGTATTACCTCCCATGCCATATTCACTTCCTCGAAACGAGTTGTCAAATATGCAACCATCAGGACGAAGGCGATTAATGTTGCAAATTCTACATGACGTTTTCTTTAAATTGTACTAAGAAGTAGCTTCTTCCGTGCTGCTCCGCCATATAGCCAGGCTTCAACCAAACATCGTGAAATAGTTCTCTTGGAAATCGTGATATTTAATTTTTCACAAATATGACGCCGGATATCAGCGAACGACTTTTTTGAATCTGCTTTGGAAATTTGCTTTATCATGCGGTCGGTATACTTTGAAGAAATTCAGAACCTTTTATGTCGTAGAAATTTGACTATGGTGCCATAATTTTTTATATGCTGCAGGGCGTTAAATCTTTTACGAACACTGGAGCTGCTCTGATATTTCTCTATATGATTTCTCAGCCTTACGCAGTTCTAAAATGGAGTTCCGTTCTTCAGAAGTGCAGCTTTTACATTTTCGTATTATAATTCTTAAAAGTAATGGCTTTAATTTATTTACAGCAAAATACGTATTCGTACACACTATAAATACATATAAGAAAATTTAGGAGCATATGACCTCCACAAGCCTTGAGAGTTCCACTCGAGAGACATAGAATCTTTTTCGGATGGTGTAACTGGTATACCATCATTTTCTTTTCTTTTTTGCTTCAGTGTGCGTTCTTCATTAGTCATGTTCTACAGTTCTGTGTTAATTATGGTCTTAAGCCAGAATATTCTGCATATGATTCTGAGACACTTGTTGATGAATATCTGCAGCTTTTGCATGATGTTATGCGACAAAAGCCAGGCTTCACTACTATACAACAGAACTGATTTAACACATGAGTTGAATATTCTAAGCTTAGTTAGTCTAGATATATATGAGCATCTACATAATGGCTTTTATTTTATTGAGTCTGTTGTTCACGTCTGTTGTTTATATTCAACGCATAAGTAAATTTTTGAAAATTTCGTGTCTATTTATTGCGTTTATGACAAAATACAAGTAATACGTAGGTATCATATAAATCTACCGCTGGATGGCGGAGTATTCACATATTGGATAACAAAAACCGTATTCGTACAGAGTAACAACCTTAATAAAATTAAGAATATTATGCATAAGGATTAAAATTAATATTTTGTTGGATATCCTTTTTGCTTTATGACAGTATTGAGACGTCTTGGCATCGATTGCACAAGTTCTCAATAGGGTAGAGATCTGGACTTTGAGGTGGTGTTTTGAGGTATTTGGGACAGTTGTACAGAATCCAAAGTCGGGAATCCAACGCTGTTATTTGGGATCATTGTAAGATAAAATTCCTGGAAATGCCCATTTTTTCTGCACTCTGCTTCACATTTTTCTTTAAAATATTTATATAGTCCGTTGCTGTCATAATCCCATTAATGAAATGTTGATTCCCAACTCCTGATACTGAAAAGCAACCCCAAACCATTACCGAGCCTCCACCATGCTTGAATATGGGAATTAGGTTAAGGCGAAATAAGCTCGTATTCTCTCGCCAAATTTTAATGCGTCCAGCCGATAATTTTACATTAAATTTGGACTCATCCGTAAAAATAACTCTTTTCCAGAAGTTGAAATCCTTATTTTGGTACTTTTTAGCAAACGCAACCCGTTTTTGCTTATTAATTATGCTAATACATGGTTTTCTGACAGCATACCGACTTTTGAATCCAATTTTTTTAATGTAATTTCGAACTGTTTGAGGTGTAATGTGAATTCCAAAATTCTGTTCCAAACTTGCAGCCAGTGTTATAGAAGTATTGATGCCAATTTGGCAACATAGGAATGAGCCCTGTCATAAATTGTCATAAATTGTCCGGTTTTTTATATTTAGACACCACGTATTAGATCGGTTCTAATTTTTCGTTGTTCATCTGAACGCTCACTTGATTTTCTGCCCATGTTCAATTTTTCCAACTTTTTATAATTCAACTGACTATGATATTTTATGAAAATAGAGACTGCAACAATAAAAACGGGGAACCACACAAATAAAATTGAATTTAAAACTCGCGTCATTATGTGAATAGTCCGCCACCTAGTGGTCAATTTATAAGATACCTATATATTATTTGTAATTTGTCACAGAAACAATAAATAGACACTTAATTTTCAAAAATTTGCTTATGCGTTGAATATTTTGTAAATTTTCTGATTATTATCGGGTGTACGAATTTCTGTTTTGCATACTGTAATGGCTTTAATTTATTTAAGTATAATAAAAGAATATTTACCGATCTTTGCTTAACTAGCACTCATTAAATAATTATCGACTGTTTCTAATTATGTGTCGCATTTTGTTTCAACTCTACTAAGAAAGTGCATGCAAATTTTTACGGTACTTAAAATGTATAATGAAGAAAGTAAAAGTATTTAATGATAAACAAATAGTAATAAACAAAAAAAAATTTATGGAAAATTTTTCAAAAATGTCTAAATAAATTCATAGAATAGACCGTCACCCTTCATTTGGTTCCAGTAAAAAGGCTATTTTAAATCTCTCATATCCACTAAACTACATAAGACATATCTTTTTTCCAATTAATAAAAAGGTGATATATTTGAATAAAAACAGCACTAAAATGTTATCAGCGAACATATCTTACACGCATTTGTTACTGACTTGCAAAAAAATTTTCATCAGTTTTCGGGTAACAATATTTATATATTATATATATTAATTCCCATAACATTCCATTAAGGAACATGGGAACTTCTCTCAGTCAATGAGCTGCACCCGATTTTATTTTTAGAATCATTGAAAGGGACCTACAGTTTAACGCCGACTCGGAACGGCAAATGAATTAAAGAAGTATTCAATAGTAGTAATACTCAAACCCAGTTACTAGGTAATGTTATGAGGTGATATTGCTGTTGAAAAGCTTTTTCTTTTTTCAGATGGTCTGTCCTGGTATTGAACCGAGGACCTTCTGATTGGTAGACGGGTGTTTTACCTACCATACCACAGCGGCAGATTTATTTTTTCTTAAAAACATATTATGGATTTCTCTTAGTCAAACACTTCTATAAAGCTGCATCGTTCGATTTTTAAAAAGTAATGGAAAAAAATGCCTTTTTATCACCAAAATACCACTGTGTACCGTAGTGGTCTACCAAATGAGTGGCCCATGTCAAAAACAGTTTAAAAAATCCACAAAAAGGTATTAAATGATCATCGGTTAAGGGTGAAAACATTTTTAAAAAGTGATGAGTGAAACGTTTGTTTACAAGATGTCTCAATAGAGTACCTGACCACCATCTCGCGCCTAAGCGAAAAAAAAAACAGTCAAATCAGTGGGCTTGGTTGTGAGAATCCTATCCAAAGAAAGCGAAGACAGATTTCTTTGAAGAAAAATTCGTTACTTCTATTGATTATCTTCAAAAAGGAAAAACAATCAACGGCGAGTTCTATGATGATAAAACTCAATGATCTGTAAGAGTTGTTCGCTTGTTAGTCTACTTATGGTGAAATGGCAAACTTTTTAAGCATTTTTCTCATTGCCAGATGCCACGAATCTTTTTTATACATTGAAAACCAAAATAGGAAAAAAATCATCTAGTATTACAAATAGTCAATCTTTGTGGAAGTATTGGATGTTTTTTAGCTGCATGAGAACTATAGATATCGATAACTATGGTTTGACAGCTGAGAGTGTCAAATTGTATTGTCTTTACGTTCAGTAAGGCTTGGCAAGTCATCATTAATCGTTTAACACTAGAACAACGCTTCGTAATTA
Organism: Wohlfahrtia magnifica; assembly: GCA_023159175.1. Taxonomy (NCBI): domain Eukaryota; kingdom Metazoa; phylum Arthropoda; class Insecta; order Diptera; family Sarcophagidae; genus Wohlfahrtia; species Wohlfahrtia magnifica. The sequence goes on from JAKWBJ010000521.1 coordinate 347,133, forward strand.
TGGAAATTTTGGTTAAAAACAAATAAATTTTTCGTGAAGTTTATAGAGCATTTCGAGTTTAGTGAAGAAGCTCATTTCTACTGTTACAAGCTGGTGGCATCATCGGACCTTATTTCTTTTGAAATTGAGCCATGCTGACTGAATTTTTATTTCAAAAAATTAATCAGCTAAACATCAACGACATTTGGTGTCAACAAGACGGCGCAACTTGCCATATAGCGCACAAATGTGTGGCCCTGTTCACTGGCCCCCTCGTTCGTGCGATTTAAAATCTTTGGATTACTTTTTATTGAAACCGATATTCAAGCCACCCTTGGCACCATACGGCCAGATTTATTTGACAAAATAGCCAAAAATTGGACGCGGCGGACATATTGTATGTATGCCGGAAACTTTATTTAAAAAATAAATGCCATGAAATTATCTAACAGATTATAATAAAAAATTTCATTTCCACAATATTTCTGTCTTGTATTATCAACTAAAGTAGTCAAGCTCTTAAAAAACACCTTATATATGTATTTCACTTAACTTTTTTGGAATTTTATCGCCCAATTTTCGTCAATTTTGATTTTTAAACAGTTCATTTGAGTTAAAATTGATTTATTAGAGGTAATACTAACTGAAAATTATATATGGGTTATAAAGTTGAGAAAATTAATGCTCTAGTAAAATAAAAATAAAAAATAGATAAATTTTTTTAATATTTGTTCAAGCTTAGCTTACTCTAAGTATTTTTAAGTTTTTATCGATATGTTGACTGTTTTTAGTTGAAGGGGTGTAACATTTTGTAGGAAAATACTATTTTTGAGAATTTAAAAAATCAATAAATTTTAAATTGTTTGCAATTGTTTTGTCGATATATGTATGAAGATATAAAATTAATAAAGGTGTGCAGTTATGATATACGATTGGGTTCAAAAGCTTATTTTCCGATTAATGAATTTTTAAAAATCTATGCAGTTTTATTTATACATTGATAGCAATCTTATAGACTTTCAAGCAATATTTTTTTAATTGTTTTTAAAGAAGGTCATCCAATTATATTTTTATGAATATAAATAAGACAACAGTGTTAAATATACAAAGTTTTTAATAAATTTTATTGCTCTGGAAAAAGGAAGGTTTTTAACCTAACAGACAAAATTATAAACAAATAGATAATCTTGTGACTGTTTATAAGACAATAAAAGACAATAAAGTTAATAAAAGGTTTTTCAGGTGGTAAAAAGAAAAGATATGTATGTGTAGAGTTATGAATTAAAATATAATATCTTCTATTTAGCAAAAACAATTTATTTTAAATACACACACTTAAGATACAATCATAAACAATTTATAATTTTTAAATGTACTGCCAAGGTGTATTCAATAATGTAGGTAATGCATTAGACTGTCAAAAGATTTTCTTTTATAGCAGGTATTTTTTAGGACTCTATTGCAAAAATTAAGAGCGTCATAGATTTTTAGGACTCTATTGCAAAATTTAAAAGCGTCATAAAACAAAAGTTTAAAATGTTTAAAAGAGAAAATCGGTCATATCTCCACACCGGACAAAAAATTATCAGCAATACCGCAAAATTGTAGTCGAAGTTTCAGCATGATGCTGGAGACTTTAAGTCCTTGCAAACCACCGGCAAGCAGGGTTTGCTCAAAAGTTGCTCTCGTTTTAGCTTAACATACTAAAGATTATTTTAGTATCTATCTATAGATGGAACCTCCTTTAAAATAAAAATATTTGAAGTGACCTAGCGAAATATTATACAGAAATAGGAAAGGATTTTATTCTTAAATTTAAATTTTATTTGCAGTTGAATTACGATATTAAAAAGAAAGAGGAGTTAAATATAACAACGCTCAATTTGCAATACGCAACAATGTAAAGCGATGCCTTGGAATTCGGAAGCAATATTTGATAGATTACACTGGCCGACAGCAAGAAACGCCTTAAAATAAAACTATATGGAATGCGCTGAATTTAAATCGGTTTTCAGTTTTTTCCATCGGGCTCAAATTTTTTTATGGGCGTGGCAAATTTTTCGCCCAAAATATGGTAGTTATGTTGATATATTTCATCATAACTTGAAACGACTTGACCGATTTTGATGCAGGTATAACCATACATTTAGGAACAAAATTTCCTATAAATCACCTGAACATAATTTTTTGTATTTTTAGCAGTTTCGGAGTTATTCGCAACTTAGTTGAGAAAAAAAAATTTTTTTGCGCAAAATTAGAGCAATTTTTTTTTTTTCAAAAAGTCATAAAAAATTCTTCAGAATGAAAATTTTAGATGTTAAGAACTTAAATTAAAATATTGAGAATATAAAAAGCTTTAAATTATGATTATCGGTAGGCTATTGTTGATTGTACTCAAAATTAAATGCAGGTACCTAATTCGACCAAAAAAAATGTTTTTCTTGTAAAATTAGTGGAAATTTTTTTTCTTTTATTTCCAAAAAGGTATAAAAAAATTTTAGATTATAAAATTTAAATTTTAAACATTTTAATGAAAGCCAGGTGTGGGTTGAAAGTACAATAACCCATAAGATGTATATATAAACATCTTTTACTTTATAAATACAACACTTTTCTCAATTACGACAAAAAGTTATACTGTTTTTCCTTATTATAATCTACAGTATGCCAAACCAAACAACAAATCTACAGTATGCCAAACCAAGCAACATTAATAATTTAGAAAATATCCTTAACTTTCTTTTAATAAATTCAGAAACGGTGGCCAGGGCAACTCGCAAGTCTCCCAAAGCAAAACAAATGGTTCTGCTCAAACAAGCAAAATGTGTGTTACTTTTATCATCCAATAAGGTGGATTTCAGCGTAAGTAGTGACGAAGATACTGATGAAAAACAAACAGATAGCGAATAAATACGAGTACATAATAAAGTATCCTTAAATTGATAAATATTTGTTGTAACCTTCGAAATATTTATAATTATTTGCATTGGCTTAGTGATTTTAATAAAACAAAATATTTTTTTTAATATTTTTCTTTATATTTTTAAATGAAAACGAAAGTTTTTTTGATTGAATCATAATACCAAGACCACGACCTTTCCAAAGATACCAATACCTAAACTTAGCGGTTTAATTGATTCCAAAAATGGTGCAATCCTGCCCAACAGTGCATTCTTTTTAATAAATAAAATAATTAAAATATTTTTTACACGATTTTAAATAAGGAAGTTCTATTCCTTAAACAAAACAGAGAAAAAGTAATAATTAAAGAAACAAATTTCTAATAATAAATTTTTCAGGTTGTATGAATTAGTATTTTTCATATTGTAAGTGACAAATAAAATAACATAGTATTGCCAGATTAGAATATATAAAAACCTTAAAGTGTACTTTAGGTAATATGCTAATTTTGAATAAGAATTTGTAAAAAAAAGTTTTTTTAACCTTAAAGTGTATTTTAACTAATTTGCGTTAAGAAACACAAATTAAAACATATTTATAAATACAGCCGTATCATCATTATATTAAATTTTAATTTTATTCTTTGATTTATTTGTATCATTCTTTTATGAATTTATTTTTACTTATAATTGTTCAGAGTAGCGAATCATAACCTCTTGATCGCAACTACGTAAAAGTTTTTGAAAGGCCTACAATAACAAATAATATTCCTATAAGTAGGGGAATACTGTATTCTTTCTCTCATTATTTTTATCGTCTACTCTGACGTAATATTTAGAGAAGTTATTTGAGCAATTAAAGAAGGCAATATGTATAAAAGGCAGACCTTACGCACTCCACCCAGAGATCACACCTATGTCCATTGTGGAAACGGAGGCAATAAGACCAATGGAAAATTTATCATTAACATTATATATGCTAATGACACAAAAATCCTGGCAGATAATATGCAGGATTTCCAGATGATGGTACAAGATGTAAATGATAAGAGTAACAGCTCTGGGTTAAACAATAACATACTGAAATCAAATTTATGATCATAAGTCGATCAAAACCACTACGCAAATGCTACTTTATCCAACGATAACTACAAGTGGTTCAGTATAACACGACAACTGGAGCAGCGATGTAGAAATAAAAAAAATGGTTCGAAATTTTCAGCGTATACGAAGTATAGAAAAATTCTATCCAATCAGAAGATTACTTTATCTCTTCCTTACAAATGTTGAAGCTGAAAATGAACACAATTAACAGACGTGAGGCTTTTGAGATATGTTACCGAAAACTTCTGAAAATATCATGGGTAGATAAAGTACCCAATGTTGAAGACCTAAGGAGAATGAACACTGAACGTGAACTATTTAAATCTGTTAAAAGATGTTAAACTAAATATTTTGTATACATTGTGGAAACATAGGTCATTACAATTAATAATAAATGACTCTATTAAATGACGTAGAATCATGGACAGGAAGCAGATGTCATTAATATAAGAAATTGAGTAAGACTATAGACAATAAGGTTTTTTTCCGAGAAAACGGGAATCCCGCTACAAACGTTGTGAAACATTGCTTCCCATAGAAAAAGGTTTAGATTTAACTTCGTGACACAAAGCAATCTCAATAGCATCATCAGTTAATAAGTATTTGTTTCGCTAACTCCACTGACAATTGTATTGATTTTAAAACGAAAAGCATATTTAACCTTGAAACCCTACTCATATTTTGCATTACTTTTTCTACCCAGGGTGCTCAGGCACTCTGTACTTTCATGAGTAATATTATCAAAAATAATAATAAATGTGCAGTTTTTTAATTCATTTATTTATTGCTTAGTTACAAAGGAAAAAGATTAATAATATATGGGTAAAAAACGTATATTTTCTTCTATCTATTTATCTATCAAATGTTACCCACTTCTAAGGGTTTTTTTTATTGACTTCATTAAAATAAGAAAATTTTCGGTCATAGGTACAATTATATTCTACCAAGTTATAATATCTAAGCCATGCTACATTTACTTTTTTATTCTCACTCTTTCGTTGGGGTTTTTCTAAAAATTTTTACAATTTTCCGTGTTACATCTTAAACTTCTTTCCCTCTCAAAAATGCCATCAAAATTTTTACCATCTTCCAAAGAATATGAAAAATTTACTGCAGCAGTGTTTTTTATATAAAGTATTAATAATGATTTAGACAGAAAAAACCTTCAATTAAGTTATATATCACGAATTTCTTCATAACTTTGGAATTGTGGCGAATACGTTTCCCAAATACTAAATTGTACTCTCTTAAGCGAGCTTTTATTTCAGCCTTTACGCTGTATTATTACGCAAAATGTTTTACATATATAAAACTTTTATTATATATGGAAAAATTCCCGGCTCTTCCGCATAAAAATCCCGAGAAAGCGGAAAATGAAATTAGTTGAATTACCGGAAAAAATCCCTAATGGATAATGCGCGAACTTATATAAGGAAAGACGTCGAGAAGAGTTTGAAATTAACTTGGATTATTATAACTGGATATGCAATTTCGATAAAGGCACATCTCGCATATTTTGGCAAATGCATCTTTTCATTTTCTTTTTACTACGCTTTAAAAACTAACCTCCCTAGCATTATTTCTACTTTAGATGTCATGGCAGATAGGTCACAACTCTAAGAGAGTACAAAAAAATGCAATGCGGCGCAAAGCCTTTATTTTTTCTTCTTCTTCCTTATCGAGCTTATAGAGACAAAATACCTATTAATTATCTGAAAAGTGCAGATATTGTAAAATTTAAGCAATATATACCGGCAGAATTTACAGAATTTTATGAAGAAATACTGCAATGGCCAACTACAAATGAAAAAGAGCTTCCTGAAGAAGATTTTTGTTAAAAGTATTTTATTTTTAGTAGAAGTATTGCCTTTAATTTTTTTATACCTAAAATGAAATTTTCTGCAAATTAACATAGTTTTTTTCGTTAAGTTTTGTATACTCGATATCATAAATTTCGAAAAGCGCACATCTCATTAATTTTAAATATATGTTTATATACAAATGAACCGCAAAATATAATCCGTATAAAATTTTTTGAACTACTTTACTTCATTACAAAATAACTAGTTTTTTTCATTTTCTGTAAACTTTAAATATTCGGACATGTGTCTTTTTCGAAATTGCACATTCAACTTAAATTATACAATAATATTATTGAATGAGAGAATGAATTGTAATTATACATGCGAGATAAGTTCAGAGTTTGCTATTCTCGTGCTAATATTTCTATATCAAGATGCAAAATTACCATTTAAACATTAGAAACATAAAACTACACTACTTTTTGAACTTTGTAGAAGTCATCCATTCGAGGGTACAGTTATTTGCTGGAAGCAAATGCATGATTTAAAAACATTTTTGAAAATACCTCTTTGTCTCTTTAATAAGTGAATAATCGAACGTAGTAGATCAGAACATTCCAATAATCTATAAAGGTAATTATTCCTTATATCTGAATAGATGAACTGACACCGGACGCGAATATCCATCCCAAAATGAATATAAAAATCATTTTAATACTTGATGTGTTATTTATATATTTTGGTTTAAATTCGCTTCGTTTGTAGTTTGGTGTATAACATATTTACGGCTGTATTCATAAAAATTTCTTAGTTTGGAATTCAAGTACAAATTAGTTAATTATACTTTAAGGCCCAAAAATCTTTTTTTTTAATTCTTATTCAAAACCAGTATTTTACACTTAAAGTTATTTTTTTCAATCCGAAACTGGCAACACTATACTATTTTATTTGTCACTTACAATATGAAAAATACAAATGTATACAAACATTTATTTTTTATTTATTTGAAATTTATTTTTCTAAAAAATATGATTAAAATACTATCTGTCTACTTTAGAAGAAGAACAGGAAAGTATATTTACAAGCTCGTGGATATTTAGGACTTGAACTTCTTATCAAAACTTTGTTTGCTTTCTTGTAAGTAAGAAAATCTAAGATCGTACAAAAAAAAAGTTATTAAAATTATTTATTTTATTAAAAAAAACATGATTTCTGAAAAAGTGCAGGAAATTAGATTTTACATATTGTAAAATAAAGGAAAATATATAAAAATTTTTGCCGTAATTGAGAAAAATGTTATATTTAGAAAGTAAAATATGTATGCATGGAAACTTATTTATGAATTCCAAATTAAAATGAGCTATCAGAGTTTGAGGTTAGAATATCATTTACAGGATAATTTTATTGTTAATAAATAAAAAAAAAATAAATAATTGAATAGATTTTTTCATTGGTTTTGATTTATTACACATCAATAATCTATTGTACATCTAACAAACATCGCTTCCGAACTCCAAAACATCGCTTTACAGGGTTTAGTGTTGCAAAATGAGCACTGTTATATTTAAATTCTTTCTCTTGTTGATATCGTTATAATGGAATATTTAATATGGCGTTAGTTTATAGACTGATTCAAAAAGCAATCGGCTTCTATAATAATTTCTTTTAGATTAAAATGTGACAGTAGTGGACACTGCCCTCCATCTTGTCACTATATCTAATGTTGGGCGTCGTAAACCAACTGCATAACTAAACAGATAAAATTTGAATTTGCGAATAAAATCTCTTCTTATTTTTTTTAACGCAGGCTTCATCGATAGAGCCAGTAATACCAAGAAAGTTCATAATTTCCGTAAATTGTTTTGATTTTGTTACCTCTTCTTCAACAGATGTTAAAATAACCTTTACTACTAAGTTAAGCCAAGACGAGATCAACTTTTGCACACATCCTGTTTAGCGACGGTTTTCAGTGTTTTGAAGGTCACTAGCATCAGCCTAAAACTACGAATACAATTTTGATTAATGTTTTATTCGTATCTTTCTATTCGGCATGGACCGCTTCTCTCTTTTTAACCTTTTAAGCTTATGTTCTATGATGCTTTGAAATTTTGGCGATAGATTCTGTTAAAAAATACATGTTATTTCAAATTAAATTAGTTGTCATATTGATCAGTATAGCGTGTCTGATTATTTTGAAAAAAGTTGATTAAACTTTAGATTTTATGATTATATTTCAGAAAAATGTTCTTAAAATGTTCAATTATAAACCAATTATTAAATATTTATTTTTAATAGAAATTCAAGATAAAAGTTCATTTGTGAATATTACTTTAGTGAATTTTGCTTAAAGTAGATATGAAATGTTCGTTATTTTTTATGAATACAGCCGTTACTATCTTAAACAAATAAAAAACTTTACTTTTCTTGGATTTGGACCTCTTGTTAAGGTGGAAGTTAATGATTCTAAGCATTCTAGGTTTCAAGAATACAACACGCCTGGGCTTTGTTTGTTGGCATATGTTAACGTATATTCCTAATATTATCTATCTAAAGATTAGAAAAAATATTGAAAATATTATTATTGTCACCTCTGTATTTTTTCAATTGCTATCTATCTGCTTGTTTTCAAAATGATGTAAAATATATATAAAAAAACACAACATTTTTCAAATATTTTTAACTAAATTTTTAATATTTTAAAACTGCTTGTCTTACCGAAACAGACAGTATGTTTTGTGATTAAGAAACGTTAATTTTCAATAAAACAACTGCAACAGAATATTGTTGACGTTTTATTTGAACAAATAATGTCCATTGTTTTTGTAAAATATTTAGTTGTTGTAATTATGACATCACCTTATACTTGGAAAACACCTAACCTTTTGTCTTATAGCCACTGAGAAACAAAGAGTTTCGAAACAAACAAAATACGTAAAAAAAAGTTTATTTATCTCAACTTTCTGGTACGGAATTTGATTAAAATAAAAATGCAATTAAAAAAAGATTCAAATATATTTGACCAACAACAATCTGTTGCGATGAAAGTTATTAAAAATGTTAATAACGATGATGCGTTGTCAACTCGGTTACTTAAAGAATTTATATTTAGATTTTTTCTTAATTATTCTTATTCACCAAAACTTAATTGACATTTTTATATTTTATGAATTTCAAGTAATCCTTTCTGTTGGAATTATTTGCTTTCTCCCCAGATATCGATAGTAAAAGATTAATTTCACCGGTGGTAAGAGAAATAAACTTTTTAAGTATAATTTAATGTTAATTGTATATCGAAATTCCAGTATAACCGACTTTATGTTACCACATACAGCTATGTAATTTTTGAAGTGATAGGTCGAAGCTACTTTAGCGAAACGTGTATCAAATACTTTATTACTCTCTCCAATGCTTTACACAAGAATTTATTTTGCTTTATCTATTTATTTCTATTTTAAATACTGTATTTCCGATAAGCCCAATTATATACAATTTTTTTTACCAAATAAAGCCCCAGCAAACAGAAATTTAAACGTTTAAAATAGGGTGTTACCATTATGATAAAATCACCCTTATCACGGTTGACGAATCGCAGTAGTTTTTCTTAATTTTTGTTATTATCAGGGAAACCAGAAATATGCAATTGCATGTTTTTTCTCATGCAACCAATCATGTCGTCTGTAAGATATTTATCCGTTTCATACATTTTTATGAGTTTTAGCATCAACTTGTTAGTGCATATTTTTCTCATAACAACAATTTTTTGCATATGTCTGTTATAAGAGCATATATAGGATTTTTTGCATATTTTAAGATTTTTTGTGCTCTAAAAAATTTTTACAGCGAAATCGAAATTTTTGTTTTATATTCTGACCAAATCATGGATGAATATACAAACTATAAAATGCGATCAGAAAGCGTTGAACGTTCAAAATATGTTTGTATATCAAAAATATTTATCAAAAATGCTTAGATGACATAAGCAAATGCATAAAGACATACTTATGGATGTCAATAGATGATACAATTGATGCCGCTAGAAAAAAATGTCGCAAATGTAGGTGTTCTACATTATGACAAAGAATCATCAACCCAAAAATTCTTGATGAAAACAGCCATAAAGGCGTTTTACCCTAAACTAATGCATGTTACCTGTATTACTCATGGACTGGATCGCTTATGCAAACGCATAGAGATTAATAAGAAAATGTAAGCAAAGACATTGTAAATGTAAGGAAAGTGTCCTTGAAAACCCTAAAAGAGTTGAAATTTTAGAAGAAATGTATCCAGACTTTCCATTGTCGTCCGAACCAGTTATAACTCGTCTGGGAAATTGGCTTGCGGCTATCAATTACTACGCTTTCAATTATGAAAAGATCTTAGAAGTTCTACTTACAGTTACAGTTACTTAAAAAACTGTAAACCAATGGCCTAACATTAGTTGAGCAGTATGCCATATTAATTGAGAGGGTTCAGAACATTGGCAAGATGATACACTGTAATACAAAACTTAATATTAAAACAGCTAAAACAGATTGATTGATTTGATAAAACTTAAATGTTAATATCTAATAAAAGATTTTAACGCATTCTTTCAAATCAATTCTAAAATGAGGAATTGTTGTTCCTTAAATATGATCCAATTACATCAGTAGACATTGAAATGACATTTTCAGTGTATAAAAGTTTGCTCAAATGTAATAGAGCGTTAGTTAGTTACGGTGGGTAGCCAGACAACGGTCCAACCAATATTGACGCCACTGTGATACCCATCAGTAATGCAGAAAAAAAACAACCTACATGTCCGCGTCCCGGTCCAATCCCAACCAACCAGACGCATGCACAAAAGAAGAGATCCTGCTGATATTCATATCTGCCAGATCCGACAAGCCATTCAGAAACGGACTGCCAAGGAAAGCAGTCCTAATGTCTGAAAGATTTGGACACTGTCACAAGAAGTGCTCGACAGTCTCATCCTCTTCCCCATCTCCTAGCGTGCGCGCAGCCATCCAGTGCCCAGTAATTACAGCCACAAGAGTTCGTAGCCTAATCGCCTTGATACAGAGCACCGTAGCTGTGCCCTGCCCAACATGTACCGCAGGACCATATGTCTGGAAGAGGAGAGTGGCATCCCAACTGAGTGGTTCGTCTGCCACACGGTTCCCCCGGGTGTCCGAGTCACCCATTACCCAGATAATCTTCAGGTCTGAATGTCTCGTCATCTCGTTCAGAGATGCCCGGCAATTACACACCAGTCACGATGTCGAGTAGTCGCCGGAGAGCGCCCTGAACGCAGCCTGACTGTCCGTACAGATTCGGATATCACTATCTTATACCCTGTAGTAGTACATCAACCAGTCCGCTGCCCTCTTTATCGCTGAGATTTCCGCATGTAAAACACTGGAGTGGTCCGGCAGTTTAAAGGATTCCCTCACCCCGTTGATGATGCCAAGATTTTCCACAACCGGCTCGTCTCGGAGTGTCCTTCTATACTGCTGCAGAAGGATCTCCAACATTTGCGCTTAACGCTTCTAATCCGGCTTTTTAAATCTGTTCCGTGAGGATCTATAAGTGGACCAGTCGCCCCACTCATAGCCTCATTAAACAGCCACGACATTTCCTGGGGGTGGCGCCCAGATCGGAATTCCACGAAGGTGGTTGCTTCCTACCCTTACAGACCTTTGGTCTGCATGCCTCACCCGCTGCCCTATCGAAAGCTTCCGTCAAAGTCTTAACAGAAGCCTCCATATCGCGACAACCATCTGGAAGAGTTCGGGACAGGATGGTGCAATACTCAACCCAGTCCGTCTTCCTCCTGAACTGAAAAACCCTAGTCCCAGGCGACTTGACCGCAATTTCGAAATCAATATACAGATGGTCAGAGAAGGAGAATTCCCCAGAGACTCTCCACTCTCTAACCAAATCTGAGTGCCTGGAACTGGCCAAGATCACATCAAGAACCTCCCTTCTATTCGAAACAACAAAGGTAAGTTCCCTGCCAGTGTAAATTATATCTAAACCACTACAAAGGATAAAATCAAAAAGAGACTCACCCCTTGCGTTCGTGCCCAAGCTTCCCCAAGCAATGTGGTGTGCGTTGGCGTCAGCCCCAATAATAAGCGGCATATTGCTCATTCTCGGCGCATTAGTCAAGCCACGAACCTTTCCATTCGGGGTAATAGAGCGTTGTCTATTACATTTATAAAGTTGAGTCAATGCCAATAAAAAAAATTCTGCTTTATGTTACCAAAAAATTTTAAGTCCTGTATTCAGATCTCCTTGGAAATTTAAATACATTTTTTATACTGTTGTACTCCTTTTTCGTATTGTTAATTATTTATATCTTTCCTAAAATATATTTAGAAGATATTGAATTGTTGAAAAAAAAAACCTTTGTTCTATTATTTAAGAAGAAATTTTGTTCTTTATTTCTGAATTTTTAGATCAGATTTTCAGATTTTTACTGCATATTTTATGCACAAAAAACTATAATGGAGCTGCCCCATTTAGCGAGAAGATTAATTCCCTTTATTTTTAATGCTGTCTTAAGACTCGAATATTATCCCTGTGTTTGGTAAACATCGCTTATCCCCATGATCCCCAAGAGTGGGATATAAGCCTTTTATCTAATATATCCAATTTGTTTGAAGAACAAATCATCAATTTTGATTCGGAAGAAAGATCAGCACAATTGAACGACATATAGAGTGGTGAGTGCCATTAGAAGAACTTTTGAAGAAGATAAATATTGCTCCGCTCTTTTCACCGACGTTTCTCAGGCGTAGACATTTGGTAGTAAGTCTGCAATCAGTTACAGAGGTACCTAATTGGACGAAAGTTTACGGCTTAGGAAGGCGATCTCCTAAGCGAACCTCAGACTATTAAGGCAAGAATATCCCAAGGAAGCATCCGGGACCCATCCTATATTTAATATATACCTCCGATTTGGCAACATGCAGTATTACCCTCACTTCGACATTCGCTGATGATAAAGCATCCATGAAGAACCACAAGAAGCTACGCGAAACCTGGTTAAAGCAATGGAGAACACAAATTAACAAGTAAAAATGTACAAACGTGACATTCACTTTATGTAAGAAGTCTTGCCTAGATGTTAAAATAAACAACCGATAAATTGGAGTTTTGAGAAAAACCCACATAGATGCTAAATAAATTCAAATGAAAATAAAGGTGACACAATTAAACTAGCTTACTAATAAAAACTCCGTGCTTAGCTTGGATTATAAGCTCCTTCTTTATAATGCGATATTGAAACCAATCGGGTGCTACGGTGTAAAGTTATGGGGCACTACCTCGGTTTCAAACATTGAACAAAGATGCCAAAATCTTGCGTTTAATAACAAATGTTTCATGGTTTATAAGAAATTCTAACATTCACAAAGACCTGAACGTGCCAATATTTAGGGAGGAAATCGCGAGGTATGCTGAGGCGTTTTTAAAGAAGCAAGAAGTGCACCCCAACCCAGTAGTTTGTTCAATCTTGAATGATGCTGGCTACATCCGATTAAGAAGAAGAGATACTGCTGACTTGAAACGAAGAAGAGCGAGAACAACGTCAAATTAATAACATGACACTATGTAATTCCGTCCCGCGCTGGCTGGACTAACTTAAATTAGTATAATTTCTAGCTTGAAGATACAAAATAATAGCTCACATTATAGTCAGGATCCAATGCAACTTTTCTGAATCATATTTTACCGTGCTTGCCTTTATAACCGTCTGTCTTCTCCAGGTGATTCACTGCCTTGGGGGTTCTAATCTATTGCCGTCCTCGCGTCGTCTTAGAACGTGACCCATACAGTTCCATTTGCACTTGAAAATTTTTAGCCGATTGGTAGTTCGGCCGTTTTTCTCCACTGTTATCGGTTTGATATTACGTTTGGCCAGAATATTTAAGCAGCTTCCCCAGTGAGCGGTCGATGAATACTCGGAGCGAGATGAAACCGTTCGACTGTGTATTTCACGATTCACATCCGTCCAGCCAGATCGAGCATATATTAGGAGAAAAGCGTTTTAGTTTTGCTTTTATGTGTATTTGTGGCGATTTTCAAACCTTCTGCAAGGCTTCGTATGCCTGATTAAACTTTTTTATTCGGTTCCGAATATTATCTCTTGAACCGTCTGAGAAGGAGGTTATTATTGCTTTCTAAGTATTAAAAGGATTGTACGTTTTTTTGACTAGTTTTGTTTAAATGTTTATACAAGTTGTTACTGACATCTTTTAATTTTTGGATAGGACTTTATATGGTAATTGAGAATAAGTTATGACCGACTAGTAAATATTTTTGATCAAAGTGGTGAAAGCTTTCTAAACACTTTTTTTTACTTCCAATTTGATATTATGAATTTATGATATTATGAACTAATAGTTATCAAATTCCCGGAACCACAAACTAATTCAAACTTAAATCAATAGAGTTTGTCGTTAGCTCATTACTTAACCGAATTATATGCTTATATCTGGACGAAAATTAAATAGATACAACTCTCATGTCTGGGTTGTTACCTTAAAATCTATTATGGAGCTTCTCAATAATTTACTGCTCTATTGAATAATTAGAGCATTGTTGTAATGTGAATAGTGGAATAAAGTTATGTTTTTTAATGAAATAAGATTACCTGTTTCAGGTAATTAGACTTCTGTTTCTAATACTCGTAGGCCTCGTAAAGCACATCCTTTGTGCATTTGTCTATGTTATTTTATGTTGACTAAAGCCAAAATGCACTGCACTATAAAGTATATTTTTTTCAGCTTTGTCAAGATCTTCTGTTTATCAAACAGTCAGCTCTTTCGCGCTTAAGGTGGCCCTATTAATCCGGGACCAAACATAGTGTAACCCTGTTGTGAACGCCGAGTTCATTGAGGGACGTCATACAGTCCATGATAACAAAGCCTTTAAGGCCTTTTGTTTATTCGACATCACATACATAAATACTTAAATCCTTTGATATAATAAGTCCTCAGATACTTCCTAACACAAGTAAAGATGACATAAACTTCCGCTTTGAAAATCAAAGTATATTTTCCAATGGCAAACAAACACCTTATAACCTTGCTATCAATATCAATGTAGAGTGTTACATTCACTTATAGTTGAGTAAAATATAAAAATAAATTAACATAAATTAACGGTGGTCTTAAATTAACCTTTTAGCGCAAAAGTTTTTTTTTTTAATTTTAGAGCTTTAAAAAAACATGCTAATTGTAAATAAAAATAAGTTTAAGATTATTTTAACATTTTTATATACATAATAATAATTTTTAATAATTTCCACCTGGGCATAAGTTGAAATTGATGTTGAAATATTTGTACGCTAATAGGTTAACCTATTAATCAAAATATCAAACAATATCTTTTATTAAATAAATTTATTTGTTTTTTCTGTTTTTAAAAAATTCTTAATACAATTATTCTATATTAATAAAAAATACTTATAGATTATAAAATACAACCATAAAAACAATTAAATATTTATTATGTATTTACTTTAATAATTGCAAATACGTATTCATTGCTGGATAAACTCCTCACTCGTACGTTGAAGGTTTTATTTAACCCTCTAACGTTTTTGGCTGCCTCACGGCAGCTATCAATTATTAATTCGAATTTAAGCAACCATAAATTGTTTAAATTGAAGTTTTATTAAATTTTATTGCCAATAATTCTCTTTTTATCGTTATATGGTAAATTTGCCTACATCGAATTAGATGAGTTTTGTTCTTTCTGAAAAAACTTTTGTACAAGAAAACAGCCAAACCAAAAAAAAACTATTTAGAAAAAAGTTTGGATAAAAAAAAATATTGTAAAATACCAAACAATCGTTACAAAAAATTTTTGACGGGTATTTTATTTCCAATAGTTTGATCTAAGCGAAATATTGGCCAAGTAAACATAATTTTGTACGATCTACAACTAAAAACTTAATGGTGGTCTCAGGGCACGCTTGACCTTTGTTGATTGATTGTTATTTTATCAAATAACACAATTTCAGACAAAAACATAAAATTAATATTTCTTTCACAGATTATTACTCGTATAAAAAATTCGGTAGTTGCTCGGATCAAACTTAAGCTTTTGACCGTTAGAGGGTTAACCATTCATTTACTCTATTTATTGACTTTTAGATGATCTCAGATGATTAAAAAAAAACGTAAATTCATTTCAAAATACATCTTTATACTTTTAAGACAGACATTGAAATGGTCTTAAGAAAGAATAAAAAAACATTATAAATTTATTTATAAATTGTAATAATTTTTAAACTGCATGTGAACACGTTGTACACGTACAACTATTTAACACACATTTATCAAACAAATTCTTTATAAAAAAAATAAAAATAAAATTAATCATTTTAACCAAAAACCAATTAACAACATTTCATTACATAAGGTTAGCACATACTAAGAAAAAGAGGTTTTAATTTACTACCAACAATATAAAATGACTCAAATTTGATTCATTGCCTAAATGAGTTTTAAGAAATATACACAGTCTTACAAAAGTATGCATACGATTAATAAATTACAGTTTTCTTTAAAGTACTCAAATTATTTTACACTTTTATTATTTGTATTATTTTAAATAAAACATAAAACAAAAACCTATAGCACTTTGCGACAAAAAAAGGATCTGAGAAGTGAATCGACATATTTTTCTGATAGGATCTATCGCGTACAAATGAATCTGTTTTTGAAATTTTCCAAACACTTATAAACTAAGAACTTAGTTGAATATTATCCGCGTACTATGAATCGTTTAAGGCCTAAATAACTCCTCCGTATTGTGGCAATTTGCTTTGAAAACATTAATCTGTTCGCGAAGTTCATAGAGCACACCGTATTTGCTCATTGAAGCTCATTTCTGATTAAATGGTCAATAAACAAAATTTTCGTATTTGGAGTGAAGACAATCCTCAAACCGTTAACGAATCACTATTATATACATTAAAATTGACTGTAAGGACTTTTTTCTTTCGAATTGAGCAAAGACTAGCTGTTACGTGTGCTAACGAGTCATGCTAGCTGAATTTTTGTTTCCAAAAATTAATCAGCTAAGCATCAACGATTTTTGTTTCAATAATACTTCGCAACTTGCCATACAGCGCGCTAAACAATCGATTTGTTGTATAATCAATTTGGTGAATACCCTTTTCCAGAAATGGTCATGTTCACTGGCTACCTTGTTCGTGTGAATTAACGATTCTGGATACTTTTTATGGGACTACACTCTGGTTCATTGGGATAGAACCACATCATTTTTAAATAAAGAATACCATAAATTACGAATACAGAAACTATAATGAAATTTTTTCTCAAGGTTAATTTGAACCCAAAAACCAAATCCATCATCAATGTACTTTTCCTTTCATGTTTGAAGTCAAGCATACAGTTCTGAGTTTTTTTTTTTTTGGTTTAACAGGATAAAACCACAGTATTTATTAAGATCGCTCGTCTGCTGTGATAAACTTTAATAAAAACTGAATAATATTAAAGTTAAAGCTAGTGACTACAGTTTACAAAATTAAAACGGTAAAGATTCGTGATTATTACATGCAATGCACGTTGTGGCAGCCCGAACAAATTTTTGGATAAAAGTCAATTTTAAAAATTAGAATTGAGGAAATATTCTTATGGGGTTTATTAGCTTACACTTTTCTTAGTTGAACTGCATTTATTTATTTTTAATTATTTCACGTTTGACTGAAGGCGGGCCCTTAAAGTACAGACTTCAAACTAAAGAAAATATTTATAAAATTTAGCTTTTATACCACGAACATTGAATGGTTATAAATATGAATGCCATCAATTTTATTATTGGTGTTTTTATGTTATACTAACGCTAATTCAAACTACATGAATTCAAATAATACGGCGGCTGTAGGACCAATTTAAAAAAATCAAAATTTAATTTTTCAAGGCTTGAATCTTTTCCCAGCAAGGGTTTGCAAGCGTATTTTTATATGGGTTGTTTAGTCCAAAGTGTGTAGTTTCCAGCTATAGTAATTTCGTTCTGCCCAACGCTGCCCACGCTGACCACTTTTTTTGAAATTTCAGACCTACTTTATTAAAATTTTAATTTTGTTTTCTTTTATGCAAGTAAATAACACGGTGCGACAAATAAACACCTGGGATTTAATGCTATTTTATTATTTTATTTTGGGCGCTATCGAGTACAGTAAGAATCTGTGTTTGAAATTTTTGAGAAACCTTCAAAATCTTAAAATATGTATAAAAAAACGGTTTTTCGTATATTTAAGAACTGATAAGCTTATAACTTATTCGAACATTATCCAATTTTAAGTTTTTCAGCGGATTTGGAAAAAAGATTATAATTATTTATAATTGATATATATTTCGCTTGAGGAATATCTGTGTATTTCTCAAGCAACTGGTAGAAGACAACCAAAAAAGAATTGAAAGAGTTTAAAAAGCTTTAGGCTACATATAGATAGGCCAAAGCCTGGTGGTAATTACAATGATGAATGTACTTCCAGAGTATTTTTTAGGCTGTACAAAATTTCAGAAAAAATATCCAGTATAAGTGTAAGTGACGACCTATGTATATATATATATATATATATATATATATATATACATAGGTATATATATATATATATATATATATATATATATATATATATATATATATATATATATATATACTTCCAGAGTATTTTTAGGCTGTACAAAATTTCAGAAAAAATATCCAGTATAAGTGTAAGTGACGACCTATGTATATATATATATATATATATATATATATATATATATACATAGGTATATATATATATATATATATATATATATATATACATAGGTCGTCACTTACATAGGTCGTCACTTACACTTATATATATATATATATATATATATATATATATATATATATATATATATATATATATACATAGGTCGTCACTTACAGTATAGGTGTAAGTGACGACCTATATATATATATATATGTATATATATATATATATATATATATATATATATATATATATATATATTATATATTTTTTACGAACTTTACGAAACACAGATTCTTATATATATATATATATATATATATATATATATATATATATATATATATATATATATATATACATATATATATATATATATATGTAGAAAAGTTCGTAAAAAATTATTATTGGTATTAAATATCGCCAACACTACACAAACTGTTGTTTCACTGTTGTGAAGTAGTTTAAAATTCAAAATTACCTGCTGGTTCTTTGTCTAAAGAAGCGCAAGAATCTTAAAAAAAAAATTAAAAAAGATAGAGAGCATAACCCAAGAAAATGTAGTAATTTTAATATCTTTAACTTTGTTTTAATAAATTCAGAATCGGTAACGAACGCTACTCGTAAGACGCCGAAGGCAAAAGAAATAGTGCCTAAGTGGTGATAATGTGGATTTCAATGTAAGCAGTGACGAAGATACTGATGAAACACAAAGTGATAGCGAATAAATACATAATAATGTATCCCTAAATTGATAAATATGTGTTGTAACATTCGAAATATTTATGATTATTTGCATTAGCTTGATGATTTTAATAAAACAAAACTTCCTTTTTTTAAATTTGTATTTTTCTTTACATTTTTTAATACAGACAAAAGTTTTTTTGATCGGTTCATAATACCAAGACCACGACTTTCCAAAAATACCAATATCTTATACCTAAACTGTTAATTGATTCCAAAAATGGTTCAATCCTGCCTCACAGAGCAATGTTTCAATTTTAATTAGTGCTGGGTTTTAAAAAAAAACCCTGGTTTTTGCCAACCCTGATTTTAACCCACTGAAATTTGCATAAATTATAAATAAATTATTATTTTATGTTTCTAGCTGGTAGAGGTTGTTTATTGCCTTCGGGTTGAACTTTGTCACAAAAAAAACTATGTACACTTTTGTCATGAAGCAGAGTTTAATTTGTAGAGTTAAGGAAAAATCACACTTTGATACTTTTATTTGTTACAATGGAACTAAAATGTCCCACATCTTTAAATTAAGCTTAATTCGTTCAACTTTTAACAGATGTTTACGTTTTTTCATTAATCATTTCTAGGGCGAGCCAAGTAGATATACGTTTTTGCATTAAATAGGTATTAACCCTCTAACCGTCCAATTTTATACACACTTTGTTTAAAAATATGACTATAGCCATTAACAGCTCACAACTAAAAAGCAAAACTCATGTTGTTATTTGTCACAATAAGTACGGGTAAGTTGCGCATTTCTATCAGCATATTTTTCCGCTGTAACGAAACTTCCAGCCAAACCTAAATTAGAGAGTTGAGTGTTATTTATCTGTCAAAAACCCTCATGTACTCGTACATATAAATTGTATGGAGCAAACCCAAATAGCGGGGCGTCAACAATTTGTAATTGGAAAATCCGAAAGTGAAGTTGGGTGTGGAACGCTGTTATAGATACCCAAAACTGGCAGTGTTGTATTTTTGGTAAAATAGATTGTTATTGTTTATATATTAAAGTAATGCCAATTAACTGTTTTTACATCACATTTAGCATTTAATCACTATTAAAATTTTTATTTAGTTATGTTTTGTTGAAAATTTAAGTTGACATTACTGTGTACGACACAACGCTCTTATTTAGGTATGCCACTTCAGCGTTAGCAAAAGCCGGCAGTCAACGCAACGCATATAATATGCCCTGCCTAAGGGCGGTCTCGCCGGTTTGAGAGTTAAATAAAATAAACGTATTTCTTGAAAGATACATTTAATATCCTAATTTTTTACAGAATTTAATTTAATTTTTAATATTGTTAAAATATACAGGAATAAGTCCAAGCTTTAATAAATATACAATAGAAAACATTCATATAGATATGGAAAATAATTTTAATTTACTACACTATTTAAAAAAGAATTTTCCTTTTATAGAAAGTTGTGTAATCCGGTTCATAGATTTTTTTTTTAAATTAATTTTAATGCATATCATTAAAATGTGAATGATAGTTTACAGTCATTCAACTATTTCAAAAACCTACAGAACTTTATACTTGAACGTAAATTGTTAGTTTATATTTAACAATAATTTAGATGTAAAAAATTACTATGAGTCTGTAATGAAACAAGTTTGTACTTTAAACAGATGAATAGTTATTAACACGTCATGTTCATTTGAAGCCGGTTTATAATTCAAATCTTATGGATAAAACAGTATGTTACTGTCAACAAAATTTAATGGAATGGGTAATTTTTATTTTATTAGGAAATGGAAAATAAATTTAACAAGTGCATGTACTTCCCCAAAAATGTTTCTTAATATTTAAATAACGACGGGTGTTTTTTTTACAGTTACACAGTTAAATAAAACAAAGATTTTCAATATTAATGGAACGGGGTTTGTGTGATAGAAAATTCAATGATATTAAAGTTAAAATGTGATTTCGGCCATGTGGCTTTCATGACTGGCGCGTACAAGATGCAATCTGGAACACCAATTTTCACAAGCTTTTTGCAGAATAGCAGCCGTATTTAATCAATAACTTTTTGAATGTTGATTTCCAGGCATTCGATTGTGTCTGGTTTATCGACAAGTCACTTTACATAGCCACACAGAAAATAATCCAATAGTGTAGAATCACACGATCTTGACCAGTAATTGCACTTTTTCACTTGCACTTCACTGAAATTATTAGATATACTAGCATTACCTGTCCAGTGTTGTCGGATATCTATATATGTATATGTATTATAAATGGGAGATAAATTCCCTTTTTTCCCGGTCCTATTTATTTTTCTTTTGCCATCTGTCTGTCTCTATAAAGAAAATTCTAAGACGACTTTTAACGTCTGATATATTCATTGAGGTGTACGATAATAAATATAATTTTTATGGGAGGTGCCACGCCCACTTAACTTAATGTACAACTTGATAATAGTATAGTATGTGGAAAGTTTGCAGACTCTATCTCCTATAGTTCCCAAAATATACAGTAATATCTACGTGTTTCGTAGGAATGGACTATGAACCAAAAGTTTTCGTTTTATTCTTATTAGCACCTCAAAGTGCATTTGAAAATGTACTTTTGTACAACACATTTTAGTGGATGATGAATGTTACCAAACAAAAAACTTTACTATAAGAAAAAAATGAGTGGCATTGCAAAAGAAAAGTCATTAATTTTGATCGTTTCCCAATGATTTTAACTTCCCCGAGATCCAATTTTGAAAAGAGCACCCTTTTGCACTTTCCTCAACTAAAAAATCGACTTAGTCGTTTACGCTTGATTGACTCATAAAAAAATTCTCGTAAGACCTAATTCGGCACATTTCTCCCGATTTTAACCTGTTCCAGGTCTAAATCTGAAAAAAGGCATACCTTATAACATTTTTGTTAGCTATCTGTGTTCCAAATTTCATTAAAATCGCAATATTAGTACACAAAAGCATTTGTTTTGCCCGTTTTCTCTCGATTTTAACCCCTCCTGGTTCCAATTTTGAAAAATTTACACTTTTATTTACAAACAAACTTACACTTTTCCGATTTTCTGTTAATCTGGATATTCTCCTGTCGATGAATGCATAGGCCTACGAGTTGGCCGCCTGCGGGCACGTGCAGTATTGCTAGGCTCTGCTGGACCGACCTGGATAAGATGACTAAACGTCTTCTTTCCTTAAATCGCATGGCCATCCATCGCACTCACGTCATCATTCTTACGGGCCATTTTCTCGTTGGAAGTCATTGCCATAATTTTTGTTTCAGTTCCCAGTCCTTGCCAACAGATGACGGAGATTTTTGATCTCTTATTTCTTGTCAAATTTTACTAAACTCTCCAAAAAAGGAAATTGACCACAATTGCGAGATTACTTTTGGAGTCAAGATGGTTTCCTATAAAGACTGTTTGATCATCGGGTTATCTCCTATGCTTGCGATATCATAGTGGGCTTTACCTCTGGTCTAAGTGGGGACCCATCCGTCACCAAACCTAACCTAATCTTGCCTAGGAATGAAATGAAATTTCGGGAGGCCACAATAAGCGTTTTGAATTCAAAACTACATAAAAAGTTTAGGTTTTGCTTTAAAAATACTAAAATGAGTCTTGAAATTAATTTTTTTGTCTTTATGACGTAATTACATATAAAAACAAACTTGCCAAAAAGTGTGTTCAAAATAAAATTTAAATGTATTTCTTAATTCCATTCATTTGTCTACATTTTAGTAAAAAAATAGTTATAAAAATAAGTGTTTATTAAGTCGGTTGACCTACAGTCCTATAACCGTAAAGTTTAAATTATTATGATTAAAGGCTTTTTTATTTCTGCATGTTTATACAAGTTTAGTTTTACATTAATTCCGGTTTTGTTTTAACAAAAGTTGCGGTTTTTGAAGTGCTCCTAACATTTAAAATCCATATATACATGTATTTTTATTACACACTCGTACTTCACTTTTTGTTGAAGTAATTTTAAATCATCGAAAAGGTGCTCGGTGCACAAAAAATTTCGATATCACGTGATTTCAAATCGACCAACTTTTTAGGGCCAATTTCAAGTCACTTGCTTATTTTTGAAAACACTGTGGCCAAAAGCAAATGCTAAATGGCTAAAATAAATAATTTAATGTGTCCTTTATTCATTTTTGATTTAAAATTGGTTATTTTATTGAAAAGCAATTACAAAATTGCAATTCTATTGTAATTTTTGAAAAAGAACATCAATAATTTTATTATCCTACAGAGTATGTTCAATATAGAGCACACAAACTTAGGCTATGAAAATAACCGTTAAACACTATGGTTGCTACCTATCTAGATTTGCGGTTGGAAAAATTCGTTTTGTAAACGCAACAATGAAAGCGAGGTATTATACTGATATTTCAAATGAAATAGTTATGGAAAGTGCCAAAAACCTTAGAATTAAAGCCGACTTTATATTCTACCAGGGTAAGTTTCGAATTGTACGAAATTTGCTGTTATAAAGTACCCAAAAGTACTGTAGACTCCTGCCCAGTCTCCAGGCTTATATGAAGGTCAAAAATGATTTTTCCCCTGAAGGAAGTCATAGTAGAAGAATGGCACTATATTCAGAGCACAAAGTTTGTCGAATCTTGTTTGAAAGTGTACCTGTGACTGCAAACAATGGAAAGTATTCGAAGTAATAAAAAAATTTAAAAGTAAAAATTAGTGTCCCATTTTGCGCTTCGGTTTAAGCGGGTATATTCGCCATTCAGGCAGTACAACTCCAGAAGGTCAATACGTGGAGCTATTTGCTGCGCACAATCACCTCGCGCAATTAGTGAATGAACCTACTCACATATCGTGTGTAGATTGGCACCAAAATAACACCCTCGACCTTTTCCTTACTACACTCCCTGAAAAGTATGTAGTTGAAATTCGGATAACTGTACGATTTCTGCCTCTTTCCCGTTCTCCACTCTTCACAACGCTTCACATACAGCTACGAAGCGCTTGGTTTTCAATTACGGGAAAGCTCGTTGGGCTGAGCTTAACGATTTCTATGGGCATTTCAATTGGAAACTTTGTTTTCTTGATTCTAACGTGAATGCTATGGCCGAAATGGTTGTCAATATAATAAAGCTAGGGATGGATAATTTCCTCCCATCCAGAAATCTTCCGTTTAAATCAAGAAATAAATCTTGGTTTAATCAAACGTGCAAGCTTGCAGGTAGATCCAGAGAGGAAGCATTCAGAAATTGGAGTAATAACA
Organism: Wohlfahrtia magnifica; assembly: GCA_023159175.1. Classification (NCBI taxonomy): domain Eukaryota; kingdom Metazoa; phylum Arthropoda; class Insecta; order Diptera; family Sarcophagidae; genus Wohlfahrtia; species Wohlfahrtia magnifica. The sequence continues at coordinate 371,648 of JAKWBJ010000521.1, forward strand.
AATGCGATCATACTGATTCGTTACGCAAACAGGCGAGATCTTCATGTGCCGAAGTACTTAGGCGCGAAAAGACTCTATAACAGTGCCTACGAGCTAAGGTTCTTACTTTTCAGCGGGGAAGTAAGAGCTTTTGGTCATTCATTAAGAGGCTTAAGAACAGCGCTCGTTCGGTTCCAGTCCTTATAAAGGATGACCAAACATTCATTAACCCGGTTGACAAGGCAAACCTTCTGGCTGAAATTTTTGCAGGTAATTCGAACTTGCCGGAGAGTGTTCACCCGGAATATTCATTCGAGCTCGTGCAGTTAAAAATGTTCTTGCAAATCTCGACGTTAATAAGTCTTCTGGGCCGGATGGCATTCCAGCGCTGGTCCTGAAGCAGTGCTCTTCGACGCTTGCGCGTCCATTGGCTAATCTGTTCAGTGCGTCTGTTTGTGTGGGTGTTTTTCCATCTTGCTGGAAGATTGCCAATGCAACGCCAATCCCTAAAACGGGTGAGGCTAGTAACCCTGAAAACTACCGCCCAATAGCAGTTTGTTCGGCACTTTTCAAAGTATGATTAATCATCACCTTGTGAAATATTTAGAGGCCAACAATTTGCTGAGTGATCGACAATACGGTTTCCGTAAGAATCGCTCTACTGGTAATCTGCCGGCACTACTCTCTGAAAGGTGGAATAGGTCCATTCATAGATTTGGTAAGAGTTAAGTTGTGGCCATGGATATTTCCATTTTGTCATTCATAATCTTTTGATCGTAGCTGATCCTTTTGGAGATTGCGGCGAAAAGGCAGAATATGAACGACACGCTTACAAGCGACCTGGTGAAAATATCTGAATGAGGTCGTGCGAAAAGGGTCGACTTTAACACGCGCAAGACCCAATGTTGTTTTCTGACACACCGATGCGGTGGTGTGTTGTCATGTGTATCTATGGGTAATGTAGATATTGAGCAATCAGATGCTCTTGATGCTCTAGGCATGTGAATTCGTCACAGTGCTCGTTGGAACGAGCACATATTTCGAGTGTCGAAAGAAGCATTCAAGTGGCTCGGCTTTTTAAGATGGTGTAAGAATTACTTCACTCCATCTGAACTCCTTAATATTTACAAGACCTATATCCGACCCAAATTGGAATAAAACCCTCATATTTGGACCGGTGCTTCAGTCTTTTTTGGAGTTTCTCGACCGCGTACAGGAGAGGGCGAAGGCTCTTATTAATGACGGTAGGGTAGCCAACCCTATCGATTCATTAGAGCATCGTCTCAATGTGGCTTGTGTTTTATTGTTCTATCGGTACTATAACGGAATGTGCTCTAACGAAATTAAGAAACTAATTTCCGGTAATGATATATTTTTACGTAGTACTCGTATTTCTCGTAGAGCGCAACTCTTTGTAGTTTATTGTCCAGTGAATCGCACAACACATTATAGAGAGAATTCGTTCTTTGGTCGCACTGTTCGTTTGTGGAACAATCTTCCTGCGAATGTGTTTCCTGCCACTTACGACATGAACAAATTTAAATCGAACGTCCATAGACACTACGCTATCTATCCTCCTTCCCACAATCTATTTTCGTAGTACCAGCACAATGCACTGCATGAGTAGTGGTTATCCCCTGAGTGCTGGTCTCAAGAGAGAAAAAAATTATTAAATTATTAATTATGGTGTTCTTTCTTTTTCAGCATTGACTGTTTTGTTTTTCTTATATCCTTTATATATTTGTTCAATAAATAAAGTTGAATAAATTTAGCCAAGCGTTTACTGTATTTGGCAATCTAAAGCATAATTTTGAGGGATTTTACTTTGCCCCGTTTTGAATGTGATTAGTTTTGAATATGCAATTCAACATTGCTTGGGCATTATTTTGATAGTGAGGGTGGCGCAAGAGGAAGTAGTCGTTCATGTATTCTTAGACAGCAAAGAGATAATAATTACGCTCGGTAAGTGACGAAATTTTAAAAAAAAATATCTTCAACTTTTAAGCAATTTGTTCTTTAAAGGTCATTTTCCGCCCTGCAGCTTGATTTTATCTCTTAGTCGTTGAGTTGCACAGTGTCACTGACATAGGACAGAAATAAAAATATATAAAGTCACAATTTTGTCATCCAATGTGCCATTCACATTTCTTATAGAACAAGCTTTAAAAAATACATATTTTTTCATTCTTACTGTAGCCTTCAATAATAACTTAAAAAGCATGTTAACTGGTGCGTGCAGAATAAGAAGGTTAAAACCAAAATGCAACTTGAAAACCTTAGAAAGCTGTTCCGTATTGAAATGAATTAAAGTACAAATTGAAAAGAGAGGTGTAAACTTTATTTTAAACCAATTTTAATTACTTTAGATTGTTAAATATTTTTTATATATACAAATAACCTTTTGCTAGTGTTATTGTTAGTGTTTTTTTGCCAATATCTTTTTACTTCCGCTAAGGTCCAAAACCCTTTATTATTATTTTTTTTTTATATTATTTAATGTTTTAAGATTATAACACTAATATCACTATTTGAGTTTTCTCGTTTTTTTTACCAAATAACAAATAAAAAATGCACATAAAAGTAAAGAGTAAGATTATACATACATACATACATACTTTCTACGACATCAAAAGTGGACTAAGGAGGACTCTTCTCAATCAATGAGCTGTGCCCGGTTTTATTTTGGTACTTATTATAAAGGGACCTACAATTTAAAGCCGACTCCATACGGCGGATGCATGCATTAGTAAGATAAGTTTTTAATGGCGTAATACTCATAACCAGTCGCTAGCTAATGTTATGATGTTGAAAATTGGTAGTTGTTCTGTAATTGAACCGATGACCATTTTGTTGGTGGTCGAGTGTCTAACTTACAATATCACAGCAGTCTAGTGAGATTATTAAAAACATAAAAGTTAAATTAGATAAATGCAGCAGGTTTTAAATGACAACAGATGAGTGGAAAAAGTCTTAAAAATAGGAAATATTTGAGTACATCGTATATTTGTAGTATACAAGCGTATACATAGTCTTAAAATAAATTTCAATCAATACTGAGATCACAGGAAATTAAGAAAATATTTCCGCTTTCCCGGGAAACGCAAAATTCCGAGAGAAAAAACTATAGCTTTGAGCCATTGACAGACAACTAAACATTGTCCAACCATAAGTTTTTTTTTGGAAATAAGAAAATAAATTATCCACCAGCTTTTTACCTGGGGATACCTAATATTCTATAAGCACTCTAATAGCAAAGAAAAACAATGAACTGATGATAAATCGTAGAATATTTATTTGTAAAAAATTTAGTTCAAACTATACATACATTTGAATGGGTCACATTTCTAATGTGTTGACGTGTGATATATAATTATTTATAATTTTTCTGTATTTTTTCTAACTATGAAGATGTCTACAATTTGATAGCTGTAATAATAATAGTAAAAAAATAATAATTAAATTAAAAAAATTATATAGTTATTATTAGTAATGTGATAAAATCCATTTGTATTTTAAATTATTTTCAGCAATTTCGTACTTATTTTATTAAATTACAGAATGACTTATTAATTTATATAATTTAGCGTTTAGCAAGACAATTTTCAATTACTACTTTACAAATGCGTTCTATACAGCATGTAGAGTAAATCACAAAACTCAAGGGTAATTCCCTGCTCATGAATTTTACATTTTTTAAAAACGTGATCAGAAACTATTTTAATACTTATTGGTAAATATTTTAATTTAAATATTTATTAAATTTTAATTTTACTCTTCATATTAGCTGAAACCCGGCGTGCTTCATTACCGCTATATTAATTATAATTTTAACTGACAATTTTTTCGTTTCAACTTGCAGGCAAAAATCGTTGAAAGAAGTTGACAATTAGTAACAAATATAGTTGCTGCTTCTTTTGATGCCTTTCTCAGCACTGTTTAACAAGTAGCGAAACTGTAATCTATTGTATTTTATTATTTTATTTGTGCTGGCGGATTGGATGAACTTTAACATACAAAATTGCATACATTGACTTTTTCATAGAGTTGACTAAAACTTAACGCCAAGTTTAATTGCTAGTGAATTTCATTTTGTTATCTTCTCTTATTCCTTTACTGATTAGTTTAAATAAAAACTTACTTTTATTAAATTTTTGGATTTTACTGCGCTTTAACTTCAAACTTTATTGGTATGCTCGCCACTGTATATAATTAAAGTAAATGTTAGATGCTAGAAACCGGCCGATTATGTCAGCCGCTAAATACACTAGTATTTATAATTAATTGATTTCAATAAATAATATTTAAAAAAAAATCGATATTTAATTTGTGTGGGAGGTACCATGCCCACCGGTCCAATTTCGCCCACTTTTTGACTGATGATTTGTATTTACTTTGTATAGGCGTGACACCGCCCAGTTGGAATTTTTGAAATTTAAATAGCAAACAAACACACATTTTTTATATATAATACACATACTCGTATACGTATGTTTATCTTAATAAATTTCTTAATTTTTTTTCTTATGAAGCAACTAGGAAAATAATACATAGCGAATTTCTATTAAATAATTTTAAACCATTTTAATTTTTCAGCTGACCAATAATGGTGAGAAAAAACCTGAAAATACTGCAGAAAATAGTGATGGTAATGTTGAATCACAGGACAAAGAAAGACCAAATTGGGGTAATGGTTTAGAATTCCTTATGTCATGCATATCAATGTCAGTAGGATTAGGTAATATATGGCGATTTCCCTTTACGGCCTTTGAAAATGGAGGTGGAGCATTTCTTATACCCTATTTAGTGGTATTGTTTTTTATTGGTTAGTAATTTCAAACAACAACATAGTAAATAAAAACTATACTTTATTATTAACTTTCTAGGCAAGCCTATGTATTATTTGGAAATGATTTTGGGCCAGTTTTCAAGTAAAGGGTCTGTAAAAATATGGTCCATATGTCCAGCGTTTTTAGGTAAGTGAAAATATTTTTTATTACTATTATTAAATTATCTGAAATACAGTATAACTGTAACCTGTCCTCAATTTTTATTCAATACATCTATATAAATACCGTCAAACTGTTTACTTGTTAAAAATCACAAACGACTTGACCGTTACAACTTATATTCATTGAGATCAATAATACTGACTCTATCTTATACTCCTAACTATAGCGTTTCCAATAATTAATTAAAACGGTCATGTACATGTACAGTATGCGTCGAGGATGACATTTGAAAACAAACGATCTAGTGGCGGAACTAATTGTAACAATTTTACTTTTCGACCCGTTTAAGATAATCCAGTATATTTACCCCTTAATTTCAATACTTTACAATACGTACCAACGATTCACATTTATTCAATTTTTACTATTTAGTCTTCGCCATAACCGATTACCGGATCATAGTGAAATTGTATTCGTTTTAATTCACAGGACCATTGCTTACGTAATAGCTACTGTTCATAGTGTTGTGCTTGCTCGCTGTTCTTGAGTTTGACTTGTGCGATCTCGTTACCTTCTAATAAACCTGTCCACATATTTTTCAGTCACTTTCGAACGCATTACGGACATACCAATATGAATATTATTATTATCTTTCACTCGCTGGTTATTAGCAGGTAGCAAGTGCGTGATGTAATTCGTCGTACATTTGGTTAACTTATACGTTTGGAAAAATAGCTAGGTTCTTTTCAGTTATAACCATCTGCGCCGTCTAAGTTAAGTTTTTTCTAATTAGAAAACAGCCATCTAAAAGCATATTTTTCCCCACTATTTTTCCAACAAAATTGCGGCACTCTGTACCCACAGGATGCAAGTTGGCATTTCCGAGTACGAAAATGAAAGCGACAATATATAACACTTGTCCATATTAACCTAAAGCCATGTTTTGAAAACAAAAAAAATCTCGGAATAAATATTTGGTGGTAACAAGCAATACGGCACCATAACTGAACTGAAATATGAGGTAATCGCATTTTGGGAGTCGATCGCAGAACAAGTCCCCTTAAATCTTGTGCGCAGTATGCCACAGCGAATTTTTGAGCGTATTTTCAACAATTGAGAGTCAACTCATTATTAGAGCACACAAATTTTTACATTAAGTAATTTTTTTTAATATTTTAATTTAATTTGTAGAATTGCGGTTATAATTCTGCACCAGGCAAAAAATTATTTTTTGTGATAAACTGCAATAAAGTTGATATTTTTTATAGAATTTATCAAATTTTTACGGTTTTAATACTACCTTAAATTTATAATCATTAGAAATTTTAAACTCACTACAGTAGAATCTCACAAATTAGTGCACCGGCCAGTTCGAATTTCTGGACATTTTTTTTACAGAAAAAGATAAGATAATAATAAAACTAGTTATGTAAGCTTTATTTTAACACAAAACAGTTTTCATTCATTTAATTTATTGAACATATTAAATTCACAGAAAAACTTATAAAAAGGGAGAATAATACTTGTAATACTTGTTTGTTTTTTTTGATTCGTTTAAACTGGATACAACTCTATCGTTACGGACGTCCAGAAGGTTAGACATGTGTTTACTGGCAAAAAAAATCACTGGTTTTGCACCATTTTTTAGTGTTATTGATGCCTTCAAGGACTTTGAATGAGAAATAGCTGGCGTTATGTTGACAATATCGACGTCGCTGCTATCTGAAGCCTCCTAATCGCTATTCTCCGCATTTGATCCGTCAGTAGATTTACGGAATTGTTTGGCATAAATTAGTTGAAGAACTTCATTGCAATCCTGATTTCGTTGATTAAATTGTGCTAGTGGCAAATCATCATCGCTGTTGTAATCGCCTGAATCCCAATTTAATAATTTGGACCAATAATTTTTTAACACTGTCGGTTGTACCTCATCCCATGATTGTTTCAAATTTATTATTGCATCTCGGATTGAATGCCGCTTTAAAAGCTTATCGATATCACCGTCATTACCAATTAATTGAGATAGCAACTTAAAATGAGTTTAGTCATTTTAATAGGATTTTGATCCATTGGCTGAACTGCTGTTGTTACAATTGAAGGCCATAAATATGCAATTATATTACCATCCTCACTTTGAAGCTTCTTGGGTTTTTAGCTTTTCCAATAACCAATGGTTTTAATTTATGTGAGCCATCAGAATTTGCACCTAGTAAATCGAAATGCGTTCTTTTTGAATTTTAAATCCCTGCGCCCTTTTTTCACAAGAAGCGACAAATGTTCTATCTGACAAACAGCGGCAAAATAGACCGCTTTCATCAGCATTATATATTAGCGTTTCCAATAACCCCATTTCTGCGACTTTTACACGAAATCTGTGTAGGAATTGAGTGGTCTCACCGACTGTATTCCATGACGGGTTTTAAATTTGGAAAGCCATCCATCATTTGTAGTAAATGTGTTTTCATCTTTATCGGGGTACACTTCACTAAAAAATAACTTAGCTTTTGCTTTTAATATAGGTTCTGTCACAGTGTTCTTTTTTCACGCTGATTTAAAAACCACTTATAAAGGCGCTTTTCCATTTCTTCATATTCCGCCTTATGCAAAGAATTTTTTGCTTCCTGATAGGTGCTGGTAACTGCATCCATTATTTCCTGTTTTTTTTTTTTGACTTTATGTAGCTGATGGAAGATTTTGTCACATTAAAATCTTGAGCTAAACGATTTCCATTCACGCTTTCATTAAGTCTTTAATATTTTAAACTTGGTATTCAAAGATAAAGTACTATTTTACGTTTATTTATTATTTTTTAAAATTTCACACGTATGATCACTTTACTTCCACTTCAGTCCTCAACTGAAATATAACTACAATATAACTTTCTGTAAATAAATTAAAAAGGGTTTTTTTCGTTAAATTTTGTATACTCGTAATCATAAATTTCGAAAAGGGCACATCTCATTAATTTTATATATATAAACAAACATATATAATAAAGTCAATATCCAAATACTTCTTTAATTTTCGCTTACAAATTAGCCACAGAATATAATCCGTATAAAATTTTTTTAATTATTATCATTCATTATAAAATAGTTAGTTTTTTTCATTTCCTGTAAACTTTAAATATTCGGACATGTGCCCTTTTCAAAATTGCTGAAAGAAGCTAGTGCGGCTATAATATCACTCTTGAGTGTACTACTTGTTAAAACCAGGTGCTCTTAGTTGGCTCTACCTTAATTGAATAAAAGGTTTGATGTTAAAAATATATATGGTATAGGGTCCGCCATCTAACGTTTTTTTTCAGCTATTGTTTATTTCGTGAATGGTAACACTTAGCTCATGTCTGATTTGACAGATAATTAGTTTTATCCTTCCGCTGAACGAATATGGTTGTGTATATGCTTGAACAACATTGGGATATATTGCGACATTACTTTGAAAATCATGGTAATGTTGCAGAATCAAAAAATAAAAAAATCATCTTTTCAGATGAAGCTCATTTTGATCTTGGCGGGTATGTAAACAAGCAAAATTGTCACATTTGGGGCACAGAAAACTCGCACGCATACATTGAAAAGCCGATACACCCAAGACGATTCCCTGTTTGGTGCGGATTTTGGTCCAGAGGCATAATTGGGCCATTTTTCTTCGAAAATGAGCAAGGAGTGGTCGTTACAGTTAATGGCGATCATAATCGGGCCACGTTGGACGAATTTTTGTTCACAAAATTTGAAGAGGAGGATATTAGCAACATTTGGTTTCAACAGGACGGCGCTACGTGCCACACAGCCGAAGCTACACTCGATGTTTTGCGCCTTGTTTTTGAAGATCACATTATCAGCCGCAGAACTGATGTCGTTTGACCACCTCGGAGCTGCGATTTGACACCGTTGGACTATTATTTGTGGGGTGCCGTCAAAGATAAGTGCTACGCCAACAAGCCAGAGACAATTGACGCTTTAAAGGACAATATTCGTGAAGCCATTGGTGAAATACAGCTGCACACAATCGATAATGTGCTTAAAAATTGGACCGATTGTGTAGGCTACTGCATGGCCAGCCGAGGCAGCCATTTGAATGAAATTATTTTCCATTATTAACCGGAAGGATTGTACTTTCAAATAAAAAAAGAAATTTAAAAAATATTCAGTAGTTTTTTTATAGCATTTCCAAAAAAAAAAAAAAAATATTTGGCGGACCCTTTACTTGTTTACCTATATTGATATTTTCATTTTATTTCCTTGTCAGTACACTTGATGTACATGAATAAAAAAATACTGCCCACTTTTTGACTTATGAGTGTTTTAACAACGAAGTCAGTAGGGCCAACTTTATAAATTTTAACTCTTAGTGTTCTCAAACAATTTAGAAATTAATATTTGCTATGTAAAGGATGTGCCACACCTACTATTTCAAAACAAATATTTGGACCAACTTTGTATGGGAGGTACCATGCCCATTTATCCCATTCCGCCCACTTTTTGTTTGATGATTTGTATTGACCACGGGGTTATTTGGACCAAATTTAGAGACGCTTACTGCTATCATTTTGAAGATATACGTAAATAAATATTTTTGTATGGTCGTGGCACCGCCCAGTTGGAATTTTTAAAATGTATGAAGTCTATAGTTTCTTCCAAAAATACAAAGAGATACTGTAAAAATTTCAAGAAATTCGGTGCAATCATATAGTTGTCTATAAACTTCAAACATACATACATATAAACACACATTAATTTTTAATGATAACAGTGATTACTTAATTACTTAATATAAATTAACTTGGATTTAAATATTAAAAGTATATAAAAATAAATAAAAAATATAAATAAATAATATAAATAAAAATTTTATTATAAAAACATGTAAAATTTATACCGGAAAGTTTTCCGAATTTGACCAGCAATAAGTAATTTTAAAGCCTAAAGTGTCCTCCTTTATCATATTTTACATTTTTTTAAACATCTTTATTATTTTAATAATTATGATTTTTGCAACAAAAAAGTCAGAGTCAGATACTACACAATTTTTTTGGCAATGAACAAAAGAAGTGCAGTATTTTTTATCAGAAAAGATAACGCCATTAATTTGTTAAAGGAATTAATTGTATGTGAATTTGTTGAATTATAATAATGTATATTCCTACATATACAGCTATGGATAATGAAATAGCGCACTTATCAACAATATAGAATTAAGAATTTGTTATTTAGATAAAATAACATATATCTTTTGTATTGATCTCTTATTTTCTTTCAGTATTAATAAAAAAGCAAACAAAAACATAATATAATAGTAGTTTAATAAGCCCATAAAACTTTAGATTGACACAATTTAATCTGGACACCGAAAGAGCTCACTACTTTTAGTCTCCTACAGTATTATGTATTTTTAACAGAAAGATTTTAATTGTGAGGTGCAACTAAGTACCTAGGTAGTATTTTGCTGGATAACCCTTCTTTGATAAAATTGTTTCACAGCTATGAGGTAAACTTTCTATTTACTTCTCTGGCATCCCTTCAAAGGAATAGACTTCCTTTCTTCCTTTACACCTTCCCAAAGTTCAACGAAAGTCTTCTACTTTGGCATCCAAACGTTTGCCTTTCTTAATATGAAAAAAGATTGAAAGATGCTACCGCGAAAGACAACAATTTGTGGGGACAAGGCAATCGTTAGAAAAAGTCAGCTAGATCCTTTAAAGTCTTTGAGAGCAATAATGACGAAAATAAATGAGGAACTTAGAACCTTATTGTAAAAAAAATCACTACTGTCAAAAAAGACATTGAAAACGTGTTAAACTTTTGCAAAATTACATAGACATACAACGACATCATATTCTGAAAAATAATAAATTAATTTGAAACATAAATTAATCTGATTTGTTCTGACGGCAAAAAGTATGTATGTCCATTGAGAAAAAACCAAGAATTTCACCTCTGTTATACTGCAAGCACAATAAAGAACGGTGGAGGTAACCTAAGCGCTTGGGGATCGTTTTCCTGGTATGGAGTTGAACCTACGGAAAGAATAAATAGAAATATGAATAAGTTTTCTTACCTTGATATGCTAAGGAAAACAATGGAGCCATATTGCTTTGAGTTCATGCTTCTGAACTGGATCTTTGTGTATGACTAGCTTAACCCATCCAGCGTCGTCCGAAAATTAATTAGGGAGTCACTTAGGACAAATTCAGAAACTTCCACTCTAACCGTTCTCAAGATAGAAAAACCTCAATCTTTACTTTATGTGGAATACACCATGCTCTTTATCCAATCACGTTCATATTTGCTGCAAAACTTAGAATATGTGCACTGCATCGACGTACCAAATTTTATTCAAATACCTATAACAGGAGCAAAGATAAAGTAATGACGCCTACAGCGCCACCTGTTGAGTATAAAATATATGGCAAAAGTAGTGAAACATTTTATCTCCAAATAAAAATATTATCAATTCTTGCTTGTCCTGCACCAAGTCCTGATTCTAACACCATAGAAAATTGAAGGAGCAATGTAAATTTAAAAATTGCGATAAACTTTGGAAAGGTGTAAAGGAAGTGTGGAACAGACATAAATTCTTTTTTGTCAATATGGGTTATTCAACAAAGTACTAATGAGGTACTTAATTCCACCACACAATTAAAATCATTCTGTTAAAAATACATATTATTGTAGGAAACCAAAGGAAGTGCGCTATTTCGGTGTCCAGGTCTAATTATGATAATGTTAAGTTTTGTGGACTTATAAATATAAATATTAAATATAGGGTCCGCCGTCTAACGTTTTTTTTTTTCAATTAGTGCTTATTTCGTGAATGGTAACACTTAGCTCATGTCTGATGACATGACAGATAATTAGTTTTACCCTTCCGCTGAACGAATATGGTTGTATATCCAATGCGATTTCGCTTCGCTAAGTGCGTCTGCGATCGCCTTACAGAAGATGCCGATTTTGCCAAAAAAAATCATCTTTTCAGATGAAGCTCATTTTGTTTTTGGCGGGTATGTAAACAAGCAAAATTGTTGCATTTGAGTCACAGAAAATCCGCACGCATACATTGAAAAGCTGATACATCCAAGACGATTCCCTGTTTGGTGCGGATTTTGCTCCAGAGGCATAATTGGGCCATTTTTCTTCGAAAATGAGCAAGCAGTGGTCGTTACAGTCAATGGCGATCGTTATCGGGCTATGTTGAACGATTTTTTTTTACAAAAATTGAAGAGGAGGATATTAGCAACATTTGGTTTCAACAGGACGGCGCTACGTGCCACACAGCCGAAGCTACACTCGATGTTTTGAGCCCTGTTTTTGATGATCACATTATCAGCCGCAGAGCTGATGTCGTTTGGCCACCTCGGAGCTGCGATTTGACACCGTTGGACTATTATTTGTGGGGTGCCGTCGAAGATAAGTGTTACAACAAGCCAGAGACAATTGACGCTTTAAAGGACAATATTCGTGAAGCCATTGGTGAAATACAGCTGCACACAATCGATAATGTGCTTAAAAATTGGACCGATCGTGTAGGCTACTGCATGGCCAGCCGAGGCAGCCATTTGAATGAAATTATTCTCCATTATTAACCAGAAGGATTGTACTTTCAAACAAAAAAAGAAATTTGAGAAAATATTCAGTAGTTTTTTTTTACAGCATTTACAAAAAAAAAATATATATAATAATATATAAATAAATATATAATAATATAAATATATAATAATATATAATATATATATAATATATAATATATTATTTTAATTATATATATAATATATAATATATTATTTTAATTATATATATAATATATAATATATATATATATATATATATATATATATATATATATATATATATATATATATATATGTTTGGCGGACCCTTTACTAAATTATCTTTTTGTTACATATTTCATAGTTAATACTAGAATTAAAATAAAAAATCAATGCAGAACAAATGTGTTATTTTATCTATAAGATTTAGGTCCAAGTATAAACTGAATTAAATTTGAAGTGCTGGCAAGTTTTGATTCATCCATCACATAGTCCGAATCTTGCACTTTTAGATTATAATTTGTTTTCATCTCTGCAGAGCCAAACGCAATTAGATTAGTTTATCGTTCAGAAAACTCAGGAGTTCTACACTAAAGGAAGAATGACTTTTCCCCAAAAATTGTAAAAGGTTATCTGTCAAAATAGAACGCACATACTCGTACATATATATATTTGGTTTAAAAAAGCTCGTCGTTAATATAAGAAAAAGGTGTTTAATTTTTGATCAAATTTTTAGTCGAGCACCCAATGTTTGAAACTAAGATATATATGTTCATATCAAATCACTACACCATCATGTTTCAAATGTTTGATCTTGAAATATGGTAATCCTTGCTCTGTTATTTGTGCGGAATATCAGTCTAGTTCTAATAAACTTCTACTTATAGGGTTATATGGAACCCAAATATGGATACATTTTTCATCTATTCAATGTTAATATATGTACATAATTTTATACTTTTAATATATATAATTTTTTTCCTTCTTAATAGGGGTGGGCTATGGTCAAGCTTTTGGCACTATATGCATTATTACCTATTATTCTTCCCTTATTGCCCTTACTCTATATTATATGGTAGTATCTTGCCAAAAAGTATTACCTTGGACATATTGTCGTGAAGAATGGGGTTCAAATTGTTTAGATGCTTTGCCAAAAGCCGATTCTTTACAATCTCATAATACAACCCAGAAATTAACAAGTAGCTCAGAATTGTATTTCACGTAAGTTGTAAACAATAACTTCACTTTTTCTCCTTAGATATAAGTATTAACGATCCACTATTTTTATTTTCTAGGGAAATAGTCGCCAAAGAAAAATTACAAATATCAGATGGCTTGGGTACACCGGATCTATATTTAACCATAACGTTGTTCATTTCGTGGGTTGTTATATTTTTCGTTATACGACAGGGTGTGAAAAGTTCCGGAAAGGCAGCTTATTTCTTGGCTATATTCCCCTATATAGTATTGATTGCTTTATTGATACGCAGTGTTACATTGGATGGGGCTCTTGACGGTATAATATTTTTTTTAAATCCACAATGGAGTGAATTACTTGATTTGAAGGTGATATTAGTCAGGATACATATATACTATACATACATACGAGGGCGGATTGATATTGAAGCTACCTAAGTAGGAAAAAACATTTTTTTTTTTTCAAAAACCATTCATTTCACAATATAGTCTCCTTTTAGCTTAATACACTTAGTAAGACGATTTTCCAACTTTTTTATACTATCTGAATAATACGATTTTGGGAACTCAAAAAAATACGCATTTGTATCGGTAATCACTTCTTTGTTTGAGATGAATCCTTTTCAAGTTTGGAAGCAGGAAAAAGTCACTAGGAGCTAAATCTGGACTATAAGGTAGATGATGAACCAATTTGAAGTGATATCTCGTAGTTTTAGTATCGTATATAATGCTGTGTGAACAGGTGCGTTGTCTTGAAGAAAGAGCACATTTTTCTTGTTTAAATGTGTTCGTTTTTCCTTGATTGCATCAACCAATTGATCCAATAATGCACGATAATACTCTCCTGTGATTGTGGATTTTTTCAAGTTTGGAAGCAGGAAAAAGTCACCAGGAGCTAAATCTGGACTATAAGGTAGATGATCAACCAATTTGAAGTGATATCTCGTAGTTTTAGTATCGTATATAATGCTGTGTGAACAGGTGCGTTGTCTTGAAGAAAGAGCACTTTTTTCTTGTTTAAATGTGTTCGTTTTTCCTTGATTGCATCAACCAATTGATCCAATAATGCACGATAATACTCTCCTGTGATTGTGGATCCGTTTTCAAGATAATCGATGAGCAATATTCCGTGTGCATCCCAAAATACAGTGGCCATAACCTTGACCGCCGATTTCGCTGTCTTCGCCTTCTTCGGAGCACTTCCACCAGCTTCCACCCATTTCAGCAATCTCACGCTTTTTGACACGGCGATCATTCATAACGATATCGAGGATTTTCTTCATATTGTCTTCAGTAACCACCTCTTTTGGCCTTTCTGTTGATGGTATTGTTGCAGTGCTTGTTCGGCCCCGTTTAAATTCAGCAATCCAATATTTTACCATATAATCTGACGGAGCAGATTCGCCGGAATATTTATCAAGCTTTTCTTTTGTCTCTTTCGCCGTTTTGCCTTTCCAATAATAGTGTTTAATCACTACACGAAATTTACTTTTTTCCATTTTCCAAGAAACAAAAAAGTTGCTTAGTTCAAACGACTCCAACAAATAAACTAATCGATAAATTTGGCTAAAATTTTAACAGCTGACGTTTGAAAAATCGTAATTTCTAAGAAAGAAAAAGTTTTTGTATTTGTGCTGCCATCTAGCGCTAGGTAGCTTCAATGTCAATCCGCCCTCGTATGTTTATTTACAGTTTTAACTCAATTGATTTCTTTTTTTGCAGGTTTGGAAAGAAGCAGTGGTGCAATGTTTTTTTTCATTGGCCGTTGGTGTTGGGCCCATTGTTATGTTTTCATCTTATAATCGTTTTGACCACACAATTTATCGGTAACCTATAATCGGTTTAAGGCTTAATAACACTTGAGTATTAATTAACAATATTCTAATTATAGCGATGCCATGATTGTAACAAGCCTAGATACTGTAACTAGTATGTTAGCTGGTATAACCATATTTGGAATTTTGGGTAATTTGGCTCATAATCTTAATGTGAGCAACATAAGGGAAGTAGTACAAAGTGGTACTGCTTTAGCATTTATATCATATCCCGATGCTATAGCCAAATTTCAGGCTATACCCCAATTTTTTGCCGTGTTATTTTTCTTTATGTTATTTGTTTTGGGTGTAGGTTCAATTGTGGCTCTTCAAAGTACTTTGGTAACGATAATATGTGATCAATACAAGTCTTTAAAATATTGGATGGTAGCCTTGATAACTTCAGTATTAGGATTTCTGCTGGGTATTGTTTATGTTACACCTGTATGTTAATAGAAGATAATGATGCATTGTACAATAAAAAAATTTTATCGATTTTTTATTACATCTCTTTTTTTAGGGTGGCCAGTGGATTTTAAATTTGGTAGATTTTTATGGTGGTACTTATGTAATTTTTGTTTTGGCTATTTTTGAAGTTGTTGGAGTTATTTGGATTTATGGTATTTATTTTATATTTATATTATATTATTAAAAAATAAATGTCTATCGCTTTTTTTAGGTCTCCAAAACTTTTGTGACGATGTGGAATTTATGACTCACCGTAAAGTATCCATGTATTGGCGTATATGTTGGTCCTTTTTGACGCCTGTTATGATGCTGATCATATTCATATATTCTATGATTACAATACAACCTTTAACATATAAGGATATGGTGTATCCAGATTCGGCAAATGGTAAGAAGTTAATAGAAAAATTCATATTAAAGACTACTCCTCCTGTAAAGTACTGTTGGCAAATGTAAGTCGCCCTTATCGTGAATAAAAGGCGAATAAAATTTGTACACGAATTTTTTCCTAGAAACAAAAAACTTTTCCCGATTGAAATTTTGTGTAAAGGATAAGGCCGAGTAATTGAAAAATTGTTTTGGAGCGTACTTAAATTTGCAGTTTAGTTCAAATTAATTTATTTTTTAACCGACTCTTGGTAATTTATGTAACATAATAAAGCGAAAACATTAAATGGTGACTTTATATTCTTTTATAAAGAAAAGTAACAAAGTCAATTGTTTGTAAATAATAACACGGTGCGACAAAAATGAACGAAGTTGAAATACTACTTTTTTGAGAGGCACTGTCGAGTAGACTAAGGATTTGTTTTCGGAATTTTCAAAACATCTTCAAAATCAAGACCTACGGGTAATAAAACGGTTTGTTGAACCTTCATGTGCTTATAAACTAGTAACTTAGCTGAATATTACCCGATTTTAAGTTTCTTTCCGGTTTGGAAGGAAAAGAAAAAAATGGTTTTTTACCCGTAACCCAAGATTTTTGAGGTGTTTCAATAACAGATTCTTGTTATGTTAGGCAATCTATCAGAAAAATAGTATCACTTTCCATTTTTGTTTTTTTTTTTTTTTTTTTGTTGCACGGTGTAATAATTCACATTTTTTTTATTAAATTTTGTATTTCTTTAAAAACAAGCTTTGAGGTTATGACGTGATTATTGTTTACTTTTCTCGTACAAACTTTAACAGAAACAAAAATACCTTTAAAAGCACGTACTTGTGAAAATATTCGTATAACTGTCCATGAGAAAAAAACGGCTCGGGTAAATACAATCCCGCTTTTTGAAAAGTTTGATCTTATGCCTTCTTAATAGTTATCATGCGAAAAGGCACAGTTGGATCAGAAAGTATAAAGTTAATTCAAGGTTTGAGTACAGTTTTATCGAAATAATTAATTTTTGTAATGATGATGTGCTCACCGAAGAATGTTAGTATTAACTCTGTATCATTCGATCAACGATTTTTGGAACAGAATTGACGTTGAGCAAAATTAAGAAACATTTTGTTCATTGATATATTTGACGTTAAAAATTACATTAAAAATTTTCTCATAGGGCGATCTTTATAGCTTATTTCCAACACCTTTTGTTCTATTGACGTTTCTCACAATGGGTAACATCTGCACCAAACAGAATTATTCAAACAGAAAGTTATTATTCATAACGTTCTTTAAAACGCGATCGAGAACGCTAAGTGCACGTTTGGGTACCATCATTCCAAATGATGAGATCTGTTTTAAGAATGAGATCTGCATCCTTTGTGTGAAAGCGAAACTATTAGGCCGATATATCAAAGACAGGTATACGTACTTTAAAACCGAATGTGATGTTCGACCCCCTGGTATAGTACTGCAATACCTAATAAAACAAACACTGCATCGCCGACAACATGCAGTGATAAAGATGTTTTCAGCCGTCAAAAACACATTTAAAAAAGAATATATCTGGTGCCGAAAAATTGTTTAAACGCGATTAATTGTTTTAATCCGCATAACACGTTGTTTTTACGTTATTTGTGCACTTATTCATTAAAAGCAATTTAACCGTTAAAGCTTAACATTACCCGACACTATATATTAGACAACCCTATATTAATATACTTGATAAAACAAACAATACATTGCCGACAACATGCAGTAGTAAGGTAGGTATTTGCAACCGACAAAACACATCTTTAATAATTAATATGTATGGTGATGACGATAGTTATGATAGAAAGCGAAGTTCAAAGACAATTACTTGTTTTAATCTAAATGCTACGTGTGTTATTTATGAGCATATTTTCTAGAAACCCTTTTAAATGTTAAAGTTTAGCATCAGTTGACACTATTCATTAAATGATTGCATTACCAATCTTGGCAAACCACACACTGCATAACCGACAACATGTAATAGTAAGGAAGGTATTTGCAACCGACAAAAGACACCTTTTAGAAATAGATATGCCATACGTGCTCCTTTAAAGAGTACGCGGATTTTTTTTTTTTTTTTTTTTTTTTTGAACATGCACTCTAAGAATATGAAGGAAGTCTGAAAAGTACTCTTTTTTATTGTATGTATACACATATACAGCTGTGGTACGGTAGGTAAGACACCCACCAACCAGAAGGACGTCGGTTCAATACCAGGCCAGACCATCTTAAAAAAAAAAATTTTTTCGACAGCGGTATCACCTCATAACATTACCTAGTAACTGGTTATGAGCATAAATACTATTGAAAACTTCTCTAAATGCATTTGCCGTTCGGAGCCGGCGCTAAACTGTAGGTCCCTCCCTAGAATCGGATGCAGACATTGATTGAGAGAAGTCCCCATGTTCATTCATAGAATGTTATGGGGATTAATAATAATACACATATACATATAATGATTTAACTGGATGTAAAATAAATTTCAAGCTATTTATGTTCATAATTGAAGATTTATCTGATTGTGAAGTTTTTTGATTCTGATATTGCAGAAATTATTAATAACTCTGATACTACTCTGAAAAAATATGGAAATGCCGAAAAAATAAATGTAATGGTAATTAGAAAAATCAGTTCAGTTGGATACTTAAAATGAACGCTATTTTAGCATTTGTACTTTTTTTCATTTGAATGTACTCTTACCTCATCAGAATCTGGTATCCATATTAAGAAATAATATATGTACATACATATGTATGATGATTGTATTATTTAAGCTCGATTATAATAAAAAAATTTCCATAAAAAATGAAATTAAATTAAAAATGATTTTTTTACAGCTGCCGGTTGGATAATATTCATTATAGGTGTTTTGCAGTTCCCTCTTTGGGGTATTTGGTATATAAAAAGCCATTATAAGGAATCATTTGTGACGGTAAATTGAGTGAATATATTATATTGATTAATGTTGTAATTTTTTATTATTTTTAGTCATTTATAGTTTCTCTTAGAGCAGCTGAAAGTTGGGGACCAACGAATCCAGAAATAAGAGCTAAGTGGTACGCTTATAAAACGAATTTAACTGAAGAAAGACAACGATTACAAAGCAGTAATAAAATTAATTTCTTTAAACAAAAACTATACAATGTTACCGGTAGAACGAAATGAAAGTGATACTATTTCTAATTATTTTTAATTATACTAGTGAGGTCATTAATTATATACCATTATTAAATAAGTTTGTAAATTATTTGCCAATATTAAAAACAAATTAAAAGTATTATTAATTTATCTTATTGTAGAAGTAATATTAAGTAATACAAATAAGCATACTTTTGAATTCAAATTCTAAGCAATACACTTTGATAAAAAAAAATATTAACCCTTTTATTATACTATACTATGCCATAAGGCATAGCAGAGGACAACGTCTTAATCCTCGGTATACCAAAGACACGGTAAAACATAAAGAAGAAAGAGTTTTAGTCTGGGAATGCATTTCTGGCCATAGAATTGGGTCAATAGACAAAATAAAAGGTGTAATGGATTGATTCGTCTGCAAAGATATCCTGGAATACATACTGATACCGCATTCAGAGGACAAAATGCCACTTAATTTGAGATATCAATAGGATGACAATCCAAAATACACAGATAAATGAGTGAAAGAGTGCTTTGTAAACAAACAAATCAACGTTTTGAAATGTCTAGCGCAATCGTAAGAAAATCTATGGGTTAGTGTAGATCTCAAAATAAACTGCGATAATTGCAGAAATAAGGACGAACTTTATTGACCATTTATATATATATATATATATATATATATATATATATATATATATATATATATATATAAATGGTCAATAAAGTTATATATATATAAATGGTCAATAAAGTTATATATATATATATATAAATGGTCAATAAAGTTATATATATATATAGATATATATATATATATTATATACTACTATATATATATATATTATATATTTATATATATATATATATATATATATATATATATATATATATATATAAATAAAATAAACTGCGATAATTGCAGAAATAAGGACGGTCAATAAAGTTCGTCTTATTTCTGCAATTATCGCAGTTTATTTTGAATTAAATGATATACTCTTTCACTAGGAACATATACACTGATGAGTCAAAAAGGCATGAAAATATTAACGGCGTAGTTATTTAGGTATAGGTACATACATAAGTATTAGACAGTCTTGGAAGGTAACAGACTATAAGCTATGATAATGCTTGCGAAGATTGCAACACCTAATATCTACGTACATACATATCTACATATTTACTTATAGCAAATCAGCCATAAGATTCTTAGAGGGTATACAAAGCACATTGAAAATTTTTCACGAATGTCTTTCAAGGAGATATTAAAATATTTGAAGGTCACCTTTAAGTTGGTTCCTGCACATGTGGACATAGAATGTAACTGAATGAAGAATAAACTTGAACAAGGGAGTGGATTATTAAGGATCAATTACTTACAGTTATAATAATAAAAATAATAAGTCTTAAAGAATAAACGAATAAATCTACCTGCTGTGAAACCAGAATCAAATTTAAAAAGCCGAAAAGTAAAACAAGTGTAAAAACTGAATTAAGGAACCTTTAGAAGCTATTGGACTCTTGGTAAATGCACCCGACTGAAGATGCCATATAACTCTTTCTACAAAATCTGCTGTAGTAAAAAGGAGGAGGCGTCAACTCAATAGCTTCTCTGTGATTGCTCGGTATTTGAAGACTCAAAGCAAACCTTGCTTAGTAGGTAAAGATTTTACGACAAAAACAGTCTTGGCAATGCGAACAACACTCTCTCCTATACAAAACTGACTGGATGGCTGACAAAAAGTGTCCTAGATATGGAGAACTTTGGTATGATAGTAGTTATATGGTAGCAATTGCATTTTGCAATTATATTGATTTGCTTATTTAATCAACAGCAACTTAATAATTTGAATCTTCAACATTTTAGAATTAACAGTGTCTATTCATAATTCTAAGCTTTGAATTAATTATTTATCGATGTCTTTAACGTTTATCGCTAAATTATCTTCTCTAACACCTAAATGCAATAAGTTTATTGACAGACCATTTAGAATTCAATTAAAACAAATTTATCGCAAGACTGACTGTTGACAATTAACAACCGAAATTAAGTCAAACCATTCGTACAAGCAAATAATGCAAAATGAGTGTAAACGAATAAAATCTAAACAGTAATACGGCAAACCAAATGGAACAAAGATTTTGAAAAAGAAGAAAGGGGACATCATCTGAAGAGTACAAGTTTTCAATTCCCTATATCTTGCGTTTGACGTGATCGTTATTGTTGTTATTTTATAATATGGCGGGTTTTATATACTAATTTATATAAAATAGTATAGTCTTGAGATGTAAAGAAAACGAACATTTTTTACTTGCCCTCAGTACTTGTTTGTTAATCAACGGAATAAGAACATTTTCAAAGAAAGAAAAACAGAGAACCCTTTTAACAGTATTTTTTTTAGTGGTCTCTAACAACATAATAGTGACGAAAATTAAAAAAAAATAAATAAAAATAATTCGTGCTGGTTGTACGGTCTTTACAAATTTATGGATCTTTAATGCGAATAATGTTTCACTTTATATTAATTTCTATAAATTTACATAACTGGACGCTATAATAATTAATGAAACGAAATAAAATAAAAAGAAAATCATCAGCGTCATCAACATCATCATAATATTCAACGCGTATAAACATTTTAAGAGTAATATATGCAGCATAGATACAATACAATACTCGTATAGTAATCAATCACACAATTTCTCTGCAATTTGTTCATACACAGACTCAAACAATTGCCAAATATGTTGGCTGCTGCAGTCACTATTCGGTGATTTGTACAATGCAGTGTAGTTAGTGATAATACTACTACTGTTATATACATACATACATATATTGTAATTAGTGTGACGTTTACACAGAACTATAAATAAATAAATAATATTTGTAGTTAAAAAAAAAAAAAAATAGTGAAAACACGAAATATTAAAGAATATTATAATTTTCTATATATAAAAAGATGTCTAATATTGAGGAAGGCAAAAAATCTTGTGATAATGCAAGTGAGACGGCAACTACCAGCAATGGAGTGTTAAATAATAGTCAAGAGAATCAACGTGCAAATTGGGGCAGTAGTTTGGAATTCCTGATGTCGTGCATATCGGTATCAGTGGGTTTGGGTAATATATGGCGTTTTCCTTTTACAGCTTACGAGAATGGTGGTGGAGCGTTCCTAATACCCTATATAGTGGTGCTATTTTTAATTGGTAATATTCATTTTTTTATTGTTTTTTTATATCTTTCTTTCATTGTTTTATGATTTTCTAAGTAATTTCAATGTTTATATTTCATTTGTTATTATATTTGCTTAGTGGTATCGAGATAACTTGCAAAAATATCATTTTGCAAATATTAATTTACGAGTCTAGGCTAAACGTTTCAAAATTTTATGTCTATAGCCAGCAGGAGTGTTATTAAGATATTAACATGAGTTTTGTTAAAAAAAAAATATCAAAAAATGTGATGACTTCGAATTTTGCTGGATACCTACAAATAAACCATAAATAAAATGTTTTAAATTCTTAAAGCACATGTTTTTCGTAAAAATAGTCTCATATACGAGTAGAACTGCGATAAGTTTTGTTTATACTTACGTCGCATTAGATGCACTGGGGAACAATTTGTAACATAATATCTGTTGAGTTTGATTTTTCACATGTTGTAGTGTCAAATAGGCACTCTGATTTCAAAAATTTGCATAGTTAGTTTTCTTCTATCACATCAAATTTCTTCTCTACACCGTATGTGAATGTGATTACTCTCTTACCTGAAATTTTTTTCTTCCTAAGATTTCCGACATGAATTTTGCATTTTTTTAAGGTAATTTTGGACTTTATTTACAATACCTACAGAAACACATATAGGCATTATAATTATTATCATTAACATCATATCGACCAGGCACTATTGCAAAGCACTGCGACAAAGAGAATCAACGTATCAACGGACCTATTATGCCACTTCCAGTCTGTAGTTTGTTTAGCAGATCTGCTGCCTTCATAATAAACACCAGGAGATCTTTAATCATAATGGTGGATATGTCACCCAATGAGACCCTATGTCTACCTAAACATTTTCATCTAAAGCTATCAAGAACCCCACATTCACACAATATGCGCCGCTGTCTCTGTTGCCTGTGAACACAGTCTACAAAGAGCCACATTTACGACCGCCATTATCTTTAGATACGCTTTTGTCCGGTACTGTTTGTTGTCTGCATAAACATTACGCACAAGCAGTCCCCACAAATTTTCCATGGGGATTAAGTCGGGGAAACGTGCTGGTCAATCAAGTACTTTAATATTGTGCTCTTCAACCATTGTCTGGTCGACTTGCTGACATGAATTGCTGCGTTATCTTGCTGAAAGGTGAAAGTTTTGTCAGCATTTTGGGCCAAATAAGGCAGCAAATGTTCAGGCAGAATGCCCTGATACTCTAAACTATCCATTTGAGTTGAAGGAAAGTATAGTTCCAGGGTACCATGCGAGCTAAAGCCAGCCCAAACCAACAAACTGTCACCACCGAAATTCTGTTTCGAAAAAAAAAAAAAAAAACAAGGGCTCCTTCCTTAAATCCCGCCAATAGCAATTGAAACCATCTGGTCCATCCAGGTTAAATTTTTTCTCATCAGAACAAATTACCTACAAGCCCAAAAATGTATGGAATATCTTATAACCTTTTTAAAAAAATGTTTACCTGATGCCAATTAGTTGCCATGTTATTTTTCGCAAACCCTTTACCGCACTTTTCATGGAATTCGAGGCCTTTCGTAAAATTAGCTGAGTTTCACGGGCAGTCAGGACCTTTGGGCGACCCGTGCTTTTTAATTTTCCATAATTTTCTCTGTTTTTGAGAAAATTTTGCACAACACACAAAGATCGTCCCGATTTTTTCGGCATTCCACGCATACTTAATCCCTGCTCATGAAGTGCCACAATTTGTCCTTGTTCATAAGGTGGCAAAGTTTTCCCGCGACCCACACCGCACAGATATTATTTATATTATAAATTATTATAAAAAAATAACGTTTGTGATACCTTCTGATTAGATTAATTGCTTATTAATCACTGACCTTATCATTTAGAAGCATTGAATTTTGCACTTATTTACATAAATTTAAATAAACATAATATAACGGTATATCTCTAAGAGCAAAACCGGCTTATTATTCACTTATTTGAACGTATAACTTTTTTGAATTTTTTTAATATTTCGCACAAGTTTTTTTAGTGACTTTTATAGCAGTAAAAAAAAGGAAAAAATTTTTAATTATTATTGAAAAATGCAATAATAAACGCAATAACTCTTTGATTTTTATGCTGAAGAAACAGGTATTTTTTAATAAATATTTTTTAATTACTATTTAAAAAGTTCTAGGAATTTGCTTAATGTTTAAAATACAATTTTTCCGGTTTTGGATTGTTCCTTGGGCATAGATATACAGATATACATATATAAACCTGTATTAAAAAAAAAAAAAAAAAGAAACACAAGCATTGATGTGAAAGAGCATACCATTTCTTTTATTCTTCCGTACACGTATGTCATATGAGTACGTATTGTACACATGAGTACTTAATTGATCCTCATACTTATACCCATTAACACCCATACTTTGAATGCATGAGTATTCCAGCACCCAAGTATTTTTATATAGTTATAGCGAACAACGTGGATACAAACATGTTATTTAAGTTATTTAAGATGGTTGTGTACAGACAGTTTGCTATAAGTATGGTATACACAACACCCAAAAATATAGATAAGTAAGTACTTATGTATACTTTGTTTTTGAGTACTTATTGTCATTATCTGGTAATGAACACAGTGAGCGATTCCACCAAGATTTGTAGGTACGACATCAAGCTAAATGGGACGTACATATGATGGCTGACTATTGTTAGAGCGTTCAGTGAGAATGTACGCAGAGTAAACACTCCAGACAAAATTACAAGCGAAAATGAATACCTTAATATTAAGTTTACTGGTCGCAATTAAACTTGCAGTAACCATGTATAACCTGTGTGTGAATAAAATTAATTTGTGAACAATACATTTGGTTTTTCATTTATCTTATTTTATATGAACATTTTGTATAATTTTTGAAACAAAAACATACGCTATACTGTAGCTTAAAAAGTTAACGTGATAGAAAAAAACTAAGGTTATTTTTTTTAAAACAAGTTATGGATCACAGTCAGACAACGAAATAGCTGTTCCCCAGTGTAATTAACATGATTTATATTTCAAGATAAAATATTTTCCATACAACATTCACATATTTGCATAAAATAACTTTAAGAGAAAAAATCACTTTTATGTATCTGATCAATCGGGGAAACATATATATATGTATATATATATATATATATATATATATATATATATATATATATATATATATATATATATACATCAAACTTCCTCTGAAATGCATGATCGGCATGATAGTGTAAGGATTAAAATTCCCAAAATGTATTTTGGTAAAACTTTGCATTACAAGAACAACTTTACAGCAGCAGCAGCAGCAACAACAACAACAAATTTAATAAAAATATAACTGCCTTTTTGGAAGAATTATTTGGCTTTACCGAGTTTTGATTATACCATAAATCCGTTGATTTTTGTCACTATATGGTATTGATGCCTATCTATCGCACAACACCAATTCGGTGAGAATGCAGAGTAGTTGCCCAATTCAGTCTTGAGAACTTCGGTATCAAAGATTTGTTAGGATTATATAGAAGAGAATTATCATGATGAGTTGCTAGTACGGTTATTTTAAAGCTCTGTTATTAAACAAATTAAATAAAACGATCAGAATTAGCCAACAGAAAAGACAAGCAGGTTATATGACTCGTTTTTGGACAATAATATTGAGTGTTGTTTTAGAGGTTCATACCTTTGAGTTGGCAATAATCGATTTAACAGCTAATCTAAGCTAATAAAAGAGTAATTTCACGTAATGATCAAATTAATTAGGATCAGAACCAAGATCGAGTGATTTAATCCCATTTTATTATTTTGTATAGGATTATGTAAAGTCACTCGTCTACGTCTAGAAACCAAAGACAATTGAACACTTGGAAATCAACATTTGAAGAGTTATACGGCCGCATATGCTGCGAAAAGTTTGCGAAAATTGGAACTTTATACGAGTACTCGCCAACCGAAATCATATTTAAGCATTAATGTAATAACCAATAATACGAATAAAATATGCAGTAAAAATCCGAAAATATGATCTAAAAATTTTAAAACACGCTATAAAAAGTCAAAAAAAAATTCCTTAAATAATAGAAAAAAAGGTTTTTCAACAAATTCAATATCTTTTAAATATATTTGAAGTAAGATATTAAAAATTAACAATACAAAAAACAATGCAACAAAATAAAAAAATATATTTCAATTTTTAAGGAGATCTGAATACTTAACTTAAAGTTGTTGGTAAAATAAAGCATTTTTTTGGCATGTATTTGTTGTTGCAATAAACAACACAACATTAACTTAAACCTTTTTTTAACTATTACATCTGAGCCAAGTTATATACATTGTCATTTCAACGTCTGCTCATGTAATGGTCATATATAAGATAGTATTTTAGAACTTGATTTGAAGATGCACTGAAATCTTTTGTTCGATATTGACATACAAATTTTACTACATAAAGTCATTTATTTTTTGGTATAATCTGTTTTAGTTCAGTTTTAATACTACGAATAAGTTTTGTATTACAATCTTTCATCTTGCCAGTGTTCTAAACCGTCTTAATTAATATGGCATACTGCTCAACTAATGTTAGGTTTACAGCTTTTTAAGTAACTCTTGAATGAAACAGAAGTTTGAAGCAATAAAAATCAATTTGCTTTTTGTATTTATATTTTTTAGTTAGAACTTCTAAGATCTTTCATTATTGATGCCCGCAAGCCAAGTTTCTCAACGAGTTATAACCGTTTCGAGTGACAATAGAATATCTGGATACATTTCTTTTAAAATTACAACTATATTTGGAGTTTTTCAGGACACTTTACCTACATTTGCAGTGACATAAAGTTGTGCTTTGAACGTTAAACGCTCTCTGATCGCACTTTATAGTTTGTAAATTTTTACAAAAATTGTTTTAGATCCTGGTAAGTGCCAATGAACTTAACTGAGATATAGATGACACAATAAATTTTAATTAACAGATAATTAAAAAATACCACGACATCGTCAGAA
The DNA here is from genome assembly GCA_023159175.1 of Wohlfahrtia magnifica. Lineage (NCBI taxonomy): Eukaryota > Metazoa > Arthropoda > Insecta > Diptera > Sarcophagidae > Wohlfahrtia > Wohlfahrtia magnifica. The sequence goes on from JAKWBJ010000521.1 coordinate 399,369, forward strand.
TTTAAAACAAAAGTTTTGTTTTCGCTGTAAAAATATTTTAGAGTACAAGAATCCAAATATGATCTTAAAAGGTTTAAAATGCTGTTTAAATACGAAAAAATGTAAAAAACACACTTTTAAAATTTAAATATACAAAAAATGCTGTTATGAGCGAAATATGCAAAAATATGCACTAACAAATTGATGCTAAAATTCATACAAATGCATGATATGAATAAATATCTTACATACGACTTGATTGGATGCATGAGAAAAAACATGCAATTGCATATTTTTGTTTCCCTGGTAATAACATTTCCTATTCAACAAGGGTCGTTTCATTCATATTGAAAATATATTTCTTTGTTTTATTATGACTTAAACTAGTGTAACTCAAAAAAAAAAAAAAAACACCCAATATCAAAAGTTTATTTTGATCATGCTTTAGGTAACAATGAACGACTCAGATGATTATAAATTGATCACTTGAGTGGGCTTGAAAAAATTAAGGTACGAGAAATTATTAACTTTGTTCTATTAAGGGAGGAACATTGATATCAATACTGCAAATCCATTATGTACGAAAAAATTGTGTTCAGCGATTTGGCTTAACAGGTTTGTTAATATACAAAATTGTTACCTATGGAGTGAAACCAATTCACAACATACTCTACAGGTTCATTGGACTTTGTTTAATCAATATTAAAGCAGAGGAACAACGCTAGTTCGGTTCCTGCTCTTATAAAGAATGACCACTCATTCACGAACCCGGTTGAAAAGGCAAACCTTCTGGCCGAAATATTTGCAAGTAATTCTCACTTGCCGGAGAGCGTTCAACCACTGCCCGAACTTGAAAGAGTATCAGTAACTATGCCTAGTATATTCTTTCGAGCTCGTGCTGTAAAAAGGGTTCTTGCAAATCTCAACGTTAACAAGTCTTCTGGGCCGGATGGCATACCAGCACTGGTCCTGAAGCAGTGCTCTTCGACGCTTGCGCGTCCATTAGCTCACCTTTTCAGTAGCTCACCTTTCCATCTTGCTGGAAGGTTGCTAATGTAACACCAATCCCCAAAAAGGGCGAGGCTAGTAACCCTGAGAACTACCGTCCAATAGAAGTTTGTTCCACACTCTCCAAGGTTATGGAGAGTATGATTAATCACCACCTTGTGGGTTATCTGGAGTCCAACGATTTACTTAGCGATCGTCAGTACGGTTTCCGAAGGGGCCGTTCTACTGGTGACCTGCTGGCGTTGCTCTCGGAGAAGTGAAACAAGTCCATTCATGGTTTTGGCGAGAGGAAGGTTGTGGCTGTGGATATATCAAAGGCGTTTGATAGAGTCTGGCACGAGGCTCTCATTTCGAAACTTAATGCTTTTGGTGTCGGTTGCCACTACTCTCGATTTATATCGAGTTTTCTCAGAGATCGCTCTATAAGAGTGGTTATAGATGGGGTCTCATCCGACGAATTCAGGGTAAACTCAGGGGTACCGCAAGGCTCTGTTCTTTCTCCTACTCTTTTTCTAATATTTCTTAACGACTTTCTTCTTCTCACTTCTAATCCTATCTACTCTTTTGCGGATGACAGCAACATTTGTCACTCATATTCCTTTGATCGTAGACCGAGCCTTTTGGAGGTTGGGGTAAGAAGGATGAATATGAACGTCACACTCACAAGTGACCTGGTGAAGGTCTCCGAGTGGGGTCGTGCGAACAGGGTCGATTTTAATGCACGTAAGACTCAATGTTGTTTTTTAACACACAGGCGTGGTGGTGTGCTGTCATCTGTGTCAATGGGTAATGGGGATATTGAGGAATCAGATGCTCTTGATGTTCTGGGCATGAGAATTCACTGTGACGTTCGTTGGAATGATCACATATTTCAAGTGTCTGAAGAAGCATTCAAGTGCTTTGGTTTTTTGAGACGGTGCAAGAAATACTTCACCCCATCTGATCTCCTTAATATTTACAAGACCTATATCCGTCCCAAAATGGAATACAACTCTCAAAGTCTATTTTGCTTCAAAGTCTATTTTGGAGCATCTCGACCGCGTACAGGAGAGGGCGAAGATGCTCATCGATGACGGTAGGATAGCCAACTCTATCGATTCATTGGAGCACCGTCGCAATGTGGCGTGTGTTTCATTGTTCTATCGGTACTATAACGGAATGTGTTCTAACGAAATTAAGGAATTAATTCCCAAAAATCATATATTTTTACGTAGTACTCGTATTTCTCGTAGAGCGCATCCCTTTGTAGTTGATTGTCCAGTAAATCGCACAACGCATTATAGGGAGAATTCGTTCTTTGGTCGCACTGTTCGGTTGTGGAATAATCTTCCAGCGAAAGTATTTCCTGCCACCTACGACATGAGTAAATTTAAATCTAACGTCCATAAACACTACTCCCTCTGTCCTCCTTCCAATAACCTATTTTCCTAGTACCAGCACAATGCACTGCATGAGTAGGGGCTATCCCCTGGGTGCTGGTCTTATATAAAAAAAAAGATATTGGCACTACGCTCACTAGGAATAGTTACCGCACCTCGATTTTTTTTTTATTAAAAAAGATGGACAACATTGATCCGGGCGAGATAATTTTTAGAATATTTCCTGTGGAACAATTTGAAGTCACTGATTTATGTAGCAATTGATGCCTTATAAGCCAACATTATTTGTGTTATTCGTGTTATACGGCTAGCAATAGTAGAAAAAGTGGACGAAAATTTGACGTCCAGAATAAGTTTCAACAACAGCCGCGATGGCCATATGACCGAAACCTTTAGCTGGTTTGTTGACGAACTATCAAATTAAATTGAATTATATACATACGTGAGCATCATTGAAATAACAATCTCAAAAAGGTTTGCATATTTAAGTGAACTTTGAGACAAATTTAAATTTCGTTAAACAAGTTCTTATAGTGAATACTTATTTATTTATTTCGAAAAATAAAAAAGTACTTAAATATTTTATTATTATCAAATATTATATACTATTAATTGGAAGGCAGATTATTAAAATCCTAAATAGCCTCAGAAAGAAAAATGTCAATGTTGCTAACACCTTTTTAAATTTTGAAAATCTTGAAAATCCGACATAAGCAGTTTTGCCATATTTTCACAGACATAATGTCTAGAATTTCAAATATTTATTTGGAATATGAAAAAAAAATTATAATATTTTTAGCAACTTTTAGACTGTATAATATTAATAAAGATTATATTTAAGATATAATTTCTAAAATTTAACTAAATTGAAGGCAGTATAAAATGAATGATATGTGTGATACTAATCATATAAAAATTTTGTTAATCTAATAATAACTGAACTGTTATAAAAAACATTTTTTTACTTAAAAAGTATGAATATTTCTCTAATCATTGATATTTAGAAAAAGCTAAAGCACCCCCTCTTTTCCTTCTTTCTTTTATCAAATATTTGTTTTAGATAAAATGTAATTAAAAATGTGAAAATTGTTTGAAAAAATAAACAATAAAGGGAGATTTCTGTAGAATAAGCATAGTGATATATTAAATAATTTTACTAAGCAAATACAGATTTTATTTTCATTTCCCCCTTTTTTATTTGTATTTGGCCTTTCCTTTTTAATTAGTTTGTAGCCAAAATAAATTAAAACTATTATTGACACTTTCATCATCACAACAATTGAGAAATCATTTCAAGTTCAACGACTGCGAACGAAAACTATCGAATCAAAGAGAACCAATCGTGCTGAGTAAAAAAATTGTGCAACAGGTGTTTCTACGAATTGAAAAAGATCAAACACCGTATTTTTGCATGTGATTATTTTGGATTTGAGATTGATTCGCATGCACTATGTATGTAACAAAATAAATTTTATTTTTAAATAAATGTTCTATCTTAAACAACAAAAATTTGTTTTTGAAATTTTCGTAACACCCTTAAAATCTTGAGCTACAGATAAAAAATCGGTTTTTTGTATCTTCATACACTTATAAACTGATAAATTAGCTAAATATTAACCGATAAAATATTATCGAGCGAATTTGAAAAGAAACAGACCTTCTAAATGATATACATAAATAAAAGGTCCGCCAAAAAAATTTTTTTTTAAATGCTATAAAAAAAACTACTGAATATTTTCTCAAATTTCTTTTTTTATTTAAAAGTACAATCCTTCCGGTTAATAATGGAAAATAATTTCATTCAAATGGCTGCCTCGGCTGGCCATGCAGTAGCCTACATGATCGGTCCAATTTTTAAGCACATTATCGATTGTGTGCAGCTGTATTTCACCAATGGCTTCACGAATATTGTCCTTTAAAGCGTCAATTGTCTCTGGCTTGTTGTAACACTTATCTTCGACGGCACCCCACAAATAATAGTCCAACGGTGTCAAATCGCAGCTCCAAGGTGGCCAAACGACATCAGCTCTGCGGCTGATAATGTGATCATCAAAAACAGGGCGCAAAACATCGAGTGTAGCTTCGGCTGTGTGGCACGTAGCGCCGTCCTGTTGAAACCAAATGTTGCTAATATCCTGCTCTTCAATTTTTGTGAACAAAAATTCGTTCAACATAGCCCGATAACGATCGCCACTGACTGTAACGACCACTCCTTGCTCATTTTCGAAGAAAAATGGCCCAATTATGCCTCTGGACCAAAATCCGCACCAAACAGGGAATCGTCTTGGATGTATCAGCTTTTCAATGTATGCGTGCGGATTTTCTGTGCCCCAAATGCAACAATTTTGCTTGTTTACATACCCGCCAAAATCAAAATGTGCTTTATCTGAAAAGATGATTTTTTTTGGCAAAATCGGCATCTTCTGTAAATCGATCGCAGGCCCACTTAGTGAAGCGTATACACAACCATATTCGTTTAGCGGAAGGATAAAACTAATTATCTGTCAAATCAGACATGAGCTAAGTGTAACCATTCACGAAATAAGCACTAGTTGAAAAAAAGTTAGATGGCGGACCCTTTATCATATAAAACAATGTGTTATTTCTCAAGCAAGCACATTTTTCATCCAATTTTTTCCACATTTTCTAAGTTTGAATGCGTTTTTGTGTACTAATTTATATAGGAACCGTAGTATTTATGATTTAATTAAAAAACTATGTTTAGTTATGACTAACATGAGATTTACGTTTTTAAACAAAAATTTTATACAATCAATAGTATTTATCACGTATATAATTACCATTAACCGATTTTTTGTTTTTGGTTTTGCCAGTATTTTTTTAAATGTACATTTTTCGAATATCGAATAAACATAGATTTAATTCATAGCTTAAATTTTGTAATTGACAATTATAATTCACGTGTAATGGACTGAAGTACTTTATAAATGTCAACAAATTATTATTATTATCATCATATCGACCAGGCACTATTGCAGGATACTGCAACCTATGGGATCTACTGCACCATTTCAGTCTATAGTTTGTTTAGCAGATTTCCTGCCTACCTAATTAACACCAGCAGATCTAAAACCATACGGGTGGATATGTCACCCAGTGAGACCCTATGTCTACCTAAACCTATCAAGAACCCACATTCACACAATATGTGTTTCGCCGTCTCTGATGCTTGTGAGCACAGTCCACAAACATCCACACCTGTGATCGACATCCTCTTCAGATGTGCTCTCAGTCTACAGTGGCCATAAGTAGTCATCAAAATTTGTCCACATTTTTCAAGTGAAGAAAATTTTAACTGATGTTCTATAGTCACGCATTTTTTTACGTCAATTTATAAGCAAAAAAAAAAAACAAAATACCAAACAAAGTATTTAACGGTACATAATTTTTCCTCCAAAGAAGAGCTGCTTTTCTCCGCCACTCCTCTAGGGAACATATTGGCTTTCCACAAAGCATCTACTGCTTTGTTTCAGTTTCAGTAATCAAATAATAGCTTTACCGCGGTTATCATTTTAGATATATAAGATGACTTTTTAACTCTATATTGGCTGTGCTATTCAAGCGACGAGCAGTGTATAATATAATCTTATATATTTACTTATTTGTTATTAGAATTATTACGAGTAGGATGTCTAAGGCTATGCGGTTGGTCTAGTGAATCACAGAGGAACCTGTAGTAGGAGTTGAACGCACTACCTCTACATTAATAGACTTATCACTTTGCCTGCAACACTTCTTTTTCTCGTCCCAACTTAAGTATATCTTTTGTACAAAATATAAGTTTGATAACTTATTGACATACCAAATAAAGCCTTTAATTAATTATTATTATCAATTTCATTTTGTAATATTTTATATACACATTTTAATTTACCTTCATCTGAATTTTTATTACAGGTAAACCCATGTACTATTTAGAAGTATTATTGGGACAATTTACTAGCAAAAGTTCTGTTAAAATTTGGTCTATATGCCCCTCATTTATAGGTATGGAGCTATACATGTTACTTATATTACTTATTCCGCTTTTAAACTAAAGAATGTCCACATTTTCAGGTGTCGGTATTGGTCAGGCTTATGCTGGTATATGTGTCCTCACCTATTATTCATCATTGTTAGCACTTACGCTTTATTATTTTGTATCATCATTTCATAAGATATTACCCTGGTCATATTGTCGTGAAGAATGGGGACCAAAGTGTGTGAATTCAAATCCAAATATAAATACAATTAATAATAATTACAATGAATCTAGAATTAATTTGAAACTGCAAAGTAGTTCAGAGTTGTATTTTTTGTAAGTAGATATATGGATATACATATGTTTGTGTATGGGATTTTGATAAAGAATATTTATATATGTATATAGGAAAGAAGTGATACGAGAATATGATGACATTTCAAATGGCATTGGTATGCCTAGTTGGAAGCTTACAGTAGCCTTGTTCGTTGCCTGGCTAACGACGTTTTTAGTTATTGTTAAAGGTGTTAAGACTGCTGGAAAAGCTGCCTATTTCTTAGCTATATTTCCTTATGTAATACTTATAACCCTGCTTATAAGAGCAGTGACATTAGATGGTGCTATCGATGGTATAATATTCTTTTTGAAACCAAATTGGAGTGAATTATTGAATTTAAAGGTAAGTTTAAAGTAAAATATCTCTAAAATTGGTTTTTGGTCTGAACTAGGGGTCAAAAACTGAAAATATGAAAGTAAATGATAGAAAATTTTGATCACATAAATTTACATTGATGGGGAAGCAGATAGGCAAAAGAAAAACAAAATGTACGTTTATTATAGATACTTCGCTTACGAAATGTATGCTTACTAAATTTGAATTGAGCACAATTTGAACTAAAACTAGTTAACTAATAAATTTGCAAAAAAATGGCCTATTATTAACCTCAGCATATAAATTTGTACTTAAAATTAGAAAAAAGCTAAATGACTAGTGCTAATATTTCGCTCTACTAGTGATTATTTTTGTAACATAATCACGTGAAAATATACAAAAAATATATATATTTTATAATATATTTTAGCCAATTTTAGCAATAATTCAGTGACAGGAGGATCATTAGTTTTCAACAGTGGTAGTTCTATTGGCGTGTCTGGCAACGGACAACATTTGACGATAATTTCCATCAAACAGCATTAAGTTTCCTCCATAAGGAATATTATTATTCATAATTTCCTTAAAAAAAAATATGGACAGCGGTTAGTACATGTTTGGGTACCATTGAAATTATATCCTAAATAATGGGATTTGTTTCAAGGAGTTGTGCATCTTTTATATGATTACGAATCTTACTATTATTGGTTTTTTAATAATTTTTTAAGAAATGTTGACATAAAAGGAAATGTTTATATAAAATAGTGGTGACGTTTCTTCGTCAATTATTTGCCAAATGTGAACATACCTTGTTATTTTAAAAACGGAATGTGTGTTCGCCCCACTAGTAGGAGATTAGCTGCAATGCTAGTCTATGCAATTGGTTTGACATCACCTGACACTATATTGAACGGTCCTCTATAACCACACTTGACAACATGCAGTAATGAGAAAGATTTTGCAACTGTCAAAAAACACCTTTGAGAAATAATATACACATGTATGTGATGATGATAGAAAAAAGTTGTTTAAAAGCAATTAATTATTTTAATCTTAATAATACGTTGTTTTTAGTTACACTCATACCTCTTTATACAGCCTTCCTTTTTACGGCATTCGCAATAACTGCCTGTTTAAATTATCGAACACCTTCGCTTTACGCCGCAAATTACTTCAGTATACGGCTCAATAATCGTGAATTCGGCGTTTTTTTTTCAATTTTAAAATGTAATTCAACGAAAACTTTAACTTTTTCGCCATTAGCCTTAGAAAATATGTATATTCAAAATGTAAAGTATCAATAATTAATTTTGATACAGTTGTAAAAAAGATATGGTATTTGCAACCGACAATACATTTCAAAAATTTTTTGATTTTTTGGCAAAATTTTGCTTTATCTATTTAGGTTTAAATGCAAATATTACGTAGTAGGCCTTGAGCAATAACGTTTTTCTGTTTAATTACTAGATTTAAGAGTGAAAAATAAACTATTTAACTATATTCTATTTTATTAACTTATACAGGTATGGAAAGAGGCTGTGGTACAGTGTTTTTTTTCGTTGGCTGTGGGTCTTGGACCAATTGTTATGTTTTCCTCTTACAATAAATTCCATCATAACGCTAACAGGTAACAGTGGTTGTTTGATGTTTCTAAAATAACTTTTTAATAAAATACCTGCTGCAATAGGGATGCTATAATTGTTACCAGTTTGGATACAGTCACCAGTTTAATAGCTGGCATAACAATATTTGGCATATTAGGCAATTTAGCACATAATCTCAATGTTAAAAATATCGATGAAGTTGTACGCAGTGGTACTGGTTTAGCTTTTATATCATATCCAGATGCTATAGCCAAATTTGAAGCAGTACCTCAGGTATATAAAAAAAAAATATTTCTACGATATATATAAAATAATCTTTTTCTCTAGCTATTTGCTGTGCTATTTTTTATTATGCTTTTCGTATTAGGTATTGGCACGTTAGTGGCGCAAGCCAATACATTAGTGGCCATATTGTGTGATCATTATAAATGGATGAAGGCTTCCGTGGTGGCCTTGATAACAACAATTTGCGGTTTTCTTTGTGGCATTATATACGTTACACCGGTACTTATTTAGTGATATGTACATTCATTTCGATTTCATTTCATTAAACAGTTTCATTAATAGTTTTGTTGTTCTTTTATCGTTATAAAAAAATATCAATTGTTTTTGTTTTTTTATTTTTCCCTTTTTTATCTCACGTACAAGTATTTCTTCATTGATACTTATAATTGTTTTCTAATGTTGTTTAATTGAGCAACAACATTCGATGACAATTGATTGTTTATGCTATTTTGTTGAACGTCTCACAAAAAAGTATTAAATGTAGCGCATTATTAATGCCCCTTAGAATTCCAAAAATTTGTTTAAATAAAAAAACTGTATTTAATTAATTCAAGGCTGGTCAATGGATTTTAAGTTTAGTTGATTACTATGGTGCAACATTCGTAATATTCGGTTTAGCCTTATTTCAAATTATTGGCGTTGCATGGATCTATGGTAAGTTATATATATTTTTAAAATTAAAATAATTATTAATAAAGAAGTTAGCTAGCAGTAATAATGTATGAATTGGAGACTTAGAAGTTCTCAGTTATTTTTCGTAATGAGATAATTGGCAACCATCATTATATATGTGTGTAATAAGTTGTTATAAATTATGCATATATAATTGGTGATTATCAATTACATAATTTTGTATCGATGATCGATATCGCCAAATTAAATTTAATGAATTAAGAAAAGCTTTTAAAACTGAACTACTAATAATATATATAATCGGGAAATACCGATTACTAATTACATGTGATCAGTAATTAAAAAAAATGAATTACTTGCAATTCCAATTGGAAACTACAAGTTGCAAAATATTATTGGATTTGTAATGAAATGAAAGTACAAGGCTTGTTCATACAGACGATTTTCTTATCTTTTCATGTTACGTTAATAAACTAGTGCCGTACTAAAAAGTTTGACTGGACAACCTAACACCTTAAAAACTGGGCTGTTTATTTCGGCAACACTCTTTACTAAAATATTCTTTTGAAACATGGAAATAATATTAAAGAAGTAAAAGACCCGAAAAGATTAAAATTTGCAGTGATTAAGGAAACAAAGATTACAGAGACTGAAAAGTGATATCAAAAAAGATTAGAGCATAGGAAAGTTTTAGCATAAGTGCATTCATTATAACTGATTAAATTACAACGAGACCGATTAAAACAACCTTTTGTGTTCTTTTAAAACTGTCGAATTTTTTTCTTTTTGAAACTATAATCGAAACCAAAAAAACATCTTAATAAATACCATACAGAACCCCAACTATTGATTTCAATGCTCAAAAAGCATCACCAAATGTTGTGTCATCAAAAAAAGGGCGTCAGCCGATAATATCCATAGAATTATATTGAACCATCCGAGAGAGCAAGTGAGTGAGGTAACTGAGACTGTCAACTATTCAACCTAGCGGATATATCAGATTTTACATGATTTTTTATATGTGAAAGACCTCGAGTGTAAGCGCAAAACCCTTTTAAATGAGTGCTTACGTTGTTCAGGCACAAACGAGTTTTTGCAACTTTTGTAACCGTAGATCAAAGAACAAACAATGCATTTCTTCAGATTAAACTGAAACAAAAAAAGCTGAGATGGGTCTGTCGATCGACAGGGTGTCATTCACATCGATTATCTTAAAAAGGATAAAAGGGTTAATGGCAAATAAGCAATAGATATTCCTTCGGGACAGTACACTGGTGCACACGAATGTAGCCTTTAAACAGCTACCTCATTCAGCACACTCTACAGAATGAATATCTTCTGACTCATTTCTATTTCCAAGTTTGAAGAATTAGTTGGGTAGTAAAAGATTTTGGGTTAAACAAAGACGTCATTATTACAACAAAAGTCTATTTTGAAGATTACAAAATCTTGTTAATGGAAGAGAATAGAAAAAATTTATAAATTTATCGAGCTTAAAGAAACTATATTGAGAAATAAATGGAATAAAGTATCACATTGCTCTATGACGATGAAGGGATTTTTTTGCGAAAAAAGTTAGCTTCTTTTTTTAAAAATCTTGTATGCCTTTCGAGCTTGTGCTAATGAGTAACAAATACACATTTTTTACAATATTTAAAAAATAATTATAAAATTTTATAAAATCTGTAGGTTATGTATACATATGTAATTTTGAAAATAATTATAAATTTTATTTATTTAAAGGTCTGAAAAATTTCTGTGATGATATAGAATTTATGACAAAACAACGTGTTTCCTTTTATTGGCGTATCTGCTGGGCAGTTATAACGCCTCTACTCTTACTTTTCATATTCGTTTACTCTATGGCAGAATTAAAAACACTTACCTATGCTGGCATGGATTATCCGCAATCAGCGAATAGTAAATAAATCTACTTTATAAAAATACTAAATTTTTTATTAAGTTTTTAATTTTAGTTGCTGGTTGGATATTATTAGCCATAGGATTTGTACAATTTCCCTTATGGTTCATTTGGGCTGCGGCTAGTAATAGCGATGGTTCAATATGGAATGTAGGTATTTTAATAAAGATATATTAAATTGACATTTAACGATCTTTATTTATAGGGCATTAAAAAGGCTTCCACGCCTAGTGATGATTGGGGTCCTTCGGATCCCGTTATTCGTAATAAATGGCTTCTTTATAAGTTCGAAATGAAGGAAAAGCGAAATGCTAACAGTTTAGATAAGAAATATTCACAGTTTTCGCAAAAATTAAAAAATGTTTTTTGTTAATAACATAGGCATTTTTTTATTTTTATATGTCGTGTCCTAACTGCCAAAAACAAAAGAGAAAATCTTAAGTAAAACGTTTTTTTTTTCGTTTTAGGCTTTCAATAGGACAATACTAGCATTTATTCTTCACAAAAACTATAATTCATATGATAAAAATTGTATTTAATTGAGTTTTTACAGAAAAAATAAATTTAAAACAAAGATAAACTTTGTGTTATAATTTTAGAACACAGCTAGCTAAAATTATAGTTCCTTCCAGAAATACAGAAGAGAGATACTGTAAAAATTTCAAGAAAATCGGTTCAGCCGTTTGACTGTCTATAAAATCCAAACAAGCTTACATACAAACACACATTCATTTTTACATATAAGTCTTAGCCGACTATATAATAATCTATGTACCGGGTCCGCTATCTAAGGTTTTTATTTCGTGAACGGTAACACTTAGCGCATGTCTGATTTGACAGATAATTAGTTTTATCCTTTCGCTGAACGAATATGGTTGTGTATACGCTTACATTACTTTGATCGATCGACTAACAGAAGATGCCGATTTTGCCAAAAAAAAAAATCATCTTTTCAGATGAAGCTCATTTTGATCTTGGCGGGTATGTAAACAAGCAAAATTGTCGCATTTGGGGCACAGAAAACCCGCAAACATACATTAAAAAGCCGATACACCCAAGACGAGTCACGAGGTCAGACGAAGCACTGTTTGAGTCAGACGAGGCACTGTTTGGTGCGGATTTTGGTCCAGAGGCATAATTGGGCCATTTTTCTTCGAAAATGAGCAAGGAGTAGTCGTTACAGTCAATGGCGACCGTTATCGGGCCATGTTGAACGAATTTTTGTTTGAATTTTGGTTTCAACAGGACGGCGCTACGTGCCACACCGCCGAAGCTACACTCGATGTTTTGCGCCCTGTTTTTTAAGATCGCATTATCAGCCGCAGAGCTGATGTCGTTTGGCCACCTCGGAGCTGCGATTTGACACCGTTGGACTATTATTTGTGGGGTGCCGTCAAAGATAAGTGTTACGCCAACAAGCCAGAGACAATAATTAATGGCGATTTTTAATAGCACAGCGATAAGGACTAGGCCGATTTTTAAATAAACATTTATAATACATCTATAGTCTACTTTTGATAGATTTTCTAGTTTAGCATAGTGGTAAAAATTTACAAAGAACATCTTATAAAGAAGCGACTTTGCTCAATCTTACGATACAATAAAATTAATTCTGAATATAATTAAATTCCCATCAATTAAAGAAATTTAATATATCTTATGAAACTCTTGCTAGTACGCGAAAACACTACCAAAACATAAAATATTTAAATTATTTAAATTACATTTAGAACATTTTTACATAGTGGTTAATACAAATCCAACGAATATAATCTTCTGTGGACGGTATTAACTCATGTATAGACTGTATCACCACTTTATCTAATACGACACCTGAACTCTTAATTTTCTTAACAAGATTCAATTCAGCACCATCCAGAATGGCCGAAATTAATCGCTGTGGTCTTCTCAGAATTAATTTTCAAACCATTATCCCCAACCTAGTGAGATATCTGACATAAAACATTTACGCTCCTATTTAACACAATAAGATGGCTCTATGAAACTAAAATTCTAATGTAATCTGCGTGCATTCGACTTAAGCAAACTAATACACAAAACATTATCATACTGATTTGTAGGACAAATTTAAAAATTTAAACAAATTTATGTATTTTCCGTCTTATGGCGTTCCGTCTAGAAAAGCTGTAATACTACGATACCTCCTAAATCCTTCAATATTATTATTTATACTTGTAAAATACGTTATTATTGTTCAACTATTTAGAGAAGACAGGCGTATGCACGTTAGATACGCCTAAAGTTATTAAGTGGGTACGTTTTTCCCGTAATCGTTATTGAAACAACATTAGCAAATTCTATCCCTATTAATCATAACTCTGTAAAATACATTATTATTGATCAACTATTTGGACAAAACAGGCCTATGCATGTAAAATACGCCTAAAGTTATTAAGCTAGTTAGCTTTTCTCGTAATCGTTATGAAAACAACATTAGCACATATGGGAAGCTGTTATCATAATCAGCTTTTATTTATTTTTAATAAAATGAAAATGCTTTTACAATAAAGATACAATTTTTTTTATAAATATGGATCCCATCCTGGAAATAGCAAAGCCAAGTTACGATTATTCATAGCTTCATTAATTAGGCGTTCCACTTGTACAGCAACACTTGATGTACCAAAAATTCCCTTTTGCTTTCCTTCTAGTTTATTTTGTACTGCTAACAAAGCTCTTTGTGCTATATAATTTTTTCCTTCGTCTGTATATGAGAATTTCCATTGGTTTTAAAAGCAATTTCTTTACAAAAAAACACTTAAAACTTACTTAATTTGTTGAGATTTTGATTTTCATCATCAACTTGTGGTATAACTTTCCATATATACAAGGGATCATAAAGTAAAACTTCCAAAATGGTAGTTATGACTTCTTGATGGCGGCGCAAAGTGGCCAAAGTAGTTTCACATGATTTTTTAAAGACACCATTGACGCCACATATACCCATTGGTGCTACAATATCACGTGTTAAACGGAAAGGTACTGTTTCTGGGGTAGGCATAATTTTGCCTTGTTCAAAGGCAATACCTTTAATTAAAAAAAAAAACATAAAAAAATAATATATAAAGTTTTATTTATAACTTTACATCATAACTTCACTTTAAATACTCACCAAAATCAATGTGTATAACTTCAGCGGTTTTTTCATCAATAAGTATATTTTGCAAATGTCTGTCACCGAGGCCCAAGATAAAGCCCACCATAGAAGTTGTGGCCACGCTTTAATAATTGTTTTCAAATAAATTGTTTAAAAAAAACAAGACACAATTAAGTAATCAAAGGAAGTTAACTTTTAAAAACATTACAAAGAAGTTATATTTTTCACATTTACGTATGAATAATTTAGTTTTATTTTAGGTATAAGTGAAGCGTTAGTAAGAAAATAAAATCTGTCGTCTCATTTTTTCGTAATTTTCCGAAATAGTTCACCATTCAAAATTTTAAGAGTATATTGCACTGAAATTGAAAGTAATAAATATGATCTCTAATTTTTATCATGTGTTTGTTTGTCCACGCTAAAATTGTTTTTTAATTTACTATTTTTTATCTATTTCTACAACACAATTTAGTGACAACTAACAACGCAATATATAAAAAAACGTAATAGGAAAAAGAAAAACCTTTAAAACGCATTACAAAGGTGTCGTGTGAACGGGATTATTCGTATGAGTAATTCAAAGTCAAGTGTAAACATGCTATTACAATAAAAGTCTTATTTTTAATCTTCGATGCCCAATGAAAAAATTAATTATGTTAATTTTGCCTTGAGGTTTAAACAGAAAAAAATACTGCTCAAACTAAGCTATGAGCCACTGTATAAAATAATAATTCACGGACGAGGACATTTTCAGTTACTGTAGTCAAATTTTCAGTGGCTATGAATATTGCGGTGGATACCTGCAAAGATTCATTATAAAAGAAGTGCAACATGCAATATTTGCTGCGAAACTGATGACGACGTGATACATATAATTTTCAAATATTAGATATACATAATCGTCAATTCATGGTATTGTTAATCAAATGTTGAATTGAACCAAATAATTCTTCCAAGATATTATGAGGGAAAAACAGCATATCAACGAACACTAGTGCGAAACTCCTAATATTAAACTTTCGGTTTATTTTTAAATTTGATTTTAAAAAAATTAATTTTTTTCTCATTTTGCTTTTGCCGGGTACTAACTAACGTACATATGATAAGGAAAATATAATTTTCATGAGAACATCAAATTTGCCTAAAATTTACTACAGTGACTATTCATAAAATTCGATATAATTTGTACAGCATTCTAAATAATAGCATTAAATTTTTAATTTTGAATATCAAAACCTTACAATACATCATATTTAAAGTAAAAAAAATTGAAATTATTAGTTAGATATATGCATACAACTACCAAAACATAAAAATACTTTTTCATATTCCGCTAAAAGATTAATCTCTTCGGTTTAAAAAAAAAAAACGTAAAAATTATTTGTCATTGTTAAACATTTTCTATAATCATTAATAGTTTAGAATTACAAAAGCAATCAATTTTAAACAACTTGAAAAAAAATTAACATTTTCAACTACTTACCTATTTATATAAGCCAAGCGCCGTTCAAACCATACACCAGGTCTTGAAAATTTTTCAAAGAAAAAGTAATGAAATACCGGGTTAATACTTTGGCAAATATGGTTATGTATTTGATAACGTTTTTCAATGTCTGATTTTAAATGTTGCTGAAAGAATAGTAATAAAAAAAAATTTTTTTTTGTACTAAATGATATATGTACACTGAGGTTAGTAAATTAATTTATAGATAATAAACTTTATAGAGTAAATAAAATTTTTTGTCTTCATGAAATCTCTAATATCAATACAATAAAATAATTGTATATTTTAAACTCACATGTGCCAGCTGTCTACATTTATTTACACTGTATTCATTGGGACGGTATTTTTTGCGTGCTCCTACTAAATACACACCAATTGGTATTGTATCTTGACACCATTCTAATAAACCACTTCTAGTTGAGAGAGGTATAACTTTATAGGTGCGTATAAGTAGTTTACGGGACACCGCAGCTGGTTCCTTCATCAGAAGATTATTGATCATGCAAAATACTTGCTGCATGACAGCATCTTGTCGCAAATCATCTTTGCCTTTTAGCAATTGAGGTCTCGAAATACCATCCGAACAAAGGCATAATAACTTTTTGGGTGCATTAATACCACCCACTAAAGAAACTTGATGGTCCCATTTTAAAATGCCTACAATAATTATGTTGTGAATAATAGTATAATCAAAACGGAATTAAATATTCTTACTTGTTATGGAATAATTCATATCAATTCTAACAGGTAAATCAATGGTAGGACAATGTATAGCATCTAGATTTTTTTGTCTTTTTAGTTTATCGCTTAGACTAGTGCTCAGAATTTTATTGTCGGCAGATATTTCTGTATTTGCAAAATCAACAAGAGCTAAAATTAATCAAATTAATTTAAAATTTTAATTTTTTTGTTAACATTTTAATTTGTTTATTAAATTACCTGGAATAACACTCTCCAACTGCTTAATAATATTTGTATTTGATTTATTTTTGGCTTTTGCTATTATATCCTGAGCTAGTTTCGAACGATAATCGGTTTTATTCTCGGTACCATCTATATGACCATATACAATGGGATATAATTGATAAAGAGTTTGATGTGGATGTTCTTGAACACAGCGTATTAAAATATCTTTTAGTATGGCTATAAATTCCGTAGTTTTCGAATTTAAACGTGCAGTCATTTGATTAAGAGCACATATAAACTTATAACTGGGGACTAAAGATATATTTTCCTTAATTTTATTGCGTAAGGATCCATTCTGTTTATTGGAAAACCATAAGCCAATAATGCGATATATAACTGGACTTGATATAGACGTATCGAGACACGTAAATTTTATATAATTCTCAACTGCTATACACAAATATGAGGTTAGTTTCTGTTCCATTAATTGTATTTCTTTTTCGTCCATATTTGAAGTACGTTTCATGAAATTAGCACTTATTTGCTTGTCACGATCGCGTACCTGACGCCCTACAGTGTTAGCGGTTTGACGATTTAATTCCATAATCTGACGTTTCATATTGAACTCGTCAGAGTTAATGTAAGTATTTAACTAAGAAAACGAAAAATTGAAATTTGAGTTTTTTAGTTAGAAAAGAAAGCTTCAGTTTCTACCTGTGTATACTCTCTGTCGGCATATTTGGCAATAATTTCATAAGCACTTTTTTTACTTTTCTCTTCAAATTCTTTAAACTCATTCAAATCAAATAAATTTGGATATTTTTGAAGTATAGCCTCTTTTGTGCTATCATATTTCTTTAAGATCTCTAGGGAACCCAAAAAGTATTTGTTTAAAACAACATCAAAGGTTTCTGTATTCGTTTCCATTAAATATTCGCCATTCATTTGCATGGCCGTTACACGTTGCAGACAGCAGTAGTAATCTTTGTTTTTAAAAATGTGTTGCAGTATTGCTTTTGTAATATCTGGCTTATTGGTTTTTATACAAACATCAACATCTTCCAATAGGGCGCTCACCTAATTATAATTAAAAGATAACATATTAAGTATTAAAGGCATATTCAGTCTCAAAACCTTATAATCTACCTTTAGTTGTATATTACTAGTGGCCATATTTTTCAGTAAAGCTATATAACGTTTAGCTAAATTCAATTCGCCAGCCGATTTACATTCGCGTATGCATTTAAGGAGGCATTTTTCAATGGGATTTTCCTAGATTTAAAAATAATTTTTTAATACAAGACTATAAATATTGTAATATTGTATATCCAAACATATCTATTTACTTTGTAAAATTCATTAATTTTTCTGTTTGCTCTTATGCCAGCAGTTTGAAATAACGAAACTTGATGTGACAGTATTAACTCTTTACAAGAAAAATTGCCATATTCTAAATCATTCGATTCTAATTGCCATTTTTCAAAAATTTCTTCAACTGGTACAGATTTTGAAAATTGTATCTAAAAAAAATGCTTTTTTCATTTAAAAGTAAGAATTATAATCATTTTAAATATACATACCAAACAGAAGTCTTCAGTTTGCTGTAGTAATTGTAACCAAGTCATATATTTGTAAACACTCTGCAAACACTCTACACTTATTTCCTTTAATATGCTTAAAACGCAGTGTCTTGATTTTGCAATAGCGGCTAAAGTGTTATTTTCTTCTTTATTATACAGACACTTTAAAGCATTAAAATGATGCTTTTCAAACTCATACTCCATATCGTTGAGAGTATTGACCTTGGCATGGCCATCAACTACAGTATCCCAACGACATAAACGCCAACAAATTTCATAATCTGTGAAGGATTTGTTAGAAGTGTCACTGGCCAAATTAAACATGCCATTACGTTTTAAAACCTCATTGCAAAGATAATTATAATTGCTGTTATTGTTGCTTATATCATTTGATTCGATTAATATATCGGACCAGTTGTTGGTAAGATTAAGATAATCTAAGCGGGAATTTAAAGGATCAATAAAGCCAGATATAGCGTCGATACAACCTATTGCATCATATGCCTAAAATATTTAAAAAAAATTATATTTTCAATACAAAACAAATGCAAATTGTTGGTAAATAAATTAACCTTTCTAGCAATTTTCTGAAATTGTACATTGGACATTATTTCGATTTTTATTTTGTCATTTGGATTTTCTCTATTTACTTTTTCTTGTTCACCTAAGGCCGACAATTCTAAATAGATAATTGATAAGAAATAAGCTTGACAATAGTTGCACGCCTCTGCTACATTTAAGAGTTTCAACGGCAAGTTCCTAAAAACATATTATAAAATACGAAATTAGATTTAACAAATATATTTTATGAATGTTTTAAATTACTAACCAATTGTTAGCAATACGTATACATTCGCATACATTTAAAATCATTTTAATAATACGTTTGTCTCTGTAGATGGCTTTGGTTTCAACGCCATTGTTTGTTTTATGATGTTCTTTAAATTCTTCAAAAAAATATTCCAACATTTTTATTATAGCATCCATATGAATTTCTCCGCCTTTTAAGAGTAATCGTACAAAAGGTATAAAAGAACATTCGGCAAAATAAGCATCATTTAAAGCCAAATCATAAAATTGTAACCAATTACATTGTTTATATATGGTAGCAACAAATTTACAAGCCCATTGTTCAAATTGAAAGGATTCTGTTGATTTGAGAACAAAAAGCCAATCTATTATAGGAATGCTATCATAGTTATCCAAATAGTTGTGTGATAGATTAGTTTTAAATACAATAAAATGTGGAAAGTTTTCTAAAACAAAAAAAGACAACATTTTATTAGAATACGAGTATGCACATAAAAAATATATGGTTACTATTTAATTCCTACCTAATAAATCTTGACCATGTTTGGAATTTACCAAATATTGAGTCACTTCAATTATATAAAAATGTGTGGCAGTTTGGAATGTATTTAGTAATTTCTCTAATATGATATAAATAGTTTTAAAGAAATTAGTTATTTCATTCTCATTTGTATGATCTTCTATTGCATTATCGGCTTCAAAATAGTAACACATTTGTTTAAGATTTAAAGGTCCAATTTCCCCCAAACAC
Organism: Wohlfahrtia magnifica; assembly: GCA_023159175.1. Lineage (NCBI taxonomy): Eukaryota > Metazoa > Arthropoda > Insecta > Diptera > Sarcophagidae > Wohlfahrtia > Wohlfahrtia magnifica. The sequence continues at coordinate 419,481 of JAKWBJ010000521.1, forward strand.
TTTAAAGCTTCTCTACTTATATCATCATTTTGTGCTTGTCTTACACATTGCAAAAGATGTCTTATCAAACGATAAAGTAATGCACTGTCAGCCGGTAACAGGTGTTTACATGATGAAATCTTAGATAAATATGTAATAGCTTTAAAGTTATTTTAAAATTGATAACGGAACTTACCTGTTGTCTGAGTGAACTGAAACTATCTGTGGTATAACTGCTATTCTCTAAGAACACATCAAATGACTTCTGCCAATTCTTAGAAATATCACTCGTGTCCGGTAATGTGTCCAAAGTCTTAATTACTTTTACAAATTGTGTTTCAAAGCCAGAAAACTCACGTTTCAAATACTCCTTATCACCTACACAATGCTTATAACTTTCAATAAAATTTTCATAGATTGTAATAATTTTATTTCGAACTTCCAGATTAGCGGTATTTTTATAAATGTGCACCATAGATTTACTTATAAAGAGTAAATGCTTTTTCATAAATTTTTCAATTTCTTTGAAATTCTTAATTTTATCTAAAAAACTGTCAAGTGCAGTTAAAGCTAGTTTTTGCATATCGTTAAAGTCATATGATTCTATATAATGTAGGCAGAAATATATTATATCACGTAAGAAATAAAATGTTATATTTTCGTATATTGAGGCATTTTGTATAGTGTCTAATACTATAACGGCTAAGGTAACAAATTTGTAAAACTGTTTAAGTGAGTCGATGGGAAATATACAGTTACTGCAGCTTTTCTTTAATGCACCAAAAGTCTTTACCAAACGAAGTGGAAATTTTGTAATGAAATTTTTAAGAATATCAGGCTTAGCTTCGCCAGTGCTATTATTCTAAAATTAAACAGAGTTTTTAATATTTGACTTCGTTTCAAATTTAAATAACTTATATTGCAAACCAGACTTGATCTTTACCAATTACTTATTTTGCAAATTTAGAGTTCAATTGAATTTTCTTTTCTTTCTTCTAATTGGTATTTGAGAATGAAGCATTACTTGTACTTAATAATTGATTTTCATTAATTACATCCTTACTATGGTTGGCGGGTCGTAGTCGTTTTTCGTCATTTTTGTAAAAGATTATAAAATTGTACTTGTTTTCTCTAATCTAGTACAAAAATGTCGAAATATGACAATGAATGCGTCAACCACAATAATTATATATTACCCGTTTAATGTAATTTGTAATTACCAATGGCCAATTAAATTCAATGTACGTACATGTGTACTTGCAGTTATGTACGATATATGTAATATAAAGGGTTGTCATATTTAAAATCAAAGAAATCAATATACAACAGAAAAAACTCAGTACTTTACATTAAAAAATTAGTATTTAATTAATTACATACTCATCCTTACTATGGTTGGCGGGTCGTAGTCGTTTTTCGCCATTTTTGTAAAAGATTATAAAATTGTACTTGTTTTCTCTAATCTAGTACAAAAATGTCGAAATATGACAATGAATACGTCAACCACAATAATTATATATTACCCGTTTAATGTAATTTGTAATTACCAATGGCCAATTAAATTCAATGTACGTACATGTGTAATCGCAGTTATGTACGATATATGTAATATAAAGGGTTGTCATATTTAAAATCAAAGAAATCAATATACAACAGAAAAAATTCAGTACTTTACATTAAAAATTAGTATAAATTTTATTAAAAACAAAATTCACATTTTTATGGTAATCTTGTATATGTTTGTATGAACAATATATGCATTTATATCGGGTGGGCCATGTATCGGTATAAATTTGAACTAGCGGTTATTTCAAATCTGGCAATACTTAGTCATTCTATTCTGTCACAAAATTCAGTATATTATTTCCACTGAACGAAAAGAATCGATTTACGCTTGATCAACGTTGGAATTTATTGCAAATTTATTTCGAAAGCAAAAACAATTGGTCGGAAATTGCAAAAAAAAAAATCGAAAAAAAAAATTCAAAAATCATCTTTTCGGATGAAGCTCTCTCTTTCATATCGGTGCGTATGTTAATAAGCAAAATTGCCGTATTTAAGGCTCAGTAAACTCAAACGTGGTCTTACAGAAGCCAATGCTCTCATTATGAGTGACTGTTTGGTGTGGCTTGTGGAGCGGAGGCATCATTGGCCCATATTTCTTTGAAAATGAGGACGGCGCAAAAATTACGGTCTATGGAAACACCTATCGCACCATGATAACCGATTTTTTTGTGCAACTTGCCACAATAGATTTTTGCGTCAAACGTTTGATGGCCGTTTAATTAGCCAAAATGATGATGTCAGTAATTTTCTGTGGGGCACCGTAAACACAAGTGTTATGCCGACAAACCAGAGACAATTGAGCATTTTAGGGCCAACATTCGTGATGCCATTGCCGAAATACGACCCCATACACTTGGAAAAGTACTCGGAAATTTGTCCGATCGAATGGGGTACTGTTAAGACAGCCGCGGCAATCATACGAATGAAATAATATTTCATTTCTAGCAGGGACGATTATATTTCACAACAATAAAATAAATTTGGCAAAATTTCAACTGTTTTTGTTTTATTGCATTTTTAAATTGAAACTTTTAAATGGCCCACCCTATAAAACAAGTTAAATATATTTATCACTTTTTGTAGTTTGTCTATAATTTCTTGCACTTTGTTTAAAAATTTGTTCTGTCGAAGCGTTTGAATGTGGAATAGCAAATATAAAATTTGCATTATTTCTCAAACTTCATAGATGCACCACTATTTTCAAAATTTTTTCTTCAAATAAAAGTTTTTAATGAATAATACTTATGAAAAAACATCAGAGAACTCATCAATTGAAATATCAGAAGTTATATTGAAATAAATTCCTGGGTCTTACAAAGAAAATAAGCAAATCACAGTGGCTCAATTTAATAACCGGTTAGTTAAATGATATGTACTTTTTACCAAAATAATAAAATAAAAACAAAATTTGTCCACTAAAGTAAAAAAAAAAATTGTATGTATTTTATTTATTTACATGGGACTGATTATAAATCCGTTTACAATGGATGGAAAATATAAATTTTACTTTCGAGATATGCCCCAAATTCTCTATAACGTTGATAACAGATGGCTATGGCAGCTTTCCATAACATGGTAACAGTTGTACAATAACCACATTAGCGTATTATGTGCTTTGTGCTTCGGGACGCTTTCTTGATAAAATTTAAAATTGTTGAAAAGCACAACTTTTGTACAGTGGTTCCCAAATTTTCTTATAAAATGGTTATATACTTATACTGGTCCATTATTCCATCAATAAAAACCAGCTGACCAGGGCCCGATGTATACATATGGCCCAAAACCATTATACTTCCAGCTGCGTGTTCTTTATTCGGTTTTCTTCAAATATATATCTGCCCATCTAAGCGAAAAACATTACATAATGTATGTCTGTCTGCATCATTACATAATGTATGCCTGCAACATTATATGTTTCCCGCTCAGATGGGCAGTCATATGTGTGGTGAAAGCCGAATGAAGAATTAAGATCGTACAATCATTGCTATACAATAATACGCGGTGTTGGAAGTATAATGATTTGGGAATCTATGTCTGCACCGGTTAGTGGAACCTGTTCCAAAGAAGCTGGAGGCTATTCTCAAGAATAAAAACGTATTTCTAATCAGTCCCATGTAAATAAATAAAATACATAAAAAATGTTTTTTTTTTTTTTTTTTTTGTTAAAAATACATATCATTTAACCGTCCGGTTATTAAATTGAGCCACTGTATGTACAAGTTTATGTGCTGAAAAAATTGTAAGATAAAAACAGTACAAAAAATATACAAACATTAAGAAATATGTAAATTTGCTTACTGATTTACATGTTATGCATAAATCAGAACAATCAACACAAATCAGTACATGTACTGATAAGTCTGGCAACACTGTAATGTAGCAATTATATGTAACTAGATTAACACTTCCCGCGTTGCTAGAAGCCTGTGTGTCGTATACTTATAAAATGTATTCCTCATAAGAAATATGTAAAGAAATTTATTAAAGCTAATGATTTATATTGACTATCAAGTCATTTAGACTGTTATTCTAACCATTCTATAGATATACAAAAATCAATCGTCCATATTCCCGTTGTCGTTCTTGTTTTAGAACAAAATAGCGACAATAAGGCATCACCATTGTAGTTGTATACATTTATCGACGATATGTTGGTATAATCTATTTTGAAACGAAGGTAAAAACGATAAAGAAACATTAATTTTCTGCCGTTGTCATTATTAGTAACAAAATAGAAACGACTAGAGTGATACAAGTAAAAAATGAAAATTACAACATTGCGGCAGTTTGAAACTTTGGTTTCAATAATGGAACTAAACTCTAAACCCACTTGGACCTCCAGTTCGTGACGGAGACGGTTCGAACAAAGTAAAACGAAATTAACTTAAAATATAAGTTAAGACTTTAAAATTTAAGGTGCGGAAGAATTTAAAATTGAAAGTAAAAAAAAGCTGAGACCAACAAATCAGAAGCCAGAGCAACAGGAGGAGGCGCCAATAAAGATAGATGTTGTAGGCTTCGGTGAAGAAATTGAGGAGGCTATTGTAGTAGAAGAAGCACCTACTACACCTATTATCAATGTAAATAAAATGTCTGCTCTCGTTGACGACAGCAGGGTTGAGCCAACGATAAAGATATTACCTATGCTGACCTGATATGATCCCTGACCACAAAACGTAGTTGCAAATGTTGCAGATTTTCAAATGCTGCACTATAGTTTTGGACCGATTTTCTCCAGGACGTATTTAAATGCAGTTTTACTAAGCCTGAAATCTTAAAAAAGAAATTAAGGCACATATTTATGTATGAATAAATATATAAATTTTTTTTTATCAAAATAACGTTTCTTACACTGAATCTGGAATAGCAAAGACATCAACATTTTGCCGTAACATTTTCAGATGTATGGTTATGTTTATGTTAAACTTGAAGAATAAAATTCCGTACTAGCCATTGTATAACATCTTATTAAAAAAAATATATTTCCAAAAATGGCAAAAAATAACACAAAAAAATGTAGCAGTGCTGCCAAGGTTTATATGCAGTTTACAATAACTTTCCTACGTCGTTTTGATGTATATCAGGAATATCAATATAGGAACGAAACGACAATTAAACGACGACATAGAAACGACTTTTAAAACAAGAACAGAGCCGAATATATATTTTGTGTGGGAGGATCCACAACCTCATATTCAATTTCAGTTATTTGGACCAAATTCAGAACCTTCCACTATTACTGTTCCAAAGATATACAAAAATTAATATTCACTTTGTATGGGAGGTGTCACTTCAATTTATCCAATTCCACCATCTTTTTGACTGATAATTTGTATTGACCACGAAGTGATTTGGTGCCGAATTTTGAAACTCTTATTCTTACCGTTTTAATAGACATATAAATAAAAATTGTATATAGGCGTTGAATAAAAACCATCAGTGAAAGTAGAACAGCACATGTATTTTTATATATATAGTACTGGTAAAAAAAATAGCACCATTGATAAATTTTTTCTTTCGCACATGAATGTGCAACAATATTATGCTAAGTGCACTCTCTTTGAGAATACATGTTTTTACAGATTCTTTTTCTATAGGTCGATTTAATAAAAAAAAACGTTGATTTTGGACAGTCAGAAAAACACAACATTTTGGTTTAAAACAACGTAACATAACAACATAAGGTATAAATTTAAGTTGAAATAAATTAGCTTCACACAAATTTTATAATATATTTTAATAGAAATGGGTCGTAACAAGCATTGTATGGCTGAAAAACGTGCTGTTATTAAAGAAATGGTAAAACATATTTCGAAATAAGAAATCTGGTTAGATGTTTCAACTAAATGATTGTAAAAGCTTTAAAATTAGTTAAAAAGTTAAAGAAAGAAAGTTAAAGAAACATCAAGAAGTAACTGCAAGTGTTGAAACTATTGCTCGAAGGTTAAGAGCCAGTAATTTAAATGCGTGAAGTCCCCAAAAGTGCCATTGCTCACGCACAAGTACATTGCAAAACGTTTGTATTGGCTTGTTTAAAAGTGGAGGAATGTGCTATGGACAGATGAGTCCAGGGTTGTTTTATTTGGAGGCAAAGGTTCACATTCCTATATCAGAAGACTCCACAACACAGAATTAGATTCATAATTCACCTGTAACACCATGTAATATAGTGGTTCAAGCATTATGGTATAGGGAAGTTTTTCGGTGTCAGGCCTATGCATTGGATCAAAACAACTATGGATAACACAATTAATGTTAATATTCTAAAGTATATTATGCTCCCACCTTAATCTTCTAAGGAAATACCGCTGATATGGGTTCTTCAGCAGGACAATTACCTGAAGTATACCGGCAAACAAAAAAGAGGCTTCTGATATCAATCCCATTGAGAACCTTTGGACAGATATAAAAAGGGTGTATCTCAAATGCACCAACCACTAATAAAGCCATTTGGGTGGCTGTACAGCAAGTCTTGAATTTAATTTTAATTGAATGATGTCAAAACTTAGTAAATTCAATATCAGAACGCTGTGCTGCTGTCATTGCCAACAAAGGGCATGGGACAAAATATTAATTATGACATGTGCATCGATGATAACAATGAATTCAAAATGTTTTGTTTATTTATAGTAAAGTTACTTATTTTTTAGTGCAAAAGAATATAGTGATATTTTTCTGACTGTGTTTTTTGGTTTTATTTTTGAAAACTTAAAATCTATATATATATATTTATAAAGAAGTGTACACTTTGATGTCGCCACTAACTGCTGAAACGTGTTAACCGATTTCAACCAAAATTTCAGAATACGTTGGGGATAATCCGTAAATGGTCTGTGTGAATTTTGCAGGAAATCGTCGAAATGATTCCGGATATATAACATTTAGATTTTCCTATATATTCCCATACAAATATCAACAAAATGCCCTACATTTTCCATATTATGATTTTTTATTGTCACTTATCAAACCATGTATCGTAATTTTTTTTGTGTACAATGACATGTTGAGCTGAATCATAAGTAGGAGTGGCATCTTCCATACAAAGTAAATACTGAATTTTCCATTTCTTTAGAACGGTAATAGTGGAAGGTTCTGAATTTGGTTTAAATAACTTTGTAGTCAATTCATATCATCAGTCGAAATATGGGTGAAATTGATATATCTAGAGAACGGTGATAGTGAAAGTTTCTAAATTTGGTCCAAATAACTTTGTGGTCAATATACATAAATTATCACTCGAAAAACAGACGGAATTGAAAAGTGGCACTTTCCATACAAAGTAAATATTTATTTTTGTATATCTTTGGAACGGCAATAGTTGAAGGTTCTAAATGGTCCTTTAAATTTTTCTTATGAGGAATACATTTTATAGATATACAACACAAAGCCTTCCAGCAACGCGGGAAGGGTAACTCTAGTATATAATAAAAACTAAGTGAAATGAACTCATTTTTTAATAATAATACACAGTCTTATAAGCATCTTGTGGTAGAGTTTCAATAAAATCAGTTTAACCTCATTCAAGATATAAAACGAAGTATAGTTTTTCCCATAGTGGTGCTATTTTTTTGACCACAGCTGTATATGTATTTTGGCAATCAATAATGATAATTGATTGCAGTTATCAATTGCAATTCACATATAATTGCTAATTGCTGAACACCAATTATTAATTACACTTAATTACTGTTTAGAATAGAAATTAATTACAAAATGTAATTGGCAACGTTCAAGTCTATTGTTATCGAAACACTTATACTTACTATATAAAGATTTAACACCGATAGCAAACATTTATAGTCTATGTTATACCACTTTGTGGTTTGGAAAAATATCGAAAATCCTGCCATGTTCCGAGAATGATGATCATCTTTTAGCGTATCCACTAAAGTGAACATTATTTTCCAAGTATTGGCTTCATTTTTAACTTTTGCCAAATCAAATTTTGATAAATTATCGATATAGCTTTTAAATTCAGAATTTTTATTAGCTGGACATTGGCTGCTTAAAATAAATGCCCTTATAATAGGTATGGCAGTCTAAAAATGTTTAAGAATTGTTGTTAATCAAACTATAAATTATGTAGCAATAAAATAGCCGAACCTTAATGAGTTCCTCTTGTGTTCCATAATCATGAAGTTTATTTAAGTCACCAGATTTGTTGTATAACAACAAGCATGTAACAATTTCATCTAAATTACTAGTGATAAAGTCGTGTTTGCTTTTATAACATAAATAAAACGGAAACCTAAATTAAATAAAATGTATTTGTAATGAAATGCAATACAAGATTTTGGGCAAAAACTTACTTTAATATGGGATACGATTTGGCAATCCAAGTATGTATGGCACTAGAAATGCAAGGTTTAATAATATTCATCAAGGAAGTATTATAATATAAGGCAATGCCATTAAGAGCATTTAGATCGGCTAAAAATGTCTTTGCATTATTTCGCAAGTAATATGAAAATTTAAGTTTTAAATGTACCTTCAGTTAGTTTATAAAGCGAACAAACGAAAGATAGCTCCTGTAAGGCAATTTCTCTGTGATAGCAACTAAAAGTGAGAAGTGATACCAAAAGTTGTACATTTAAAGCTATTCCATTTTGTAATTGATCCGGCCCTTCTGCTTGGGAGGGAGAAACCTGCAGTTTTTTCCATTCAATGGTTTGATAAATATTATCACAGAAATTATAATAGATCTCTATATCACAATTGTCATTTTTCAACCATTTGATATTCATTAAGGCGGTCAAAGTATTAATGGCGGCATATTGGACTTCCAATGAGTTGAAGGGTAAGAACTTAACAACAGATAAACAAATATTACAAAAACTGTCCTGAACATAAATATTACGACAATCACGCAAGATATAACAAATACTATTAATTATTTTTGTAGTTAATTCAACAGAATATGATTTACGAAATGATATTTTAAATAACGAAAACATAGCTAACAACATATCATCGAGACAATCATCAAAGGGTTGTATATACACAAAAATAGCTGAAAAAGGAATATATTTTATAAATGATTTCAGTTTCTTTGCGATAACAATAAATACCTGGAAACATATCAACAATATTAGTCATTACCTCTATATTTGTGTGGTATAATTTAAAAATAGTTTTTAATTTGCTTACAAACCAATTGCAAACTTTTTCATAGCGGGACTTTTGAGAACAAAATATCTAAATGAAGTATACATTAAAGTAAAAATTTTGTTTTTATATTTATATATTAAAAGTAAGATTGCATACCTTTGTTAGTTTTAATATTATCATGGTATGTTTCTTGGTATTAAAATTAAAAGTTGAAATATAATTAAAAGCTTCAGTCCAATGGGTAGAGGTGGCACATAATGTGGCCAAAAGACTTAAACATTTCTCAGAAACTATATTCCAATCATCAAATTCACTTTGTTGATTTTGATTTTTAGCTTAAAGAAGAAATTAAACATTTGACATATGCTTAGTAGAATATTTAAAAACTGAAACCGAAACTCGGTATTCTTTTTCGAACACCGCCTGGTTTCGAATATTTAATTTTTTCGCATTATTCGAAAGTATAATTTATCTGTCTCTATTAACTGTTTTGTTTTTATTATTTGTTAGTTACAAAATCATTTTTAAACAATTTTATTGCTTTTGAACTATTACTTTAACAGATTTTGTAATTTTTTTATTAAACTTTCTTGCGTGCTCAGACAGAGAAAGTTTTTTTACAAATCAATTTTTTATTGCTGTTTTATGAAATAAAAAAGAAAAATCCTCTCCGTCTAAAAAAAACTTAATATTTTTTAAAGTTTTTCTGTGTGTACAATAACATTTTGTAAACGGTATTAAGAGAAATTGCATTTATTTTTAACCAACATCCTATTTTTATTTAAAATTTGTTTCTCAATTTATTTTTAATTTTAAAAAATCTCTTGCATTTGTTGTTTAACACGAACAATTATAAAAAACCCTTTAACCAGTAAATTTTCAATATAAACAAAACAATATAAGCAAAACAGTTTTTTAAAAACATAGTTGTTCGAATAATTTGAAAACCGGATGTTTTTTAATTCCTTTTTTTATTAATACACAAATGTTTAGAGAAAAAAGTAGAAAGGATATTCTTTGCTTACCACTTAATCTTAGAGCAGCTCCTAAAAATTGTAACATTTCATCAATTGGCTGTTTCTCCAAGTAATACAAAAGATCCTGATTGTTGCTTGTAAAACAAACAATAACATTATCCAAAAGATTTAGTATTTCGCATAGTGTTGAACGTTCTATGGTATTCGGCGCATTATTTTTAAATTGAAACTAAAAGCATATGATTATACAATATATTTATGCATAGCAATGGATACTATCTTAAAAATTACCTCTAAATGACTAAGAAAGAACCCAATACGTTTCATTAGCGGGCACTGTATAAAACTTGATTCATCAAAAACTTCAAATTTTAAGAAAGAATTCATTAGCAAAGAAATTTTTAGCAATGATTGAAGATCAACTACAATGTCTTTGCAAGTAGTGCCTTTAGAAGTCTCGAAATTTAAACATCTCATTAACAATTCATAGTTGGTTTGAAATAGGCAATTCTTTTGTTCTGATATTTTTTCTAATTGCTTGTTTTTTATACTTTTAAGTTCTTTGCCATGCCATTCAAGACATACAAATTTGCGATTATATTTAAACTGCAATAATTCAAGCGAATAGTTGTTATTATCGATAACTTTTGTAGATTTTAAAACAGTTCCATCTAAGAAGTTAATAACAGCTATAGCACAAGTTTCCGCCATTAATGATGGGTTAACAGGTTCTATATGCAATAGTATAGTCTTTGCCTCGTTTTTATCCCTTTCACCATAAAGCCAAGTAATAATTTGACTTACTAATGAGCAGGTTTTATCTAAACCTATTTCATCGGCGTATTGTAAAATATGTCGAACTGTTAAGACACATTCAGTACGTTTTAAAGTAACATTGGACATAAAAGTTTTCAATATCGTGGTACAAACGTCAATTTTCAGCTTGTGATGTGTTATTAGTTCCCTTAATAATAACTGTTTTTCAGTAATAATTTCCGTACAAGACGAGGTATCTGCAATTATTATCTTAACTATTTTAAGCCATTCTTCTTGGCAATAGTTAATCGATATAGATTTATCTCTGACAAATTGTTTTTCTTTTTTCAAAATTTGTTTTAAACATAAGCAGATACTTTTTAGATTTGTAGCATTTGTATATTCTTGTAAAATTTTCAAATTCATTGATAGCAATTGTTGGTAATTTGCTACATTTATAATGTTATCGATTCTGTTAACTAAATCAGCCACAATGGAAAGCCTTAAATATTTTAAATCATGTTAAAAATTTGTAATATCTTGCTTTCATATTTACTTACCAAATTTCATTAAATTTAACTTGAGTAGCGGATGCTATAAAATTCAAAAGAATTTCAATTTTTTCATTTGGTTTCGATATTTTGGCTTTTGATTCTATTGTTTCTTCTTCCACTGGTGTATTGTTTTCAATGTGCCAATAAACCTAAGGATTTAAAATTATTTATTATAAATTTTTAAATAAAAGGATAATGATTTTACCAAATAAACTACTAAAACGGACATTTTAATAAAAACATCAAGACTTTTGTCATTTTGTTGCATTCGACTTTGTTGATAGTTACTAATTGTTCTTTCTTTAATTTCCATATCGACTATAGTCCTGAGTTTTTTAAGAGTCTTTGGCCAAGTATCACAGAGAACAACATTAATTGTATTAAGATTTCCTTGGTTTATGTAGGGATATAAAGATTGCAAGGATATAAAGATGGATTCGAAAAGAAGTTCCTAAAGACCATAAGTTATTTTAAGTATATATATACAGATTTAAACTAAATTCACACAGAGCAAGAATTTAGCATTTAATATACCTTAGTTTCATTTTTCATATTACTTTGATAGAAACCAATTATTATAGGCAATAAATCCTGAAGTCCAGTACAAATAATATTGTGATAATCGACAGAATGCTTTTTTAAAGAAAATTACAATTTTTGTTATAAACTGACGAATATGCAGCAAAATTATTACAAACCTGTTTGACCATTAAATAGTAAAGCTTAACAATATCAGCTTTTTGTGAGTCCTTAGTAGCTCTACGAGCAAAGTCTTTAATATCTGGAAAGTAAGCAATAATGTCGACACTCATTTGCACATATTCATGGGATAGTTCAATAAGTTTGTTTATTGATTTAAGGGAGGAAAATAGAAATAAACCGTCCGCTTCCATGTTTGTCTCAAATAAATACGATAATATAACTAAAATTACAAAAAAATGCTGTTTCAAAATTCTTATCCCCGGATTTATTTCAATACTTACTACTAAATTCATTAAGCTTCAATTCCCGCACATAGATTAGGGACTTAAAAAGAGCCTGATTTAAAATATTGAGAAATATATCGCTGAAATACTCCAAAGCGGCACGACATTTGAAACCTTCTTGAAATGCGTTAAATAAAGTGGATTTTGAAAACAAGTGTTCTGGCTCTGTAAAAAACAATAAGATATTTTTTTAAATTATTTAACAGTCTTTTTGTAAATAATTTACTAAATTAATGATTTATCAAAGTTAGAGGTTCAAGACTTTTATGTAAACAAAAATCAATAGCTATAGCAATAAATAAATCAATTATATATTCGACGTTGTTGTTTACGATCTCCAACTCTTGACTAATTTGTCGAAGTCGTTTCGCTAAAAACCGCCTTCGTTTCGAAAAAGTTGTTAGATATTTTTTAATGTCGAATGTAACGCCCTTCATATAGTTCGACAGTCGCCGTAATGTCCTGGGAATACGGCAAATGCTGAAGTACCACCTATCTTGCTCCACCAGCAGAAAAATTAACAAAAAAAAACTATGTAAACTCTATGATATAAAAAACTCATGCTACAAGTAAAATGTACAATGAAATAATAATAATAATAATAATAATAATAATAATAATAATAATAATAATAATAATAATAATAATAATAATAATAATAATAATAATAATAATAATAATAATAATAATAATAATAATAATAATAATAATAATAATAATAATAATAATAATAATAATAATAATAATAATAATAATAATAATAATAATAATAATAATAATAATAATAATAATAATAATAATAATAATAATAATAATAATAATAATAATAATAATAATAATAATAATAATAATAATAATAATAATAATAATAATAATAATAATAATAATAATAATAATAATAATAATAATAATAATAATAATAATAATAATAATAATAATAATAATAATAATAATAATAATAATAATAATAATAATAATAATAATAATAATAATAATAATAATAATAATAATAATAATAATAATAATAATAATAATAATAATAATAATAATAATAATAATAATAATAATAATAATAATAATAATAATAATAATAATAATAATAATAATAATAATAATAATAATAATAATAATAATAATAATAATAATAATAATAATAATAATAATAATAATAATAATAATAATAATAATAATAATAATAATAATAATAATAATAATAATAATAATAATAATAATAATAATAATAATAATAATAATAATAATAATAATAATAATAATAATAATAATAATAATAATAATAATAATAATAATAATAATAATAATAATAATAATAATAATAATAATAATAATAATAATAATAATAATAATAATAATAATAATAATAATAATAATAATAATAATAATAATAATAATAATAATAATAATAATAATAATAATAATAATAATAATAATAATAATAATAATAATAATAATAATAATAATAATAATAATAATAATAATAATAATAATAATAATAATAATAATAATAATAATAATAATAATAATAATAATAATAATAATAATAATAATAATAATAATAATAATAATAATAATAATAATAATAATAATAATAATAATAATAATAATAATAATAATAATAATAATAATAATAATAATAATAATAATAATAATAATAATAATAATAATAATAATAATAATAATAATAATAATAATAATAATAATAATAATAATAATAATAATAATAATAATAATAATAATAATAATAATAATAATAATAATAATAATAATAATAATAATAATAATAATAATAATAATAATAATAATAATAATAATAATAATAATAATAATAATAATAATAATAATAATAATAATAATAATAATAATAATAATAATAATAATAATAATAATAATAATAATAATAATAATAATAATAATAATAATAATAATAATAATAATAATAATAATAATAATAATAATAATAATAATAATAATAATAATAATAATAATAATAATAATAATAATAATAATAATAATAATAATAATAATAATAATAATAATAATAATAATAATAATAATAATAATAATAATAATAATAATAATAATAATAATAATAATAATAATAATAATAATAATAATAATAATAATAATAATAATAATAATAATAATAATAATAATAATAATAATAATAATAATAATAATAATAATAATAATAATAATAATAATAATAATAATAATAATAATAATAATAATAATAATAATAATAATAATAATAATAATAATAATAATAATAATAATAATAATAATAATAATAATAATAATAATAATAATAATAATAATAATAATAATAATAATAATAATAATAATAATAATAATAATAATAATAATAATAATAATAATAATAATAATAATAATAATAATAATAATAATAATAATAATAATAATAATAATAATAATAATAATAATAATAATAATAATAATAATAATAATAATAATAATAATAATAATAATAATAATAATAATAATAATAATAATAATAATAATAATAATAATAATAATAATAATAATAATAATAATAATAATAATAATAATAATAATAATAATAATAATAATAATAATAATAATAATAATAATAATAATAATAATAATAATAATAATAATAATAATAATAATAATAATAATAATAATAATAATAATAATAATAATAATAATAATAATAATAATAATAATAATAATAATAATAATAATAATAATAATAATAATAATAATAATAATAATAATAATAATAATAATAATAATAATAATAATAATAATAATAATAATAATAATAATAATAATAATAATAATAATAATAATAATAATAATAATAATAATAATAATAATAATAATAATAATAATAATAATAATAATAATAATAATAATAATAATAATAATAATAATAATAATAATAATAATAATAATAATAATAATAATAATAATAATAATAATAATAATAATAATAATAATAATAATAATAATAATAATAATAATAATAATAATAATAATAATAATAATAATAATAATAATAATAATAATAATAATAATAATAATAATAATAATAATAATAATAATAATAATAATAATAATAATAATAATAATAATAATAATAATAATAATAATAATAATAATAATAATAATAATAATAATAATAATAATAATAATAATAATAATAATAATAATAATAATAATAATAATAATAATAATAATAATAATAATAATAATAATAATAATAATAATAATAATAATAATAATAATAATAATAATAATAATAATAATAATAATAATAATAATAATAATAATAATAATAATAATAATAATAATAATAATAATAATAATAATAATAATAATAATAATAATAATAATAATAATAATAATAATAATAATAATAATAATATTTTTTTTCCGGGATTATGTCCCCACTCCGGAACTACGGTGGTATTACTTCGGAACGGGATCCCCTTTACTCCACTAATTCGAGCTCTTCAGTATCCTCTCTCCGCGTCCGAAGAATTATAATCATACATTGTCGGAGTCCTCATGAATCTGCCATCATCCTCTCGTCCAAGTCGCCCTTCTTAGCCCTCAGGACATGTTCAGTATACTTGGCCATAATATACCAGTTATCTTCGTTCCGCAAGATCCTTTCGCACCAGGCAAGATCATGTAGACGTCGAGTTAAAAATTCCCAATAATAAATAAAATGTTGAGAAATGTGTTTTACGCCACAATTCTTGTTAATTTGTTTAATTTATTAACGATATAGTGAATGTAACAGATGAAATTGAGTTTAGTATCAAGAGCAACACCTAAGTAAGAAGTTAGGAGTGAAACATTTTTTACGTTTTCTTGTAAAATATTTAGCTTAACTTTTCCAAGATTTATTACAATTTTACATTTGTCAAAATATGTATATCTCTAAATTATTAAATTAGTAAACGTATCATCAGCAAATTGGGGAATTCAAGGACATCCACAGTAAACATGTTGTAAAGGATTGGTGACATGCAGGATCCTTTTAGACAGATAATAGTAATTACTGATGTGCAGGTTTGACCAGAAAACCATGAAAAAATCCTTTTCAGAAAATTTGAATAATTTTAATGATTTTTATTGAAATGTTGTAGTTTTTATAGTTTATTGATTAAAACATCATGCCATACTGCATCAATAGCAGACTTAACGTCGAGTAGTACCATGTCTGCTGATCTGTCATTATTAAAGTTATATTAAACAAGTTTTCTAATTATGAGCATGAGCTAAGACATTCTCTTCGTTTAATAATCGTTGAAAAAAATTATCTATATACGAAACAAACAATTTTAAATTTTCCTTCCACATAAACTATACTTTTTAAATTATGGATAGAAATCAATAAGACCCAATATAAACCCTAAAAAAGTATAAAAAATATCTGAATGAAAATAAAAACCTCTTTTTGCGATTTAACACTATTTCTATCACAATTTTGTGTATACCTATTCGATAATAAAAAGATAACACCTTCTTAATTTTTTTATTTGTATTAAAAAGATAATGAAACATTTTAATATCATACTGACTTCACGAACTTTTAGTATCATGCCGCACTTGATCAACAAGAGGGTATTGATTCAAAATCTTCAGTAGAGGTCAAACACTGTTAGTGGTAAATTTTTCAGAAATTTTGAAGATCCGAATACATCATAGTAAGCAAATTTCATTTGAAAATATATTTACATTATTTTTCTTTTTTGCAATTATTACAAAACATCTTTTTTATGAAAATGGTTACAACTCAAATAATGCGACTCATTTTATTTGAGTTGTGACCCTTTTCGTATTAAAATCATAAAGTAAAAAATAAGACCTTTTTTATGAAAATATACGATGCATATCTATTTCAACTTTTGTTTTAACTCAAAAAAATATATTTTTGTTGATATGAAGGTAGTCCCTACACTATCACGAAAAAGGTCCCAAATGTGATTTTAGAGATGAAAGAGTATATATATATATATATATATATATATATATATATATATATATACATATATATATATGTAAACATATATATATATGTAAACATATATATATGTAAACATATATATATATATGTAAACATATATATATATATATATATATATATATGTAAACATATATATATATATATATATATATATGTTTACATATATATATATATATATATATATATATATATATATATATATATATATATATATATATATATATATATATATATATATATATATTGATGTTAGTCGATTTCTAGCAAAAAGTGTAATTTTAAAAGTTTTTATTTAATACCCTCTTTTTGATCAAGTATGATATATAAAAATTCAATCTTTGTAACAATTAAAAAAACAGTAATCATAAAAACAACATTGTAATCAAATCATTTCCTTATTCAATACCATAGTTTTATGAATCAATGGTTGTTCTAATAACAACTTTCCAAACGTGCTTCGTAAGCACGTTCCTGTCCTTATATCCTAACGGTCTTAAAACAAGGGAGTGAAAACTAGAAAAAAATGGGTTCAGGTTCGGTTTCTGGTTAATGAAATTAAAGGTTAAGATTCAGTTTCGGTTCAGGGTTCGGATTGGATTCAAAATTTTAAAAAGTACAAATGTTAAAAATACAAAAATTAATATGAAACTTATTTCCTTTTCAAAGTAATTTTAGTTTAAAGCTTATTCTTCTTTATCCTGACAAAATAAATTTCAAGGGTGAAAAATCCCTTAGCGCTTAGTTGAGAAGAAGGTACTGCTAATAAAATCTGAGCCACTTGATACAATATTGGCGTTTTATGTTGCACCCAAAACAGTACAATGTTTTTTTTTTCTTTTTCCAGTTTTGAATATTTTTCATATATGAACGTATATATTGCAATTTTATTTTATAAGATATCAATCGAATCGATGACATTAACATTCGAACAATTTGATTTACAAAATATTTCCTTCTTTTTTAGAATTTGTTCTTGCAAATCTGCATCGTCTTCTAAAAAAAGTTATTGATAATCTTATAAAGCTCTCTTCCCTTTGCACTTGTAAATTAGGGCAGAAAAAGATTTTCCTTTTTACGCTATTTTGTGTGAAGATTGTGCTTTGGTTACTTTTTCGTTAAACATTTTCTTTTAACCTTTTCCGAACCATTATCTAAGTTTCAGGTCTGGTTAAGTTTATTTTTTACTACTACTGCACATTTTTTAAAATGTTAGTTACGTCCTGCCTAAATTAACGTAATGACATGAATCTGTCAACATAGAATTGAGTTTTTTTTTATACTATTTGCTTTAAATAAATTTCTTTGTTTTGTGCTTTTTTATCTTCTTTCACCTAGTTTTGCTTTGTTTTCGTTTCCACAATTTACCTCGTTTTCTGGTCTCTGGATTAGGAGTACAAGCGCCGCATTCACTTTTATAAAGAAAAATATAATCAATGGGTCTTCCTACATTAATAAATGTAATAAAATATAATTACAGTTAAGGAATTAATATAATGTCTATGGCTGGGACGATATAATAAACGACTTAGCTGTGTAATAATATGTTTCATTTTAACAAGATTGTACCTTTCATACGACTTTGATTACGTCCAGTCTCGGTAATATAAAAGATAATTATACAAATTTTTAAAGATTGGATAACATAGCACATTTTGCCCAGATTTGCAGAAATAATTAAAAATACGCTTTTACAGTATTTTTTAGTTTTATTAGGAAAACTATAGAAATAATTTCAAAGTAATACCTTCTAAATAGAGGATAGTTGCAGTAACTCCTTTTAGTCTTGTCTTTGAGCTAGTACAGGGGTGATCCAAGAAACATATGCCAGAAACGAAACGGAATTCGGTCATAAATTGGTATATATAACTTTTATATTACCGAAATACGAGCCGTAATCAAAGTCATATGAAAAACGCATCTTTGAAGAAATGAAGCACTATACTGTGGTCTCTTTTGTGTTGCGTAAAACAATACGCTTTTAATCTTATTAAAAGATCTTTGTTTAGAAAAACGAGAATTGTTCTTACATCTTTTTAAGAAAATAAAAAGCCACAATAAAATCGCTGATTCTCACAAAAACTTGTTGACTGGATGAAATATCGTCTTAAAAATGTAACACAAAAGTGGCCATAGCAAAAACTAAATCATATTCCAAATAAGGAATAAAGACATTGCACAAATAAGATGCACAACAAGACACAATTCACTGTAATAATGCTTTATTATATTAAGCAACCAACTTCAAAGGGTTGGCACATACGTTGATTCATTCCATTCATTCTTCTTAAAAACTATAAAACCAACTTACCTTCCAAATTATAATTAATCAACTTGCTAACAACTGCACTATAAATATAATTTTTATTACGCATTGTTTGATAGAGTTTTGAATTCTTAGTCTCATCAACTTTTATGGCATGTTTTATTGTTGCATCAATGGCACTGTTAAATATGGTTGTCCAGGATACATTGCACTCGCTGTGCTTCTCAAGCTGGGCAAAGAGTTCATTTTTGGAAGAGCTCAGGTGTTCTTCTAGTTGTTCCGCTGCTTTATTACGTGTTGTTGGTTTATCGGAACGTAATTCAGCGCACAAACCATTAATTAAACCTATTAAAGTTGACATTGTACTGTTTCAAAAGAAATTAAACACATTTAAATATATTTTTGTAAAAATTAGAAATTGCTAATAAAGAAAGCCGCGAAGAGAAGACTAAATAACATTTTTTAACATATAGTTGGCAACGAATAATCAAGACAAAAAGAGCAGTGTTAACAGTGCTACCGTTTTCAGTATTTCTGATTCAAAGTAGATGGGACGTAAAAGTAATGTGATTAAAACATCAAGTGTGGCTCGTTGATGAAATAAAAACGTGTCAGCTATTTTCAACTATGTGTGTGCAAACAACGACAAAAAAAAAAACAAAAAAATAAGGTATATATTAATTCATGCTCTTGCACAAACAATATTAATTTTTATCATCCATTTTATTTCAGTTTATCGTTATTTAATTATTATACCTTAAAACACACACTTTTAAAGTTTTCTTTATTTCAT